>CM017558.1:81126513-81726513 GCA_007844125.1 Sinonovacula constricta
GCGTGTTAGTGTCGTGCATTTTTCACGCTGTTTCTAAACCGTGGAGAAATATAAATGCGATAACCTTATGAGCCTGGGAAAATTCCATCCACTGGTATATGGGGAAAATCGGTCTTAGCACCGTCGCTAAGTTTGGCAGCGATCTCTATGCTTTAAGAAGCGATTGTATTTAACCGTTATGTTTATGATATTTCACTAGTACAATGACAACATTGTTAAACATCTATTGTTGTGTTTGGCTCCTACTGTTTCTTAATTAACTACCACTTAAACTAAGAAAAATAAACTTAATAACTGTGACAAAAATCACAATTAAAATCTTACTACTTACTATTGTTGATTGTTATTTTTTATTACTTGATTGCACTAATTCGTCTGTAAGGGCAGACTGCAATAATTATCACATACTTACGTAGAAACTTGTTAATAGATAGATAATGTAAAATTTCTTCGACAATCATGTTTTTTATGATTTAAAGTGTTTGGTCGTACTTTTATAGTTACTGTGTATTAAATGCCTGCGCACTTAATACAGAAATGGGCTGACAGTTCGCGATTCGTACACAAGCTAATTCCCACGCATAATGTAGATGAGATTATTCTACTTTTTTCAATTTCCTGACACTCATGTGATCTCGGCTACACGGTGATAATGTAAAATGTGCCAAATATGAATTTACAAAAAGATTCTTAGTTCAATTTATTTCCGACTGAAACTGATGTGCTATGGATAACAAAGGGACACATTTTATATGGTTTTACATATGTCTTCATTTGATGACCAGTAATAACAACCTAAATGCGCCGTGAAGTACATAATTGGATCAATACCTACAAAGCACGTGAGCATATAATAGGAAACAATATCGGTACGAATTAACATTGTAATGACCGGAAATGACCAACAAAGACAGGCATAGACTGTTTGGGAAATTTTCTTAAGTAGTAAAAGGGTAAATTGTTGTGTTTTAATAACAGTTTATGGATGGTTGAGTTGAATAATGACCTAATTATTTAAGCAGGACATGTATATATACTTAAAAAGTTATTCTGTTAATTTTTCTTGTAGTAACTTTTGAATTACAATGAGGATGATGCCATTGTAATAACAGCATTATTTCTAGGACGACATGCTTTTATTTTTGGTGCTGATCTCGTTATTATGTGGCAGTGGATTGACAGAATCAATAGTGAGATAAACATTTATCAATTCAAACACATTAACAAAGATATTGCTGTCATAATGAAACAAAAGTAAGAACATCAAATTACTTTTTTAATAATATTTTTAAATTAAATGTATAAGTAGAGAATTGTTATTAAAATTGGTTCTAAGATATGTCCCAGCCTGCCACGGCGGATCGTTCTAAGATATGTCCCAGCCTGCCACGGCGGATCGTTCTAAGATATGTCCCAGCCTGCCACGGCGGATCCTTTAAGATAAGTGGCAACCTGTCACGGCGGATAGTTCTAAGATATGTCCCAGCCTGCCACGGCGAATCGTTCTAAGATATGTCCCAGCCTGCCACGGCTGATCGTTCTAAGATAAGTCCCAGGCTGCCACGGCGGATCGTTCTAAGATAAGTCCCAGCCTGCCACGGCTGATCGTTCTAAGATAAGTCCTAAGTCCCAGCCTGCCATGACGGATCTTTCTTAGATAAGTTCCAGCCTACCACGGCGGATCATTCTAAGATAAGTCCCAGGTTGCCACGGCGGATCGTTCTAAGATAAGTCCCAGCCTGCCACGGCTGATCCTTCTAAGAGAAGTCCTTAGTCCCAGCCTTACAAGTAACCACGTACAGAGTACCTGAAACAATTGGAGCATTTTTAAAGTTGATTCAATGACGTCATTTGTGAAAACTCCAGGAAATACCCTTTGACCATATTTTGAGAGTAACATCATTGCATATAGAATAAATACGAAACAGAGAGGAAAATAACATGTCTGGTTTATTGATACGGATCATGTCTGAACTTATCGAACTGCTAGGACATTTATAGTGCTATGGAGCTGATGACTATAGTTATCTCTTGTTCACAATTCTTTTAAATAATTAAATAACTGTATGCGCATGTGTTTAATTTTTCCAGACGCCGCCCAAGTTTTTGCCTGACTATAAGAACCCGTGTTACCTGGACGGGTCGACATTGCGATGCCTTCCGTACTTTCATCTAATTGGTATATGCAAGAGTGGTACCTCGGATCTTTTCAAGCGTCTCCATCTTCATCCGGAGATTGTGGAAAACAAGGGAATCTTCGGCAAGGAGATCTGGTACTGGTCCTGGCAGAGACTTCAAACCCGTGAGTTATGTTGAAAACAATGTTTCTCTGTTTGTTAAATTTGTCATCCAATAAATAAAAGTTCCTTTATCCGGGGACGGTGTCTACTTGAAGCGGACAAAGTGGTTTAATTGTAAAAAACTCGCCTCGAACTCCTGGCACGAACCCTGCCAAATTATCCTGACAAATTTTCAACTAGTTGTGGAACTACCATTATATTTGTTTTAGCGTAAGCAAGGGATCTATACCAATTTCATAATACGACTTAGCAAGAGCTGTCCTACTGGGACTGATGGTCCGCCGATTGCGCTACAACAGGAGCTGGACATAATTCATTATCCGGTCATTTAGGCATAGTGAACAGAAACCGGTGAGTTTTTAACGTAAGTCATATTGTAAATCGTGTTGTAGGTTGTTCATGGAATTGACTATGGTGTGTATATCTGTGTTGCCAGGTTTATCTTTATCGTTTTTATCGCAGCAATGCACGTGGTTTTAATTTTCAAAACAAGACTCAGTAGAAGTCACATTTGAAGCCATGTTTCTTCTAAGCTTGCCTGTTTACTGGTTTCTTTATAAATGGACTTATTAGTTATCTTGTTTACTTTCACGCAACACCACAACAATCATGTTGGAAACATTATTTGTTTGACTTTTTTGTTATTAGCAATATTTACTTGTATCATTCCGTTCCATTATTTTAGCTATGTAAAGGTCAATAACATAGTAAAGCTTTGAACTGTGTATGAAAACATAGCAGTCGTATGTATTTGTCTGTAGTGAACAACACACTTGTTGACTCGATTGAGACGCGGTGATAAATACGAAACGATGTCATGTAGTTCCTTTTTGATATATTTAGCCGTAATATATATAAACTGCAACAATGTCGCTTTAATTGGTGGGACGTTGGCGTATTTCAGGCAGCAAAACTAATCCACGTGGGCCTCCCTACGGCAAGACATTAAAATGGTTCACGGACCGCTTCTACCCGGAGAAGATCAAGGCAGAGGTTGATGCGCATGGATACCACAATAAAATAACAGGTAGGGAAAAAATCTCCTCCATGTGAGAACGGAACAGAACATCGTTTAGCTGGTATGGTATTTTCATACATCTTACTGGTACATGTTTGGTCATCATGGCTATGTCTAGAAGATTGTTGGATTTGGTGATGTCTGGGTATTCTGAATGTCACTGTAAAGACTTACACTTATGAGGGTTTCCGCCCCCCAACGCCACTCGAACCAATGGGGCGAGGAACTGAGAAGTTACTTGTTGGTTACTTTAACCTTTCGATGGTTGCGCCACTACATTTTTGAAATTTAAACTACAATTGCCCTGGTAAGAAACCATCCAATAAACGTTTGATTGGCAGTGATTTAATTTTTAAATTTAATTAATTGGCAAAATGTTCAGGTCATGGTGACCCGATGGACGTATGGGACCGAGCGTTCGAGGTAAACATGCCCCAAAATGACCCGGACGCCGAGGAATTGGTTTGGACCACGCCCTACTCCGTGTACCATATAAACCCCCGCGTGAAGCTCATGCTTATGCTCAGGGACCCAGTAGACAGGTAAAAACAACTAAGCATACCTTCAAAATACGTTTTAATATTATAAATTTAAAGGTGGTATCCGACAGTTTGTCTGTATCGAATGCATTTAGCAAAACCTTACCTTGTTTGTGAAAACTTTGCAAAACACTAATGTCTTAGTATGAATATAGACGATTTTTTAAAATTCTTTTTCAATTGTGACTGAACAAATTGGATTAAATCGCTATAAATGTTAATTAAATGCAAATCTGTAAATAAGTACAATGGGGATTTCTGCTAAAAGTACATTCTGGTGTCAAAGCGAAAGACCCGGATGATGATACAACGTAAATGGTCACGTGTTTTTTTTCTGTTTTCTGAGTTTAAAACTAGCAAATTGTGCTGCGTCTCTCAGACAGAAAATGTAATGACGAATGCTGTGTTATGCTCAATGTTTTACATAGATGTAAGACATCAATAAACGGCATTTCGCAGGATCTTTAGTAATTCATATGGTTATAGTAGACTACAAGAAAATAGTTTTGCACCCTAGATAGCACACATTTACATGTATGGGCTTTTTTTCTTGTTATTCGCAACGCCTATAATACGGGCGGTAATTGTGTCAAAAACAAACACTACGACCTGATTGTGTGAGAGTGCTCGAAATGACAATGGGCATGTTTCCCATGCGAAATGCCCTTTTTCTAAATTCATTATGGGCATCCAGATCTGGATCCAGAATGTTTCAGAAGGGTAAAGTGTGTGTGCGTGTGTGTGTGTTTACGTGTGTGTGTGTGCGTCTGTACGTATGTACGTGTGTGTGTGTGCGTCTGTGCGTACGTACTGGTGTGTATGTGCGCGCGTGTGCGTGCTGGCGTGTGTGTATCTGGACAAAGAGTGGACTTTTTAATGAGTTTATTAAATTGACTTTAAAACTGAAAGTGAAAACCAAAACCTTAAGCAAAATAAATGTGCTGTTGATAATTTGATCAAATTTTTCTCCAACAAGTATGCCTCAAAAAGCAAACATGTACTTCCCTTCGAGTTTGACCTTATAAAATGGAGCTAGATTACTTAACTTGGCAAAGAAAATAAAAAGAAATTCTTGCTTACTTACAGCATTCTTTCAGCAAACGGGCATTGGAGTATCAACGGAGTTTGTGCTAAAGAAATATATTTTAGTGTATTAAGATTACATCCGGATGTTCAAGAAATTGTTCGTGAAAAATTGAGCAATTATTTCGCAAAATAAGCAATATTATCTAGGAGCGTATTTATTGAGGTTACTCATAGCAATCTGATTCACATACGAACTGCCGTGTGATTTTTATTAAATAATCTATAATGTCGCACCCTTATAACAACCATATAGTGCTGCAGGGAAATCAAAACGACCCTTACTTAGACGGGCTGCAGCCACGTCTACCATACCCTAGCAACGAGTCATCTCTGTAACTAGGTTAGCCAAAATGGCTTCTTACATCGAAACGTGTTCAAGTTATTAGTATTTTGCGATTATCTTTTTAACCGCTTCAACGTGTCGAATCGGATTGTCTTGCGTATAAAATGAAAGGGCGATTTTGCATTGTGTTGTAAGGGTATTTGATAAAAATTCAGGCTCTTCCGTAATATTTAATTTCATAGTTCTTTTCTGAAAAAGTTCCACAGATTTTGGAGAAAAAAGGTTTTAAAAAAAACAAATACCAGTAAATGTACATGTGAAATTGAGAAAACAATAAAAGAAAGACTTTTGGGGGTTTTATCATCAGCGGAACGAATATTCGTGAAGAAAAAAAAACACAACAGAAAACGTCACTTTGATACAAACGTCACACTTTTATGTATACAAAAAAATTGTGTACTGTCTTAATAATATTTCATCACAATCTGGTCTGTTTTTACGAAGTGAGAGTTTAGTTTTGAAAGGGTAGGGTGTGGGGGTGGTGTGGGGATGTGTGGTGGGGGTGGAGGGTGTGTGGGTGTGGGTGTGGTGTGTGGGTGTTGGGGTGGTGGGTGGGTGTTGGGTTATATCTATATTATAATAACAAAAATGTAGTTAATTCTGTGAAAGTCATATAAAGCTTCGGAATGGACCTTCTCCTTTCGCCAAATACTGTAAGTTATCCTATATATGTAATAGTGTGAATGTTAAATTGCTCAAATTAGTAGATTTGTGCCGTTCTATCCTACGACTAAATGATCTTTTTCTTTCCGAATAAGACAAAGCTGGCCTTCCTCTCTTTCAAGTTGGGCTTCCTTCGTCCGCAATTGTTATTTACGAATAAAGGGTAAATGACGAAAGTGAATGCCGGACACGGATACAAACGCTTAAGTACCTGATCGGAATATTTCGGGATCCGACCAAACTTATCCAAATATTTTATGTCATGTAATGTCTCTGAAACGTTATTTTGCACCAAATTCTAACCATATATGGGATATTTCCTCTATGTGCATATATAGTTTTTATTGACAAATCTATTCAACTGACTAAGTTAGCAACGTTGACGAATCTTTGAAGAGGGCCTGCGACGGAATTATAAAACTGTCAACATTTTCTTTTCTTTGGTATACGAGAGGTCCTTGTGAAATGTTTTAATCCGTGTGTAGGAGACTGTCACTTTCTCCTGGTTATTTTGCGTATGCTTGATTTATATTTACTGAAATGACATTATTAAAGACATCTAAAATTCGAAGAACAAAAACTCATTTGTAATTGATTTCAATGTTGAGTATCACGCCATTACTGCATGTAGTAATGATGAAAACAAAGCAAATACAAGAAATGCACATTTTCCCCATATTATCCCTTATTTGTTATTCTATAACTTTTTATTTTAAAATGCATACATGAAATTGTCAGAAAACCTATTTGCCTGCATCCACGTTTTACTGATACTGATAAGAGATATTTTAACTATAGTAGTATATATAATGCAGCGCAAAATAAACAACATTCTGAGAAATCAATGGCGCAAGGCCAATCCATGCCTGGCATCTGGTCCATACACCGGACCAAAACAAACGACCAATTTCTAAAGAGGAATATCATGTGTAAAATTAATACTCTTTATGAAAAGATTCAGATAAAAAGTGTCAACACACGGACCATGCAACAGCTTTGTATCTGACTGTTTGAGCCACATGTTGCCACAATAATTTATTGTCACATGTGGACCGGCCTGTAACATTGTAACAGCATTGTAGCACTTAATTAATGTATACCTCATTTTAATTCAAATCGATGATCGAATAAAACCGAAAGTGGATAAAATAATCGATTATCGATTATTCAATGATAATTCGGTTTAACAAATTATTAAGAGTACATTGGTACCTGAAATCAATGTGTTGCTAATATTACAAGCAAAGCAAAAAATAAATGTGTAACATTTGGCAGACGAGATATTGGCAGAGTAAGTATAGAGTAAGTATTTGCAGAGTAAGTATTGGCAGACTAAGTATTGACAGAGTAAGTATTGACAGAGTAAGTATTGGCAGAATAAGTATTGACAGAGTAAGTATTGGCAGAGTAAGTATTGACAGAGTAAGTATTGGCAGAGTAAGTATTGACAGAGTAAGTATTGACAGAGTAAGTATTGACAGAGTAAGTATTGGCAGAATAAGTATTGACAGAGTAAGTATTGGCAGAGTAAGTATTGACAGAGTAAGTATTGGCAGAATAAGTATTGACAGAGTAAGTATTGGCAGAGTAAGTATTGACAGAGTAAGTATTGACAGAGTAAGTATTGACAGAGTAAGTATTGACAGAGTAAGTATTGGCAGAATAAGTATTGACAGAGTAAGTATTGGCAGAGTAAGTATTGACAGAGTAAGTATTGACAGAGTAAGTATTGACAGAGTAAGTATTGACAGAGTTAATATTGACAGAGTAAGTATTGGCAGGGTAAATATTGACAGAGTAAGTATTGGCATAGTAAGTATTGGCAGAGTAAGTATTGACAGAGTAAGTATTGACAGAGTAAGTATTGACAGAGTAAGTATTGACAGAGTTAGTATTGACAGAGTAAGTATTGGCAGAATAAGTATTGACAGAGTAAGTATTGGCAGAATAAGTATTGACAGAGTAAGTATTGGCAGAGTAAGTATTGACAGAGTAAGTATTGACAGAGTAAGTATTGACATAGTAAGTATTGGCAGAATAAGTATTGACAGAGTAAGTATTGGCAGAGTAAGTATTTACAGAGTAAGTATTGACAGAGTAAGTATTGACAGAGTAAGTATTGACAGAGTAAGTATTGACAGAGTTAATATTGACAGAGTAAGTATTGGCAGGGTAAATATTGACAGAGTAAGTATCGGCAGAGTAAGTATTGACAGAGTAAGTATTGACAGAGTAAATATTGACAGAGTAAGTATTGGCAGAGTAAGTATTGACAGAGTAAGTATTGACAGAGTAAGTATTGGCAGAGTAAGTATTGACAGAGTAAGTATTGACAGAGTAAGTATTGACAGAGTAAGTATTGACAGAGTAAGTATTGGCAGAATAAGTATTGACAGAGTAAGTATTGACAGAGTAAGTATTGACAGAGTAAGTATTGGCAGAGTAAGTATTGACAGAGTAAGTATTGACAGAGTAAGTATTGGCAGAGTAAGTATTGACAGAGTAAGTATTGACAGAGTAAGTATTGACAGAGTAAGTATTGGCAGAGTAAGTATTGGCAGAATAAGTATTGACAGAGTAAGTATTGGCAGAGTAAGTATTGACAGAGTAAGTATTGGCAGAGTAAGTATTGACAGAGTAAGTATTGACAGAGTAAGTATTGACAGAGTAAGTATTGACAGAGTAAGTATTGGCAGAATAAGTATTGACAGAGTAAGTATTGGCAGAGTAAGTATTGACAGAGTAAGTATTGACAGAGTAAGTATTGACAGAGTAAGTATTGACAGAGTAAGTATTGACAGAGTAAGTATTGACAGAGTAAGTATTGACAGAGTAAGTATTGACAGAGTTAATATTGACAGAGTAAGTATTGGCAGGGTAAATATTGACAGAGTAAGTATCGGCAGAGTAAGTATTGACAGAGTAAGTATTGACAGAGTAAGTATTGACAGAGTAAGTATTGACAGAGTAAATATTGACAGAGTAAGTATTGGCAGAGTAAGTATTGACAGAGTAAGTATTGACAGAGTAAGTATTGGCAGAGTAAGTATTGGCAGAGTAAGTATTGACAGAGTAAGTATTGGCAGAGTAAGTATTGACAGAGTAAGTATTGACAGAGTAAATATTGACAGAGTAAGTATTGGCAGAGTAAGTATTGACAGAGTAAGTATTGGCAGAGTAAGTATTGACAGAGTAAGTATTGGCAGAGAAAGTATTGTAAAATGAAGACAATGTCAATATTATCATTAAACAATGAGATTTGTTCTGTTTTTCTTTTTAATTTACTTACTTTTGTATTACTTTTTGTCTTTATCTACCGTTTTCATTTAACAACTACTCATTTTGTTTCGAATTTATGTTAACTGTGCTTTAAACCACACTCCATGTAAATCGGATATGGTTAAGTATAAACAACACATCTGCTATTTGTTGTAGCTAAAGTATTCATACGCGTCTTTTTTCAGATTATACTCGCACTACTTTCACTCCGGTGCAGGTACATCATCGGAAAGTTTCCACAAACATATCTTGATTTCTCTCGACATCTGGAAATCATGTCTTTCAAAACACTCACTGAGGCACTGTATCTATGACAACAGTGTCCGGAGAGCTTTAAAGGTAAGATATTAAGTTAAAGATATAGAGCAGAATCTGCGCAGGCTAATACAATTTTTGCTGAACTCAACGGTAACAATTTGCAACTGCGAAAACAGGAGTATTTTTGTTGTAATCACTGTAAAAACAAAACAGTTTATCTGATGACCTTACACGTGGGAGTCGCTTGCATTAATAATCTATTAACATTCTTTTCTGCATTTTCATTCTTTCCAAATCTATAAATAAACACGATATTGCTCTCTGCTAAAATAAGATATCAACGTCAGAACGGATTACACGGACGACGATAATAGCGTTATCTCAAAAGAATGTTGTTATGTGATTTTCTTACATTAAAAAATAGTTATCTCTGCAGCGTGGATCAGATAGGAAATTCCAATGACGAGTGACGATTTATGCCTAACTATTTACACTGATCAAATGCACCGATTCACAACATTTTGCAGGAAATTTTCATCTTATCGTAACTTATTTTGTTATTTAAGAAAAACACCTTTAGTCCAAACTGTCGCATACATGTACCTTCTTTAAGGCAGTATCGGAGGTGATATATGTCCCTTATTGCTGTTGTACGCAGAAGAAGCTCTCGATGGCTGAAGACATGCTTAGTTTGGGTTGTCCTTTAACGTGACAAGCATGAGCGAAGCACGTTTTAGCACTCTTTGTCGTCTACGCCTATATTATTATAATTTATGATTATTTAAGATGATCGTTTATGGAGTCACGTAAGGTAAAACACGTATTGTTTATAAACAAATGGGATACTAATAAACAGGGACTTCGCAGCAAGTAGTGCAGAACCCGATCAGAAACTACCAGGAGCAGACCGATCGGGATCTGCATTTGTTGCTCAGGCTTGATAAATTCCTGTTGTGCAATTTATCTAAAGTAGACTTTCTACAGACAATATTATAGCTGTCCGCAATAATAATAGTACCGTCAAATCACACCAAGTCGGCACAGTACAACTGACATTTTTCGGACACCGGTACAATATGGTGACTATCCGGACACCGGTACAATATAGTGACTTTATTCGGACACCAGTACAATAAAGTGACTTTATTCGAACACCAGTACAATTAAGTGACCTTATTCGAACACCGATACAATTAAGTGACTTTATACGGACACCGGTACAATTAAGTGACTTTATTCGGACACCGGTACAAATAAGTGGCTTTGTTCGGACACCGGGTAAATACATTGGCTTTATTCGGACACCGGTTAAATACAGTGACTTTATTCGGACACCGGTACAATATAGTGAGATTTTTCGGACATCGGTACAATACAGTGACTTTATTTGGACACCGGTACAATAAATGGACTTTATTCAGACACCGGTTAAATACATTGGCTTTATTCGGACACCGGTTAAAAACATTGGCTTTATTCGAACACCGGTTAAATACATTGGCTTTATTCGGACACCGGTACAATTAATTGACTTATTCGGACACCGGTACAATATAGTGAGATTATTCGGACACCGGTTAAATACAGTGTCATTATCAATGCAATAAGTCTTGTTGCTTCTTGCAACAGCTGGGTATAACAAGCTTCGACAGATTGCTCTGATTTACTATAAGTTGCCATTTTTCTAAAATTAACTGCCGCTTTCTCTTCTGCGTTGCAAGAGTATTCTAAATTTTAATGTTTTCTTTTCAAAAGACGACAAATTTACAAATGGGATAGTTATTAGTTAAATAAAAGCATGTTTGTTGTTTATACTTTATTTTTTACACACTATTTTGTTGTTTGTTGCTTTCGTTGATTAATGACATAGAATTCAAGACGTACATATAATAAATTACCAATATATCATTGTAGGCTCCAATATATACCAGCTTCTACATCGTCCACATACTTGAATGGTTGAAAGTGTTCCCTCGAGAGCAACTTCTGATTTTCCGGAATGAAGATTATAAACGGGAAATGAAGGGAACGTTATCAGAAATATTCAAATTTCTGAATGTCAGTAAGTACACCCTTTATCGTTCTTTTAATAATATAGGCAAATAAGATTCACAGTACGCATTATAAACAATGGCACTAAAACAATAGTCGCTGCAAAGCGCCCATGGTTAGCATATCACAGCATAGTTAAAGGAGGTATCCGACTGTTGGGACCAAGATCAATGATCAAATCTTTTTAAGTAGACTAAATTATGAATTTATACAGGAATTATGACTGAATTCTCCAAAGCAGTAAGAACTATTCTTACATGCATCTCATATAGGCAAACTCTCGGATACAACCTTAAATATGTACGTATTGCAAAATACGTGTATTGTTGGAATGCAACTTTGAATGGGACCCTAAAGCGCGTTTCATTGTTACAGTGTAACATACATGTATAATGTTTAGATTAAACGAGATTTACCTAGAAGTTGAATTATGTCCGTATTCTATTTCATCACTGCTGGGAACGAGGTATAATATGGGATAGCGCATCATTGGTTCTGTACAGATATGTGTGTTGTCAAGGTCATCCTCCGGCACATCATTGGTTCTGTACACATATGTGTGTCAAGGTCATCCTCCGGCACATCATTGGGTCTGTACAGATATGTGTGTCAAGGTCATCCTCCGGCACATCATTGGTTCTGTACAGATATGTGTGTTGTCAAGGTCATCCTCCGGCACATCATTGGTTCTGTAAAGATATGTGTGTCAAGGTCATCCTCCGGCACATCATTGGTTCTGTACAGATATGTGTATCAAGGTCATCCTCCGGCACATCATTGGTTCTGTACAGACATGTGTATCAAGGTCATCCTCCGGCACATCATTGGTTCTGTACAGACATGTGTATCAAGGTCATCCTCCGGCACATCATTGGTTCTGTAAAGATATGTGTGTCAAGGTCATCCTCCGGCACATCATGGGTTCTGTACAGATATGTGTGTCAATGTCATCCTCCGGCACATCATTGGTTCTGTACACATATGTGTGTAAAGGTCATACTCCGGCACATCATTGGTTCTGTACAGATATGTGTGTCAAGGTCATCCTCCAGCACATCATTGGTTCTGTACAGATATTTGTGTCAAGGTCATTCTCCGGCACATCATTGGTTCTGTACAGATATGTATGTCAAGGTCATCCTCCGCCACATCATTGGTTCTGTACAGATATGTGTGTCAATGCCATCCTCCGGCACATCATTGGTTATGTGCAGCTATGTGTGTCAAGGTCATCCTCCGGCACATCATTGATTCTGTACAGATATGTGTGTCAATGTCATCCTCCAGCACATCATTGGTTCTGTACAGATATTTGTGTCAAGGTCATTCTCCGGCACATCATTGGTTCTGTACAGATATGTGTGTCAAGGTCATCCTCCGCCACATCATTGGTTCTGTACAGATATGTGTGTCAATGCCATCCTCCGGCACATCATTGGTTATGTGCAGCTATGTGTGTCAAGGTCATCCTCCGGCACATCATTGATTCTGTACAGATATGTGTGCCAATGTCATCCTCCGGCACATCATTGTTTCTGTACAGATATGTGTGTCAATGTCATCCTCCGGCACATCATTGGTTCTGTACAGATATGTGTGTCAAGGTCATCCTTCGGCACATCATTGGTTATGTGCAGCTATGTGTTGTCAAGGTCATCCTCCGGCACATCATTGGTTCTGTACGGATATGTGTGTCAAGGTCATCCTCCGCCACATCATTGGTTCTGTACAGATATGTGTGTCAATGCCATCCTCCGGCACATCATTGGTTATGTGCAGCTATGTGTGTCAAGGTCATCCTCCGGCACATCATTGATTCTGTACAGATATGTGTGTCAATGTCATCCTCCAGCACATCATTGGTTCTGTACAGATATTTGTGTCAAGGTCATTCTCCGGCACATCATTGGTTCTGTACAGATATGTGTGTCAAGGTCATCCTCCGCCACATCATTGGTTCTGTACAGATATGTGTGTCAATGCCATCCTCCGGCACATCATTGGTTATGTGCAGCTATGTGTGTCAAGGTCATCCTCCGGCACATCATTGATTCTGTACAGATATGTGTGTCAATGTCATCCTCCGGCACATCATTGTTTCTGTACAGATATGTGTGTCAATGTCATCCTCCGGCACATCATTGGTTCTGTACAGATATGTGTGTCAAGGTCATCCTTCGGCACATAATTGGTTCTGTACAGATATGTGTGTCAAGGTCATCCTCCGGCACATCATTGGTTCTGTACAGATATGTGTGTCAAGGTCATCCTCCGAAAATAATAGCGAGAAGTCTGTGTAAAATCTGGTAGTTTGTTTCTTACTTATTATATATGTAAGAAACCAAGAAAACCAACATGACCATTTCTGAAAAACCTTATGTAAAGTTGCAATAAGAACATAAATTAACTTTTATTAATTTGACCATTTTTATTCATTGTGACTTTTATAAGGGTTTCCCTTTATTCTTCCAGTCTGAAGACAGTATTTATAAATCCGCTGTTTCTTCCAGAATAGTCCAGAATTGTTTATGAACACCCTGATATATAGAAGCAACAAATACATGAAAAACAGTTTTACAGCTCTTAAAAAAACTGATTATTTTCTCCTTTTTTCCAGCAACACCTAGTGAGACATTGTACACCAAAATGACCTCACTACCGAAATTTTACGAAACAAAAGCTAAAGCGAAAGCCGGACCGATGAAGCTGGAGACCCGCAAGCTATTAATAGACCTCTATCGGCCATTTACCGAGGAACTGGCAAAGTTTCTTCGGGGATGAGAAGTTTGGTTTTAAGGACACATCTTTTGGCTGATGTTGAGATACAAATTTGCTGTTAAAATCGTATTGTACTCTCAAACGCATTACTATCTGCGACCCCCATGTGATTGAAATATGTTATAGAATTCCATATTTTCAATATATTATACACGCTCTAAGTCATTTTTTCACAAGTTTCTTTGTGATTTTTTATTGTTAAAATAAATTTTACCAATTTTGTGTAAGGTATTTGCAAAGATATGGGCTAACTTGTAGCAAACACAATACTCATATTACTTAGTTGTATGTTCCTCAAGGGACATCTCTTGGACAAGGAAAAGAGAACCGGTTGGGCAGAGCCTTTAATGAGGATTGGTTTTTTTATATTTTAGTCCTGTTATTGCGTAGATTACACTCTTCGTATGCTCAAATAATGCAGTAGACAAATAGTTACTCCTCTTTATTGCGATTACTGGGCATGTTCTACACAAGAGTCATAACAATATCTGGAACAGTGGATGTAGAACAATAATGTAATGCATCTTGCTGGATTATATTTAAATAAAAATATTTAAATACACCATGAACATCACATTAGGTGAGATTTTAAGTTTAAGCGGTTGTTTTAAAAGCAAGTAAACATAAAAGCATGTCTGCTGACGATTATAATCGGACAATGTGAATTTATATATATATAAATCAACATATTATCGCTCATGTTATTATGCTGTATTTGTCAGCGGTATAGTGGCGTCATTGGCGATATTTATGTCTCATTATTCCTATGCAAACTGGTTATATTTTAAGATACTTTGTGTTCATCTGCGGGACATTGCTGTCGGCGCACATTTCTTTGCTTCATCATGAGTGATAAGAACCCATCAGCCAAACCAAAAACACATATACTGATTACATTGATTATTTTTTCACCCATAATCTGCTACATTTAGTGACCGATGTGTTGAGAGTTGTTATTATTAGTTGTTACAGATTTGTACCGCTTAAACTTTGTACCACGTTTATAACGTACCGATTTTGGACAACTTCGAGCCACTGTGGTTTTGTAGGTTTCATTCTCCCCTGTTAACATGT
This sequence comes from Sinonovacula constricta, assembly GCA_007844125.1. Classification (NCBI taxonomy): domain Eukaryota; kingdom Metazoa; phylum Mollusca; class Bivalvia; order Cardiida; family Solecurtidae; genus Sinonovacula; species Sinonovacula constricta. Next base: position 81,141,904 of record CM017558.1, read on the forward strand.
CTGTACGGGGTTTTAAGATTGTTATTTGTTCAATATTTCTTAAACGAGTTTCAGAAAAGATTAGTTGCGTTATTAAATGAATAATTTGATACATTAAGACAATATGCTACATATGTTATATCCATGTGAAGTTGTTCTAGCTTACTGTAAGTCAAAGTACTCCCCAGATGTCTGGCGTTGTCATGAGTCAGATAACAAACTGTCATTTTTAAACATAGACATTTGACGTCCTTTGATGTTTGCATCAATACCGTTCTTGTAACAGTTTTATAGGTCTGTCTCGTTGCAATCGTACAATACTAGCTGACCATTATACAATACCACGTGACTATGGAGTGTTTAATCCAAACGCTACCATGCAATTTTCATAAAACCTTGTTAACGTTATGCCATAAAAATGACGGATTGAGTTGTTCTGTTGTTTTTGTTGTTTTTATAGTTTACTTTTGTTGTTTATATATTAAAATGACATAATATAGGTTGTATTTATGGAGAAAAGAATATTATTGTTTTAGCTTTTGTTGGTTTTAGCATAATTGTGTTGGTTTTATGTTTTTGTTCAAGTGAAATTCAAATATAGATTATTGAGTATAGTATGTTTGCTTTAAACATGATAAAATGACAGTAAAGCAGACAGTAAAAAACAAGTTATGTTTTTCGATGTTTTTAGGTACGGAGGTCTTTATTTTGTTTTGTTTTTTATATTTTGTATGTTTGTATGATTTTATGAATATGTTCAAGAAATAACTGTAAGGTACGTTCTACAAAGAGTGTTAGTAACAACACCTACCTGTAACGACTAATATAAACATTAAAAGCGTCTAAGATGCCAAAAGTTTGGATCCTGATGAGACAGGACTCATCAGCGACCTTGTTAATCTGGATATACACTTTGTTCACATCAGCGCCCTTGCTAATCTTGATATACACTCTTTGTTCTCATTAGCGCCCTTGCTAATCTTGATATACACTTTGTTCACATCAGCGACCTTGTTAATCTGGATATACACTTTGTTCACATCAGCGACCTTGCTAATCTGGATATACACTTTGTTCTCATCTGCGACCTTGCTAATCTGGATATACACTTTGTTAACATCAGCGACCTTGCTAATCTGGATATGCACTTTGTTCACATCAGCGACCTTGCTAATCTGGACATACACTTTGTTCACATCAGCGACCTTGCTAATCTGGATATACACTTTGTTCACATCAGCGACCTTGCTAATCTGGATATACACTTTGTTCACATCAGCGACCTTGCTAATCTGGATATACACTTTGTTCACATCAGCGACCTTGCTAATCTGGATATACACTTTGTTCACATCAGCGACCTTGCTAATCTGGATATACACTTTGTTCACATCAGCGCCCTTGCTAATCTGGATATACACTTTGTTCACATCTGCGACCTTGCTAATCTGGATATACACTTTGTTCTCATCAGCGCCCTTGCTAATCTGGATATACACTTTGTTCACATCAGCGCCCTTGCTAATCTGGATATACACTTTGTTCTCATCTGCGACCTTGCTAATCTGGATGTACACTTTGTTCACATCAGCGACCTTGCTAATCTGGATATGCACTTTGTTCACATCAGCGACCTTGCTAATCTGGACATACACTTTGTTCACATCAGCGACCTTGCTAATCTGGATATACACTTTGTTCACATCAGCGACCTTGCTAATCTGGATATACACTTTGTTCACATCAGCGACCTTGCTAATCTGGATATACACTTTGTTCACATCAGCGACCTTGCTAATCTGGATATACAATTTGTTCACATCAGCGCCCTTCCTAATCTGGATATACACTTTGTTCTCATCAGCGCCCTTGCTAGTCTGGATATACACTTTGTTCACATCAGCGCAATTGCTAATCTTGATATACACTTTGTTCACATCAGCGCCCTTGCTAATCTTGATATACACTTTGTTCACATCAGCGCCCTTGCTAATCTGGATATACACTTTGTTCACATCAGCGCCCTTGCTAATCTTGATATTCACTTTGTTCACATCAGCGACCTTGCTAATCTGGATATACACTTTGTTCACATCAGCGCCCTTGCTTATCTGGATATACACTTTGTTCTCATCAGCGCCCTTGCTAATCTGTATATACACTTTGTTCACATCAGCGCCCTTGCTAATCTTGATATACACTTTGTTCTCATCAGCGACCTTGCTAATCTGGATATACACTTTGTTCTCATCAGCGCCCTTGCTAATCCGGATATACACTTTGTTCTCATAAGCGACCTTGCTCATCTGGATATACACTTTGCTCTCATCAGCGACCTTGCTCATCTGGATATACACTTTGCTCTCATCAGCGCCCTTGCTTATCTGGATATACACTCTGTTCTCATCAGTGCTCTTGCTAATCTGAACATACACTTAGTTCTCATCAGCGACCATGCTAATCTGGATATACACTTTGCTCTCATCAGCGACCTTGCTAATGTGGATATACACTTTGTTCACATCAGCGCCCTTGCTAATTTGATATACACTTTGTTCTCATCAGCGACCTTGCTAATCTGGATATACACTTTGTTCTCATCAGCGCCCTTGCTAATCCGGATATACACTTTGTTCTCATAAGCGACCTTGCTCATCTGGATATACACTTTGCTCTCATTAGCGACCTTGCTGATCTGGATATACACTTTGCTCTCATCCGCGACATTGCTAATCTGGATATACACTTTGCTCTCATCCGCGACATTGCTAATCTGGATAAACACTTTGCTCTCATCAGCGACCTTGCTAATGTGGATATACACTTTGTTTTCATCAGCGCCTTTGCTAATCTGGATATACACTTTGCTCTCATCAGCGACCTTGCTTATGTGGATATACACTTTGTTCTCATCAGCGCCTTTGCTAATCTGGATATACACTTAGTTCTTGCTGATGTGGATCTACACTATTTGCCTTAGCCTTATACATATGCCAAAATCAGGCTAAGAGTTTATTATTGCTTTGAAGAACACGCAAAGCAGAATTATTCTCTAATAAAACAAACGCTTATATGATTATAGCAGAGATTGTAGTAGTTTACCATATGTATACGTCACTGATACACAAACAAATGTTTAACTGTATGAAAACATAAAGCACAAAGCTTTTAACTGACATATTTGAGTTCATCTTATTTTAAACAAGTGCATTTATTTACATTCAACTTCAGTTACTTTGCATATCTTTTTATTATAACGTACCAATACAAATGATTTGTTAATTATATATATTTTAATTATATACAATAACAAAATAGTGGCCAAAACGTACTTAAAAAGTTGCATAAAAAATTATTTTTGAAATTCTTCACTTTACATTACCTCCACATTATACATAGTTGATATATATGTTTAGCGTTTTATACATTTATTAAAAAGCAATATTACTATGTTTTGCATTTCACTTCTGTTTTCAAAAGAAGTGATTATAGTTATTATTTACATGTATTTTGTTTCATTTTCAAAATATTTTTATGTAGTCAAAATTTCTTAAATGTATGCCTGTTTACGCTTTTAATGTTTCCGATTTATTTTACCACGTTTTAAATGGTAATTCTCTTACATTATATAAAGATGTAACATTATTCTGATGCTTAAATTCTGTCAATGGTTGTGCTATTCCATGGGATATAGGCAAGTATTTCCAACCCCGCTCAATTGTACTTTATATTGATATTTTATATCCCGATCCTTTATCTATCGCAAGTAAAATAGCAACTTATAACAACTTCCCATGTTGCTTTTGTGCAAACATTACCGTTAATAAAAGAAGTGCAAAGTTTTAAACATGTATCCAACATAAATCCGCAGAAATGCGGTTCTGTAAAATGTCCGGGATGAAGTGTGTGCTCGGGTATGCTATTAGATCTGCGCTGTCAGTTCAGTTATGTATTATGTTCATTATAGGGATGTTTATCGTGTTATTAGCGGAGAAGGACGATAGATAAATAGTTGGGTAGCACCACAAGTCCATGGCAGGTTAACTGGAACCCCCACGGTGAGAGGCCGAGAAGTCAGAGAAATAACAAGTCGGCGACTACGTACATCTCTCGGCCTCGGGACACCCTTTATTCATACGGCAGTGAACTAACTGCCTTTTTTATGTCTGTGTTTTCTTTTCTTATTGTTTGTTGCATATTAATAATGAAATATTATCTCTTTACTATGTCACATGAAAAAAGAGAACTCCAGATGTACAAGATATTGCTTGGATTTGTCTAAAAACAGACGCTATACGATATTCTGCTACCCTCTGGAAGCTAACTTGTATCAAGTGTACTTATATTTTTTATGTAGCTTGTAGAAATTAACTAACACTAAGTCACTCATTTAAGTGAACAGTCAAACATTTCATTGCTTGTTATAAACATTTTCGATACTGTCAAAACGTTCATCCAAGCAAGCAATATTTAACCTTGATACAAAATGTTGCGTTTGCTTATTCGTGCTGTTCACTTCTGTTTTATGAAGCATCTGTGATACATGATAAATTATTTCGACATTTTTTAAATATATTTTTGCAAAGATAAATGAAGATAAGACACAGCTGTTTTACAAACACCAGCTGTCTTAGAATTATCATAAAAACTATTCCTTTTATAATGTTGTCTTACTTATTTATGTGACGGTGGTGTGGTTTCTCTGGTGGTATCTGGGAATGAACATTTGCGATATTTTATTGCTTTTGGGATACTCTTAAAGCGCTAATTGTTTTAATGTTTGCAAAGCAGGTGGTAGTATTAACATGTTTATTAAACTGTTGAATATATTAACTTTTTATCTCCTTCATTTTCCCTTCAGTACAAGTTGTTGTTTTCGCACCGCATTATTGACTATATATATATATATATATATATATATATATATATATATATATATATATATATATATATATATATATATATATATATATATATATATATATATATATATATATATATATATATATTTTAGATTGACATGGAAATATTTGAAACAGTTATATCACTTTTGTAACTGGCTATTCTTAAGCATATAAAACTTATGTTGATACCAAGATGCAGCTTTATTATACAGCAAATATTACACAAGTTAGGCCTTCTCTGTCAGAAGTAACCAAAGGGAAAAAACTAACAGCGGACAAACATTTTTTTTGTACAAACATTTACAGTTGTCTGTCATAAGAGTTTTCGGTTTTGTATGCACGAGATGCGAGAAAAGCTTAACAGCGTATGCACTCGAGTACGCAATTTATTCATATTGAAAACATTGTGTAAACTTTAACAGCGATTAAGCGTAAAGCTATCACCTTACTTAAACCATAGTGTAACATCCTCGTATTATTAAATTTACCTTTTATCAGAATTAAATACATCGGTTTGAAAAAGTGTCAATTTGACTATCGATTAAGCTTGTAAGATATAGAGGATCTGACACAAGTTGTCATTTAATACAAACATTCATTGAACGACTTCAGGAAAAGTGGTTTCATTTTTTCTCCTGGACGAGTTTTATAAATATTTGTATTTAATGACAACAAGCGTCAGGTTCTATTTATCATATTATTTTATAATCGTCGATGTATGATTTTACGAAATATTAACAACAAAACTTTCTGAAATTGTGGTATGTGACAATCTGCATTATGACGACGTGTTGCATTGGTATTTATTAGAGAGAACTAACGAATGACAGCTTTTCGTAGATTTGGACACCAAATCATATTCCGGAGTTCCTTCCCTTATTCCCTCTGTAATAGGGTCAGGAATAACGCAATAATGGCGGCCCAAATAGCCAGCGATACAGTTAATCTCCTATTCAGTACAATTAAATGGTCAAAGATAGGTGATCACTCTCGTAACAAATATGCGGAGAAATTAAAGAGGGCGCTAAGTCACATCGCCATACAGAAAAAAAGTACAATCGGAAACCCTCGGACAATTCACGAATCATCTCTCGGATATATGTAGGTAGTTTGATCACCTCAGCCATTTTCCTAAAGGAGACTTCTTTTGAGACGGACGTCCAAACAAAGATGGCAGCTCGGGTGACAGCTCGCTACAGTACGATGCCAGTAAAACTTCAATTTGTTGCGGCTTCAAATTTAAATAATCCGATTTTAACTTACCCAGCCCAGCAGACACGCAGGTGTCAGACGATGGCAGTGTTTATGTTTTGTGCGAACTACATAGGCATGTTCTTCTTCCGACTTCCGGCGAACAAAACGATCATGATTTCAGTAAGTATTATTGCACCAGATGCATCCGAGGGACGATTGTCCCGATGACGGAATTACCCGAGGGGTTCCGATTAAAAATTGGAATGATCACGGCCTTGTTTATAATCTTTACAACAAATAGTAGACTGTGTCTTACATGCGTCCGGAATGCACATTCCATCTACCCGATATTGTTCATATCTTAAGCTTTACTGGGGAATCAAACTAAAACGGCATTATAGTCAAATGAAAGTCAAACGACATAATTGGTTTAGAGAAGGCAGGCCAAGGAGCGAATTGGCAGATTCATTCAAGCAATATAAGCTAGCAAAACGTACCTTTAGGCGTTGTCATTGAATTTATGCGAAAATTCTTGCGAAAAAACATTTGCCAATATTGATAATGCTGCAACAATTAACAGTCCATTGTTATGGAAACTTTTGCAAGCTGAGTCGAGACGCACATCATCTCCTGCAGAAGGTGAATTTATTTTTAATAACAAAACTTATCGTGATCTGTATAGTGCCATAGAACGCGAGGATTATGATCCTAACCCATATCTAAATTAGAGGCTGATAAAGGCATTTAACAGTTACACTTAGGAAAGGCATGTGGATCTATCTATCTATCTATCTATCTATCTATCTATCTATCTATCTATCTGTCTGTCTGTCTGTCTGTCTGTCTGTCTGTCTGTCTGTCTGTCTGTCTGTCTGTCTGTCTGTCTGTCTGTCTGTCTGTCTGTCTGTCTGTCTGTCTGTCTGTCTGTCTGTCTGTCTGTCTGTCTGACTGACTGTCTGTCTGTCTGTCTGTCTGGCTGGCTGGCTGGCTGGCTGGCTGGCTGGCTGGCTGGCTGGCTGGCTGGCTGGCTGGCTGGCTGGCTGGCTGCCTGCCTGCCTGCCTGCCTGCCTGCCTGTCTGTCTGTCTGTCTGTCTGTCTGTCTGTCTGTCTGTCTGTCTGTCTGTCTGTCTGTCTGTCTGTCTAAATTGACCTCAGTGTTTAAAAAATAATTAAATAAAAAACATAAAAAAATAAACAGCTACCACCTTACCACCTAAACCAAAAATATTATAAAACAAAAAATAAACAAAAGTGACCAAAACCACAATTAAAATCTTACTAATGTTAATTGTTGTTTCTTATTTGTATATAACATGTACATAATTGCAATACTTCGTCTGCAAGGACAGACTGCACTAATTATCACAGACTTCTACGGACACATTTTAATAGACACGTGTGTAAAATTCTTAGATATTCAACATTTGTTAGGATTTAAATTGTTTGGTTGTACATTTTATTGTTACTATGTTTTTAGGGCCTTAGCACTTGATACAAAAAAAATGGACACATAACTACATTTCATTACCTGTAATAACAACTTAAATGCGCACTGAAGAACATACGTAAATCAATACATACAAAGCAAGTGAGCATATATACGAAACAATATCGGTACGAATTAACATTGTAATGACGGCAATGATCAACACAGACATGCATAGACCAACAGTTCAGGAAAATTATTGTGTATTAAGAATATTTTATGGATGATTTTATGGTTGATGATTTATTTATAAAAACAGGACCAGTATATATACTAAATGGGTTGTTCTGTTAATTAATAATATAAATGTTGGTGCGAGGTACAAGATTGCTAGTCATAAACATGTGAAAAACAAGGCTCACATATGTATCTTCCTTGCGAAAACATTTTCTTATGCTGAATTATCTGTTTGCAATATTGTATTTTCATATTATTTTCAGGCGACTTTGTTGCTCTCTCGGCTCGGCATCAACTTTCCCTCGTTCCTTTCTTTATCAAAATTGATATAAGACGCACAGCTCTTTTCAATCATTAATGTCAGCTGTCCTGTAACAAGTATGTCTAAAGCATAAAAACATGTGAAGTGACTAATTTATTTAAGATAAAATAAGCTACTGAAAATAACTGAAATGAATAAAGAATATGAATACTATTTCTTATTCACGTGCATTAGTGAATCAGGTTTATTAGCATTATGAAAATGTTCTTGTTTATCATACGTGTCATTACATATTGAATGACAAATGTTATTGTGTAATACATAAGAATGTTCACCTGTTGGGCATACATTTGTTGTAATGATTCTCAACACTTTCCATCGTTGTTGTATTTTGTATGAATGCCGAGTAGAAATATAATTAAGACGACTTGAGAAAGGGCGACGTTCAGGTAACTGAAAACACCGCGTATATTTCAGTTTCATTTCTGCAGTTTATTATTCCGATTACTTGGGAGGGGAGAGATTGGGCGAAAGTATTTTTTAAAGTCCTAATAGTTTTAATATATTAACTTGCACTAGCTGAAGACAATAAAATATATGTAAAACTAGCACAAGTTTATGTGCATATATGTATATATTATAAACACAGTCAAGACTAATTTTATAATCCGCATGGCGTGGAATACACTATTTATTTGTGTAATACCTGTGTCACAATAGACATGACGTTCTACGAACTGACTCGATTTTCAATCAGCATCTGTTCGACCTATTGTTTTGCACGTACACACCTACTTCTTTGTGTAATAGAGGCATATATATGTATATTATATCAGAATGACTCGCTTCGACAAATATATATACATAAGCGTCGCGACATTTTAAACTATAGAGCCGTTAAAATTTTATCAACTTGGTATATTTTGGAACTGCACATGCGGTCATTTATGTCATGTCCATATGTCATTGCACTGATTGGCATGAGAGTGACGCAATCCTTCAAATACATATGAAATACATGTAACCACCGTGCACATTGGTCACTCTCTTCGAGAACAATAAAATACTGTGCGACAGCAAGAAATTGAAAAAAGGTTGAAATCATAAAATAAAGGGTGACTGTTCATAGAATAAATACATGTGTCGAACATCAGCTTTCCCCGCTAATAACTCGCATCCATTGCCAATAAAGCAGCTTTTTGCTTTTACGTCATAAGCAGTAACGATATCGTTATGAAAGGTTACGTTAGAAACTTTTTCTGCCACCATGCCGTACGTATAGACGTCCTCGATCCAGAAGAAAGGGGTTTCGTAAACCCGGTTAAACAGTTCATGAAGTAAATGAGGAGAGAACAACGCAGCAAACCCGTTACAGTAAGGGAACGGGTACGTTAACATACCTTTAAAGTTGGTTGGGTCAAGAAACCATTTATTATATGGATTCCGCTCAATAACGCTTGTATTATTAGGGCGATATTGACAATAAATATCATTGCTTGTCTTTCCTAATGGGCTGACACTGAGTCTTTCATGAAGCTTTGACTGGTTAACAAATACATCGTCATCGATCTTCATAATAGATTCAGTTTGTAGGCAGTGTTCTTCTGTCCAGCGTAATCCAAAAACTGTCTTGAGGGTTAAATTTCGGTACGTATCCATAAATCGACCCTGCACAATATCGCCGTAGACTTGACTCTCGTTTTTAATCTCCATATTCTCCATTACTGAGGTAGCCTCACCTAGAAGGAATATTATCACGAACTGAAATTTCTCCATGATCGGCCTTCGAGCCCAAGTGTCACGAACTGCTTTTCTTTCGGCGACATTTCCAGTAGCCGATGAAACAAGAAACAAACACTTTACTTTCCAAGTTTTGTGACAAGCGTTGCGATTCTCTATCAAGTAAGGTTTTTCTAGCAATGCGGTGATTGGTACGTTCTGGACAGCCGAATTATGTTTCTTATTTGTTAGAACAGAACGTGTACTCATGTTCCCTTGCAATAAAGCGCCCTTCAGTAAATTTCTTGAACGCCACGAAAAGACCCTTAATGTCGACCAATGCTTTCCTTTCAAAACCAAATCACGATTATCCTGCAGTGTGTTACGTGAACGATTTGTTCTTTCTTTAAAGTCGTTAACGCTATTCTTAGGTTCCTTATTATCGAACTTTTCCATTGTTGATAACAGCCCGCCTGTCAACTGAGATAAATCAAGAGAACCTCTGTCTGAGACTCTGGTTGAGAGTGATGTGATGGAATGCAGCATTTGGGTCAGTAGTAGACAACCCATGAAAAAAGCACTGGTCAGAATGGTGACTTGCAGACGTCTTGTGAACATGAATCTCAAAGCAACAACATTCCATCCATGGCGCAGCTTCATCTTATTTAAAATGTAGCGCTAATAATGGACTGATACGGGAAATTGATTTAGCGATTTCTGAAACACACAAAATAAAATATATAAATTAATAAAGGCAACAAAAAGACTGTGGGTTGGGTAAATCACGGCTACGACTTTATTATTTTGCTGACTCGACTATAATCTAAGTTTGTATGGTCCGAGAGAGAGAGAGAGAGAGAGAGAGAGAGAGAGAGAGAGAGAGAGAGAGAGAGAGAGAGAGAGAGAGAGAGAGAGAGAGAGCGCGCGAGCGAGAGAGAGAGAGAGAGAGAGAGGCAGGCAGGCAGACAGACAGTCAGACAGATGGATAGATAGATAGATAGATAGATAGATAGATAGATAGATAGATAGATAGATAGATAGATAGATAGATAGATAGATAGATAGATAGATAGATAGATAGATAGATAGATAGATAGATAGATAGATAGATAGATAGATAGATAGATAGATAGATAGATAGATAGATAGATAGATAGACAGATAGATTGATGGATGGATGGATGGATGGATGGATGGATGGGTGGATGGATGGATGGATGGATGGATGGATGGATGGATGGTAGATAGTAATACTATAATAATATAATATATAATACATTTGTAACTCAGATTGCAGTTTGGCTGTTATCAACGGCGCCATTGAAAGAAATGAGGTCTTCGACACGCGTTGAAAACTTATTCCGGCATTTTCTCATACTAGAGACATTGCCTTGCATTTTAATATGTACCATGCGTCATCTTTACATAAAGATGACTATTATTAGTGTATTAACTATACTAGGTTCTGCCTTTTCTGTATATCTGCTACACTTTGACATTACATTACCTTTTCTTTGACCCTGATAAGGACAATTTTGAATGGAATTATTTACTGTATATAAATGTCAACAATATTTAACCAAATATTTCGCACGTTATTTATAACAAAAATCAAACTTTCATACAGTACTCAACATACATGTATTTACAATATTTAGCGGTCATTTTGAATAAGTTGGCCCGAACTATGCTCTAATAATTTATTCCGGTAGATCCTCAAATTAGAGATATAAACGAACAATTTGGAATGTACCACTGCTGGATCTACATTGTGGCCACGATCCCTATTCAAAACCTCCCATTGTAGAGTAGGTTTACGTGGCTGATTTTGTTTAAGGTATAGCAGGTATCGTAAATAGGGGGAAATGATTCAGATTGTATCGAGGTCGGTCGTTTAAAGCGACTCCAATCGGTGAATGTAGACATTATGCTCAACGATGGAGTCCAGTCAGCATGACGTAGACAGAATTAGAAATAAAGGAGACCTATTGTTGGAACCAAGATAAACATTCCCTTATCCACACATTCAAAAAGGAATAAAGAAAAGTAGATAACCGGAGATGGAAGAAAAAGGATCACATTAACTAAAGTCCGGGATATGCATGGCATATACATTAATAATGTGCATTTATAATTTGTAAATAATATAATGAATAATATTTTTCGGTTAATCCGAATGTTACCAGATACGGGTCTTAGAGTTAGCTTAACACTCACTCGTTGGCACATTCAGGTAAAATATTTGGATGGTACCAGTTGTGTGCGAGCAAATATAGAGAATTTTAGACATATTATTTGAGAGAGGCGTTGGTAACATTTGATAAAATATACGTGCCAAATTTGATTTAACCGAAGTAGTATTTTAAAGTAACAATTTGTACTTAATATGTCAAATATCTAACATCCTGCACTTTACTAACCTTTAAATGAACTATCATCTCAGGATGTTAAAAAGCTAAAATTAACCATCTATAAAATACTAGGAAAAACGTCAGATAAACATTTACAATATTTAAATACTAGAAAACGATAATATTCCATTACCTTTATAGAATTTCAGTGGATAAAAACAATTAACATAACAGTACAATACCTGTTGCAACGACTGCAGTAGATTTATTCTAAATCCGTGAGTGGGTTTGTATAGGTGCATCTATACAGTATGGTTGCCTACGCAGATTTGTGCCCTGCCTTATATATCGCTTATATATACAACATTGTCATAATGGAGATATCTAGCAAAATCGGTCGCCCTTTGTAAGAGATAATCCATTGTGGCTACAGGGATAAAGGGAGAGAAAGACAAGTGTCAAAAGAAACAAAACCTGTTCATGGACACCAAGCCTGGCTGCATTCAGAGACGGGTGCGCCCGGATTTAGTGTCTACGATTATTTATCAACATTTCTTTACAAACTGAGGGTCGGGCCAAATGTGGAGTCTTAAAGTATATGAGTTGATTATATATTAAGATTCCTACCTTGGTGTGCTTAATACGGCACACTACATATGAATGAAAAGAAAGCGTGGGAATTTGTATTGTTTGAGAAATACTGACCTGATCCTCATTATCTTTAGCAAATGTTTGTGTGCGTCTTCTGTTACTGAATTTGTTATTGGTTGATGGTTAGTAGAGTTTGACTTTATACAATATGCGTGACAGCCATATTTTGCAACTGTTTGGTATAATATCTTCATGGTCTCGAAATTTACTCTAAATAATGACAGCTTTAGAATATTTTCTCCATTGTTACACAGTACAAATCGTGTAAATAATCGCTCTAAGTGTTTATTCTTGCCAAATCTATAATAAGGCACGACAGGGATTTCTACTAAAATAGATATTGACGTCAGTTCCTGTTATACGTAGGATGATAAAATGTGATCTTAAAAGTTAGGGGTCGATTGGTCTTCTTTGTCGGAAAATAGTTAAGTATGCATCGTAGCTCCGATAGAAAATACATGAAGATTTGGATGTTATGCTTTACTTTTTACATAGATGTAGGACAACAATAAACATCATTTTATGGGATCTTATTAAGTAACATTACTTTATCTGGTTGTTTGAGTATAAAAACTGTCGAATACATCCCTTAAGGGCCATGGCTGATAAAATATTTTATTGATAAATGATGTCAGTAAATGGTGCATAGTAATCACATGAAGTAAAGGTCTGTATGTAGTATTCGCTGAAGGCTACGCAGTCATGGTTCGACTTGACTGTCGACCATTGCTTTATCTTTAAACTTTATTTTGATACATCTTTATTCAATGTTGCTATTTCAAAGTGTATAAAGATTTTTTAAAAAGCGAAACTGAATGTGCGCACAGTTATTATCGGCACTGCTCAAGGCAAATTAAATCAAAGTGCTGAAAGGGTTGGAAGACTGGCGTGCCGGTTGAAAGCGTAGTTCCAAGGGAGTAATCAAGATGTCTTGAACGGCGAAATGCACATTAAGGAATTGGAAAGATTGCTGTTGATGGTCTTACATTGGCTGTCATAGGGGAGCAATGAATAACAATTAGTAGTTTTCATATAAGAGTTTAATGTGACAAAACTTTGAAAAACATTTGAAGATGAACAAAAGAGAGGTGGAGAAGAACAAAAGAATCAAACTTTTCCTGCTCAGATATCATTACTCGAAACATATGAAACTATGTGTATGTTCTTTTCGTTTGTAAGTGACAGTCACTATCAACAACATTAGCAAATGATTCAGTATATTGAGGGATTTCAACAGATCCAGATATTTGCATTTTGATGCAAGGAAAATTGAGGTTTTCCAGTTTTGACCTCACCTAAATCTTAGGTTGGCGGTCATTTTTATGCAGAAGCGCAGGATAAGTGGTCAAATTTTGCAAGAATAACCATAAATGTAGAATGTATAGCATTTAAAAAATGAAGTAAATACTAAGTGGACCCTTGTAAATATATGGAAATGAAGTTAAAGCAATTTTACAATTAGTTAAGTTCGTGAACACATGATTTGACTTGTGTCAATCTGATCATAACCCCTTGAAAATTGTCAAAGAAATTCTCAACAAAAGTGAAAGCTATTGAAATCCCTGAGTATACAGTACCGTGGTGATAACCATTAACCTGGCTGTTGTAATTGGTTCAGCAGTAGAAGTACAGTGATTGTCAACAGTAGCACAGCATGAAGGTTACGTGAACGGTTGCGGTCATCAGTATTGTAACATATATGTACATATGCAGTAGGAAATAAATAATAATAATGCTAGAAGGAGGAGTTAGTTTAAAGCCGGACATTTTCTTTCAAGTAAAACATGAAAACATACCAGAAAACTGTATTCCACCAATGGATGTCACTGCTACCTTAATATTGCTTAGGAAACTCTCCACCTAACACCACACCACAAACGTTACGAAAAATGCATTATCTGAAGTCAACAATAAAAAACCTTCTAGTTCTAATGCAGTTATGATCAGCTTCCGCCACAACTGAAGTAGTGTCAACAATGAAATGCACAAGGCCCACGTAACTTAAGAGACTGAAATAGTTACAATCCTTATTTTTACGTCGATCGCAACAATGCATTAACAAAAATATTTGCCAACTTACTAACGGTCCTTGAAAGCTGAGCAGAAACTCAATCAAAAGCACTCCGATCTATCCAAAATGGCGACCAACGCTATCTCCCGCTTGTCACGTGACTGATTTGTTTATAATCGTTCTTTTAATATCCTTTCATATTTGTTCGAACAACAACATAACATTGTTTCCTTGTTTTATTTGTCGCATTTCCTTACAAATGTTCGCATTTCTTCGTAATATTTGTGTTTTCTAAAAACGCACTACTTCTTGTGCTGCACAACTACTTGAATACGCTCTCGTGGTCGCAATTATACACCCGAAGTTAACGACCGCGCGTCACGGTGTTCACAGCATCGTTACTTAAGACTGGCGCATGCGCACCAGTTTAAAAACGTACGGAAAACTATGCCTGGAGGACATAGATTGACTTTCATTAACAAATACTGCCTTACCTTTTAGTTTTAGAAAAGAATTATAAGTCTCGTTCGATAGCCGAATCAGTTAATCGAGTAGAAAGTCCAAATACATGTTAAGAGACAACTTTTCGCCAATATGTCTGATGACTAAGCAAAGTATTGCACGTAGCAGGTTCGACATCTGCATGCCCTCATACCATAAGGGAAGTTTGCTGTAAATGGTAAGTAAACTGTCCTTCTCTTCATCCGGAAATCGCACATTAAAATTATTCTTGTGACATATCGGTGTGTTGCGTTCTTATTTGTCTAAAATATAATGTTACTTATGTATCGTACAATCAACCATTTCAAATCTAAAATAAATGTAATATTAACAATAATTTCACTGTGAGTTGTTTTTCAAGGGATCAGCCAGTTTCTCCTTTTGGGAGCAGTGTTACACATCTGCGCCACCGTCAAGAGTTATGACAAAGCTGAATTTCGGAAGCACGAAGAATTGACTCGTGACCTTGATGACTCGCGGTCAGTCGTCTTGCCTGGAAAGTAGTGTACAGAAACAAATATGTATATCGAAGAAGACTAGATGCACCAGTTGAGTCCAGGCATGCTTCTTATCTTCGTATCAAAGTTGTAATTTGTTTAAAAAGGAAGATCAAGTGATTATATTGTGTTATGCAGTTATACATAAAATGCAGATTTATGAATAAAAAAATGGTGCACAGGAACATTACACAGTAACAATAGAAAAGAATCGAAACAGTTGAGTTGGTGTTGTAACTTTTTCCTATTGTATAATCAATATTTTGTAAAAGAGGTGTTTTTGCAGCTCAAGATATGACTGCTTTCCAGTGAGTTGTCCATTTGCTTTACCGCGGAACAATAATTGGCCATTCTTTGCACGCCCTTTTTCATGAAAGGTTTTAATTCATACCACTCAAACAGCGCTTTTATCGCTTTGATTTTTGAATCCTTACAGTATTAACTG
Organism: Sinonovacula constricta; assembly: GCA_007844125.1. NCBI lineage: Eukaryota > Metazoa > Mollusca > Bivalvia > Cardiida > Solecurtidae > Sinonovacula > Sinonovacula constricta. The sequence continues at coordinate 81,158,081 of CM017558.1, forward strand.
ACGACGGTCATTATAATCCGTACAAGAAAGGGTTGATACAAAGCATCAAAGGTCGCTGTCGAAACCGTGGACAAACCGTCCAAACAAAAGCAAAACCTTGTTGTTATTTAATAGATTAAGTATGCCGTCAAACTAAGTGTCACAGTAGTATACCTTTTTCTCGTCATAGACCTGTTTTAGTTCATTTGATTTACAAATAATTTGTCATAGCCTCATTTATCAAAAGACATATATCAGTCTGAGTGTCATGTTAAGTTACAGGTCCCGTTGAGAAGGTTAGTAAATGAGAAGGTTATTTTCGTGTGAAACAGTTTTTGTCTGATTACTTATTGGATAATGTATGTCTTATTATAGGGTGTCAACTACTGCATTTTCCTATAACTCGGTCAGCCTGTTTCTTACCACAAGTGATACAAGAACATAATGAATCTAAAGGAAAATAACTTTTACAAACAATAAAACGCAACGTAAAGAAACATAATATTAATTCCACACTTAATGTTGAATTTTTATGTCTTAACAATAGGTAAATAAGAAAAAGTTCTGTACAAATTTCCACAGATATTTAAATTTAACCCACCACTAGACAAAAGCATTCAGGGTAAATATAAATGTGACAAAAACACAGAGACGAGACATAACACACAAAAAGAAAGAAAACATCAATTACCTCCTTGGAACGGTCAGTCGCAAAAGAACCGACTGGTGTGCTTAAATCTGGTTTGTGGAGCGCTCCAACCTCGCACTTCCTAGGTTTTTCTATCAAACAAACAGTGTACATAAAAATATCCCGTCAAAATGAAACAAACAACTAACAGTAAGCCCCTGCATCGGGAGTTAAAACAGATACAGTGAATTTATATACATACATAATATCTAGTAATAAAATAAACTATTAACATATGTACAGTATGTACAGTAGATAAAAGCCTCAGCAACTTAAAATTCCAAATGAGAGAGTAGTTTGAAATAAAACAGCCCAAGCGCTGATATATAATAAGAAAAAAAAAGATCATAAGTTTTCATGTTTGTATTATTGTCAAATACTAAAACAAAGAATATAATAACAATGTCAATCAATTATTATGTATTTAATTTGTGAAAACTTGCTTATTTAAATACAAATTCGGGTAAAATTATCCCCACCACTAGTGCATTTAACAATTTTAGTACAACACATTTTAGTACAACACAACAATATTTTTCTGATATTTCTACATAATTTAGGGGGATTATCAGCAGATATAACAAAATAAGGCAAAATAGACAATAAGAACATCAAATTTACATTATGCAATTAAATAAACAGTTTCTTGTTACTTATATCCATACACTAAATGGTACATATTTATACATTGTAAGTAGGTGTTTTACAGCTGCTGAAGTAGTATTGAAGTTTTTTTCATCATCAATGTGTAATATGAAATGTGCCATCTTTTATACTTAGTTTGAATAATGTAAACATAAGCTATTATCAAACATCACAAGCAACTATTTACACATGTAAAGCAACATATGGTTGATATATTAATTAAAATTGTTCAGTACACAAAAAAGTGTAATACATGTATATTTTTTAAGTTACAAAGCTCTTTTGAAAATCTCCATGTTTTTGATATCAGACACTCTTATTGCTATGTTTACTGTTTACATGTATGTATATTTTATGCAGTAAAACATTAACTGAATTAACGTATGCTTTAAACATTCAGTTATTTATTGATTTTGTGTTGAAATCAAATCAACACAATAAACCACTTCCATGAGTCTACTTGAAGAGGTCCAAATCAAATGAGCAAACAAGGCTTATATTTAACAATATTGAACAATATTCAACAATATTTGACAATTTATGGTACACAAGCATACTCAAAAACACAAAAAAAAGACATTATACATCTGTTCAATGTTTTAAGCATCATTTACAATTTCTTGTAAGTCAGAGAGAGCCCTGGATTTTGAAAAAGACACCTCTTTACACTCTTTGCATGAACCGGAACAATCTAGGCCATACCTTCTACAAGAACACCGTTTAGAATCGCAATGTATTTTACAGCCACATCTCACTTTTTGAAGCAGTTGTTCAAGTGCTGTTGGAAGTGTCATCTTTACAGGAACAAGTCTGCCTTTTTCATTTTTCCATCCATAGTCTATAGGGTTAAGGGCTGTGTTCCCCATCCACACCTGGCTTTGGTAAAAATACTCTAAGACTTGTTGTGCTGTCGCTGTGGCAGTGTCTGAACTTGAACGAAGCAGCTGTTGGTGATAACCTTCGAGGTAGTTATTGTAGCGCAGTCGGTTTAAATTCTCAGCATTAGACCCATCGGATACAGCTAACATCACTGATTCACCACATTGCTCTATTGAACTAGAGGTTGTAGCAGCCAAGAATTTCTGACAAAGCCATGAAAAGATTTCTTTTGGAAGATTTTGAACACAGAAGGTTTGCCAATTCCAAATATCCTTGATGTTGTATCACATCCTGTAATTGCATGCAGAAATGGAAGGCGATAACAGAGTGCAGTTCCTAGTGACGTTTGGCTTTTATGTCCAATTTCTTAATGGTCTTTCTTGATTTTGAATCAGATCTAAATTGAATTTGTTTTAAATCTGCGGTGTGCTGGTGAAGTAGAAGTACCAACAAATCCGTGTCTTCACCTATCACTGTTGTCGGGTTTTGTCTTAAAAGATTTATTGCTGTATCAACAATCATTGTGTCAGCATCTCCTTGCGCATGCAAGACATTAATGCCACTATTAGTCAAGCATACACCTAACATGTCAGTGAAAGCCTGTTTGTCTTCCTGGTTGTTGGCGAATACTTCGCCGGAGATGAACCACATATTTGGTGTCAGGTCCACTTTTGTAGCCGTCAAAATCTACTGTAGTTAGATTTTGGTATCACTGCCTTATAAAGCAAGAGCAGCTTTGACATATATCATGAAATGTGATTCCAACTTCCACCATCAACAACAGCCGTATGGGATGATGCCACCTTGGTGAGTGTGCATTCTTCAAATTTGCACAGCTTCCAGAGTGCGTCAGCAAGTGTCGACTTTTGAGGCTCCCTTAGAAAACAATTGTTGTCGAAAAAAGATGATGGTACACTGGATAGCTCAAACTGGAAACAGAAGAAATATCATCGATGTACCTTCCAGCAGCTGTTGTAAGACGCTGGAACAATAGCTGGATGTCAATATGCACACCCTCCCCAATAAATTTCTCAAGTGACCTGTCGTTTATTGGAACTGCTTGCAATGAACTTTAAAGGTATACTTTTGTTGGGGTGTACCAGTCATTCCCGAACTAAAGCTTCTCCAAAGGCCTGGGCACGATCAACATTTGCAGAATCGTTAGCGGTGACGCCACTTTCAATGTTTCTCAGTTTTGTTTCTGTGGAATCAAGTGGGTTTCTTTCACAAAGAAATGTCATCATGGTCGTCATATTATTCGAGTCTCTGGACACTCTTGACTTTGTGGTTTTTCCCTGTGCTGCTCACTTGTTTTGAACGTCTGACTGAATTCCTGCATAGCTGAATTCATTTGTTTTCTGAATTTCTGACAATCCTCTGCCTCTTATCAATCCTCCTGCAGACTTCAATGACCTCATGATACTTGTTCTGTAACAAGATTTGTGGATAGACCGGACCAATTATGCTCGCTTCGTCTTATTACATGGGTTCCACTCTTAAAAGCAGTGTACGCTTCTGGATGTGCCTCAGGTAATGACAACATTTTGACAGCGTTTTGCAAATAGATGTATGCACTTTTGAGGTAGAGGTTATGACCTGATGAGGCGAAAATGGGAGCATTTTTGTAACATTTTTCAAATGCAATGACCAGTCACCAGTTTATTCAGCTTGAATAAAGCGTTGTAGTAACAAAACCATATCCATGAACTGGAACCATAAGCATGTTGTGCGATTGTTTGCCATCTTCACGCGTTCAGCTTTACAAAGTAGAATAATGTTTTGTAGGCCTTGAGTCTTGATCACCTCATTTGCAGTCTGAAGCCCCTTTTCAAGATTGCAATACACCAATGCATGGTCTGCAAATCTTCGTTCTTCTTGTAACTGTCAGAACATTGGTATTGGTCTGAGGTTTGCTGCAACAGCTCCATGTCTGTAGTGTCTGCGAGGCCACCAGTGTTGTTGTTGCAATTAGTTCTGCGAAGCAGAGTTCCTTCTAGATGAAGAACTGTAAGGACATTGTCTACTAGCATGTGTCCACGAATAGCTCGTTAAACAGAGTTCCCCAACAGAATGTGCGGCACAGAGTTTCCGGCATATATGATTTCGAAAAGCTCCTTCAGTCCTGATCCAGGCATAAGTTGACCTATGCAACCCGAGAAAATCATTTCAGTGTGAAATGCTCCTAGACGATGAACTATTTTCTTCAGTAAACTCTGCGAGGTTTGTGTTGAAACTGTACCGGATGCCTTCTGAAATAGTAGCTGGTCAAATGTTAAAACTGGTGTCTTTGCGTATTTCCGAGCTTGTTCACAAACAAAGCGCATTGTGGTATATATTCAGCCGACATCACTTGGGTTTAGGTCATTAAATGACTCATCACAAATTTGTTCTTACTTTTCGCTTGGCTTGCATGTGAAATACCTTTGTTCTGTGCCTTTTCGGAGTTTGGTATATGTTGCAATACTCATAGGACTTTGTCATATATTCTTATTCATGATTACAACAATGTTACTTGTGCAGTGTGGCGGTCGTAAAAAATCTCCCCGTGCATGTAATCTATGTTGTCATTTAATTCATCCTATAAGGATTGTTACGTGTATTTCCTTTGATGGACACTGAACTTTGGTTCTTAAATTTCATCTTCACATGAACAGGATGCTACAATCACTTATTCGTCTCTGGTCATGTTTGTTCATGATTCAGAAAGTTAATTTTATTTGTGGTCAACCATTTTTGTGTTGTTTTTCAAATCGAAATAATACCATATTCCTTTTCTGAACACTATATGGACATTATTTTTCGATGACGTCACTACTTTCGTCATTACGTATAGAAAATATCAGCACATGGACATTTTGTTTTCAAATAGATCGTTTTTTCTTTTCGTTACTTGCATTTAAGAAACTCGCCTGGAAGTGCGAGGTTAGAGCTCTGTAAAACCGGTTTAAGCACCCCAGTGGGTCCATATTGCCGACTGACCGTTCCAAGGCGGTAGCTGTCGGGTTTGCTCTTTTCCTTAAATGTCTCATCACAAATTTGTTCTTACTTTTCGCTTGGCTTGCATGTGAAATACCTTTGTTCTGTGCCTTTTCGGAGTTTGGTATATGTTGCAATACTCATAGGACTTTGTCATACATTCTTATGGGTAAGGACGTAATAGTTGACTTCTTCGGAAATGAGTCAGCACATTGGTCCAATGTCTGATTAAAACCTGACCAACTTGGTCTTTTTGAACGTAATACGCCAAACTATCTTGCAAAACATGTCCAGAGGTCTTTGCAGTTGTCGACATGTGAAAATTTCAGGCAGATTACAGAACAAGACTGTTTTACAACTCTCTGTTGAATGCACTTAATATTTCAGAGCAATTATGTTGGCTTGTATAATGATCAAGGGACACATCTTGTCTAGGTACAGTGGTCGACGTTGTCTGCTACAAGCTGCAGAAATGGATCAGATGTTTTCTTCCTGGAAAAGAATCTTGTCTGACAAGGCTGCAGCGGCATTAGCTTCATACCTTTGAACTTCACTGTAGGAACAGCAGAAATCAAGACTATTCAGATGATCGATCAAAAATCTGGAGCCAAAGTGATGATGCAGCTGCACTCCAAGACCAAGCTGAAAAGGGGCAATAACATTTCTCGACCGGAATGTGTGAACAATGCTCTGGTCAATGGATGAACCTTTGTATCATTTTTCTGACCTAAAACAGCTTTTATGAACAATGGCAGACTCTCTGGTAGCAATGAGACATTAAACTCTCTTGAAGAAACTTGGATAGTAGCCTCTTGGTGCTTTCAGTGAAATAATGTCAGCTGTAAGCAATTTTTCAGCAGTTTCGAATATTTTAATCTTCTTTTCTGCATCATGTTTTCCTTGTGAATCTTCATAGAATGCATGAATTATTGCAGCTGCACTTGATTTTAGAGAAACAATGTCATGTGTGCCGTCGACACTACTAATAACAACATTATTACCAAAGTGTTCAATGTGTTTAGTGCTGTAGGCTTTATCACCACATGCATTTGTCATTTCATTTACTAAGTCACTAACCGTAAGAGTTTCATTGACTGCATCTTCAAGAAAGGACATGACCTTTTCAAACGCAGCTCTCTGTTCTACATTCTCTGTTTGACCTGGACTTTTAATGTAGGAGTACACACCTTTCTGATTGGTACGCCTTTGACATACCTTTTCCTGTCCTAAAATTGACATTACGTTGCTGGTAGTATATGGCGTCAGCTGCAGGTAGGTCAAAAACATGAGCCAAACGAATTTTTACATCATCTGCTCACTGATCAGCCCTATTTAAACATATTTTTATAATTGTACTTTGAAATTCCAAACTTCTTACAGGATAAAATGTAAATGGATCTTTTTCTATTTGTTTTTCCACATTTTGCAAATATTCCACGAAACAAACATCTTAACTTAAAATCAAAGTTGGGCACTACAGAACGCACATGTTTGCATTTTTCAACAGATATATCTGAAAAATGCTTATCAGTTATTGGTCTGGTAATGTTTTGCGACATAGAACATGAACAAAATCTCCTGGAGTTGTTGTCATTTCCACAGAGCGAGTTAAACAAGCCGCTTGTATTCCTTGGCACCTTTTTTCCCCATTTCAGACGGAAGGTCTATCATCATCGATGGGCTCTTGGCATGGTTGACACACCACCTGGGTCTTCACCTTGAACAAAAATCACAACACTCATGTCCACATCAAGTTTAAATTCAAAGATCTCCGAATAAATGATATAAAAATATGTTTGAACAACTTCAATTAAAAAGAAAATCATCGAACTCAATGTTTTTGTATCTTTATTTTTTTAATTATTACTTTTATTTACAAATTCCAATATTATTGAACATTCATATTTTTACCATCATTATTCTACTGCGAAGATGCTGGTTTCATAAATCAACAGGCTTTTACTGTTCCCCTTGTCTCTAGAAGAATGGGCATTGGATTAAGAGTGGGACAATATAAAATCTTATCAATTAAATTAATTTTGCCACAAATAATTAAGGCATTGCATTTAGTGAGTTTAGTATTATTGTTAATAAGTTTTCGATATTTAATGGAGTATATTAAACTGTCCGTTTGAATATGTAATTATGAACGCATCTTTGTAAATTAAATGTTTTAATAAGCTCTTGAGTGGCAATACATGCTTCAATTGCAAATTTCAATGTACTCTCATTAGCCTTGTTATGTATTCTATACCTCATTGTTGCTCTAATCAGTGTGCTTCATGCTAAGATGGTCCTTAATCTGAAGTTGAGGGAAGAGGGAAAGGAATCATCTCTGCTTTACCCTGTGACCATGGGACATTTAATTAATAAATATATAAATATGTATTGAAAATCATATAAATACTAGTTTCTTGTATACTTCAGACATAGATAAAAAGACAAAAGTATGCTTTTGATATTAATAGAGTTTAAGAACAAAACAAATTGTGTTAAAATAATTATACTTTCTCAAAATATATTATCCAATGATATGCTACAAGTTAACCAGTGTTGTAGTTGCCAGTCAATGTTCATGTGCAAACCAGGTAGGCATTGGAAATCACTAAAATTATAAAATTAATTAATTGGTGCCCTTTTACCATAAAAACAAAACAAACACTTACAGGTTTTACAGCAAAATGTAACAAAAAAGTTAAAAAGTATTGAAATTGTAAATATTTTTACGTGGATGAGCTTACGTAGACAAAAAGCCCAACATAACCGAATGTTGTACCGTGTGAAATTTATTTCCTGTTATTTCAAGAACATTTTTCAAAAAGAACAAAATTCACGAAAAAATAGCTGAACATATGTGCTGGCATGCTTACTGCATTATTTTATCGAATTTATTGCTTTATAAATATATTTTATTTGTAATGATGCAAGCAGGAAAAGTTTGCCGATGGCGATTTATTTTTTTAAGTTATTTATCAAAATAATCGTAAAGTCATGACAATAACTATTGAATATGATGTAAAGTTATGTGAATTTTAAGTAAACACTCTGTTTCTTACCTCAAAGGTTATAAAGTTTTCAACACGAAGGTTGTTTGCATGGAAGAGAAAATTGTAGGGGGCGCCGCCATTGTTACTTTCCGTGACGCCACACCAGAGCGTGAAATTTACTGTTATGGAGGCACAGTCAAAATATCAACTTTCGTAATTTTCAACCATTTATATCTTTTTTATTGCACAAGTAAAATTTCGGGACTTTTTTATGGTAACTACTTAGGAATATATTCTTCCATCTGACGTAGATAAAAATTATTTTGCAATTAGAACTACTTCAACCTTTTCATTGATTAGCCTATATGCCAAAAGTGTCAAAACAACATACACCAACAAAATAAAATGTAGTATTATTAAGAGAAAATAAGTATTATTACTAAAATGTATTATGTATAACACATAAAATGTAATGAAAAGACATCCATGTGCGCAAAAAAGTAAAGTCTATATAAAAATGTTAAATACACATTTTGAGTATCTAGTTTGTAAATTTTGTAAAAAAAATAGATCTACGACAAAAACCTGTAGGTTTAATTTATTAAACACAGTAATGCGGAACTAATTGTCTATTTACTAAATAAGAAGACACTTCCCAGCTCCCATAAGTGAATAGCTTAACAAATATCAGATACTTATTACTTCAAAAGTGGTCTGCAATCCATAAGCTATATATAAAACGATACAATATAACATATAAGTAAACCGAACTGATAACAAGTGTTTTATTTCCACAAAAAACAACGCCAAACAAATGTTGATTAGAATACGATAAAAATGACAACAATGACAAAAATACATTTAGCAGTAATGAATGGTCTTTAGGCACGAGGGAATGGGTCAGAACACAAACAACAGAACGAAACATATTTTTATTGTTACATGTTTATTGTACATTGTCGTAAAACCATATTTAATTATTTCCCAAGCATATACATATGGTATTTAAAGAATTTCAAGTACAGTATAACTTAATTCTGATATTCATCAAACATAAATTTATAATGACTGAAATTTCAACGTATTTAAGTGTCGCACTTAAATTGTCGCTCAATGATACAAATTGTAGGTAAGACGCCACTAACTATATTCTATATTCTATAGTAACTCGCATAAAGTTAGAGATAAATTAAACCATGACCCAGTTATGATAAACCCCCATAACCTTACATAGGTGAAAGGAGCTATTTACTGTCTATCAGAAGGACCCAGAAATAAGTCATTTTTTGCAACTCGTAAGAAGGTACTGCTTTATAGAATGCACATACTGCTAAATTGACAGTCGGTAACCCTCCATTTCAATGAAATATGTACTTCCTGTAAAAGTGGATCAGTCCATTATTGTGCTCAGGTGTTCAAATGTTTTGCGTTCCTTTAATTCTACATGGATTCAGCTTATTTTTGACACCAAAAGATTAAGACCTTTAAAATAGGAAATCTGAAGCCAAGACAAAGCAACATATTATTATTAAAAAGCATAAGTCCTTATCAACGTTCTACTTCCGATTCTTATTTACATTTACCACCGCTGTATGCATCACGCAGATATCTCCCTTTATGACTTGATCATGGGTTGTGTGGCGGGTGTGGGTAAAGAACAAGTGTTCTCTTTTTAGCCCCATTCGGCAATATCGCATGGGACATTACAGATTGCCGAATGGCAATTTACATGAGCAAATTCACATGAGGTATAATGATATATTACCTCTGTCATTGTCAATTAAGGCAATGATTGATTGTTGTTAGTTTTGGGGGATTTATACTACTGAGTCTCCTTTTACTTTCAGAGTAAAATATACATGTACTGTTAGCGTTTTAAACGTAGTGTGACAGCTTGGAGTTAAGTTTAAACATGTTTCTCGAAATTTCTTTTTAATATGTTTTCATGTGTTGAGCCAATTTGATACTACGCAACGACGTTTTTTCTTGTAGTACAGCATGTCGCCATCACTTTTCCAGGAACTGTTTCATTATAGACGTAACGAGATACGATTTAAAAACGACTTTAATTTTCTTAATCTTTACTTTCAGTCCGTTAACCGCTACAATAAACCAAACACAATCAAGAATCCATCACCTCCGCGAGTGCGTCTGTTCTTAGTGAGCGGGGCTTAATCTTATTACCAGGCGTCTTTATGGCGGATGGTAAAACACTAATCCTACGACTTTTGCAAAGATCGATCCATCAAAATCATAAGTAATTTCATTTCCGTTGACCATATTTTTCGATTAAATAAATGTCAGATAGATGTAAATAGTGGGCTGAACTGGGAAAACAACAGCGGCAATATAATTATATTAATCTACGTAGGAAACAAAACGCAAACTGTAAGCTTTCAAACTTTTGCGGTGGTATGGTATTTAGTACAGTTTTTGTCCTGTATGGCATTGGTTAGCGACCAGTCTACAAAGCTACAAACAAAGTCTTCGAGTTTGGCGTCGCTTTACGTGGCTTCTAAAAATAAAGTTTGACTAAACAATTTTCCGTCTAAAAGTACATAAAAGAACACCACTTACACTACATGAATATTTTAATTTGAAATGAATACGGCAAGTGACATTTAATAATTATCCTATTCTTGGACAACCCTCGTACGTGACATAGTTTGCGATGTGACTATAGCCGCTCGTGTTTAAGGTGGAAGTCACGTTGTGTGTTTTTAGGTAAGATAAAAGACTGAAGCCTAAACATGTCCGGGATTTATGTCCAGCATATTCTTCAAGCCTGTAATACACTCTGAAGTTAAGAATTGGAGAAAAATATAAAACAGGTAAATACTTTACTAAAATTTAATTGCATTTGTAACATTCTTTCTAAGAACTTTTTACCCTATCAATTAACGTAGCTAAAGCCGTGAATAAGTTATGTATGCACGCGAAAACACCATAACGTTTGTCAAAAAAGAGGAAAAAAAGATGAATCGAGATTGCGATTTTGTGTTTTCGTGTTTTGTTGTTAGTTTGTATGTTGAAGTTGTTTGTTTGTATTCTGTTTGTACTGTTGTTCTTTGAATGTTTCATGGACATGAAAACAGCAGAGACAATCAAGTAATCATAAGATGTTATGCAGACGAGGCGTGATGGCATGTTATAATAGTCCAAACAATTTTCTATTTCTTTAACTTTACATTATTTTGAGATGAGGGCGTAGCCCCAGCAAAATAGCAGCAAAACCCTAACGACCTTAGTACACAGTCTAAAGACATATCATGTTGCTAAATGAGATAGATTCGTATAAAACTGTCTTATCTTTTTTGCAGAGATCTATTAACAACCATAAACAACTATGCGAAATACTGCAACAAGAATTAAACATTTTAGTCTATGTGGGTTATTACATATGAACTTATATACGTTTATAAAAGTTCTTTCATACAAATTAGTTCAATAGATTTTCAAATTCACGCGATTCATACAGTAACGATACGTGTGTTTTACCACTAATACTTATGACATGAGTTTAACTGTGAAGTCTGATGTGGATTTTTAAATATGTAAATAAGAAATGGTCCTATCAAAACTTCAACAGATATTTAAAATGTAAATAAGAAAAGGTGCTATCAAAATTTTCACAGATATTTAAGTCTTATCTACCTGCAGGCAAAAGCAAACAAGGTAAATATAAAAGTGACAAAAACACAGAGAAGAGACATAACACACAAAAAGAAAAACCATCAGTTACCGCCTTGGAACGGTCAGTCGGCAAAAGATCCGAGTGGGGTGCTTAAACCTGGCCAACCTCGCACTTCCTGGAGGTTTTTCTGCTAAACAAACAGTGTAAATAAAAAATATCCCACCAAGAACAATTTAATGACGTCATACAATGCCATGAAGTCATATGCCCAAAGTGCCGAAAGTGAAATGTAAAAAATACGAAAGAAATCGTCGACTTTTAGAAAACAACCCAAACCAACAAAATAAAATGTAGTATTGTTAGAGATTGTCATAGATTTTAGTAGAGATTTTGTCACTGGAAAAAGCGATCTAAATCTCTAGAAATGCTGCATTTGAATGGTAGTTATTTGCTTTCTTAAGGGTTACTTCTTGAGGGTAAATCAGATGGATCATTTGAGAAAGGAAAGGATTATCTGTAGTTAAAATATCGTCAAGATCGTCAAATTGAAAGCCTCTATAATGTGCCTTTGGTCAGAAGGCGAAAAAAGTGAACATGAAATCACGTTCAAAGAAGTATAAAACAATTCTGCAATTCATGGTGCACAGTAGGTATACCAATTACTTGTCTAAATGAAGTGTCACCGCATTTTATGTAAATATTGTCTAATAGGAAACATACAGCTTCACAAACATCCGTGCAAGTCCACATAGTAAACTTTTCTAAAAGCTGTTGGTAAAAATGCATTACTTTTATGACATGCAATGTATAGACGTTGCTCTCGAGCAAATGTTTTCCAAATAAGTGCAATCAATTTGTTGATGAGGTAAAGAAATATACAACGTAAAGAAATCCTAAGTATTAACTGCAGAGCAATGAAAAATATACACTACGAAACTTGTCAAATGCTTCAGAAGAATTTTTGATAGACCAAAAATGTTAATTCCCGAATTTTCATACATTTTATCACAATATTTAGCGATGTGATTACGAACGGCTGTAAGGCAAGACGTAAGTAGTTAAGAGTAATAAAAACGTTTCTTGGTAAACTAAAAGGATGGGAGCTGTAGAATTTAACGCGATTCTTTATAATCTTAAAAATGGCTTGCTTCCAAGTATTGAGTGCTACTGTATCCGTGTTTTCTCTGTAACACCAGCGATCGGCAAACATATTAATTCCTATTTCTTTGCAACAAAGGTCAAAATCTATTACATCTGTCAGGCGATGTTTCGGACCCGTAAAGAGTAATTTTCTTAATGTATATTCATCGATGATGTTTTAATCCCTAGTTATGATATGGTCAGAAAGTAAATAACAGAAAGGTAAAGTCGAACAGTTACAAGAAAAATGAGAAGGATCATTCAGGTTAAGGTCTGCTGCAGTTTGGTAGTAATTAAAAGTAAGACGTCTAATTCTTTTCTTCTTATAATAAATCACTGTTTTTTGTGTTTGTTTTCGAAGTAACTGGGGATTTTATTGATAATATTTTTGTCACGGAAGATACTAGGTAAGTCGATAAAATCCATCCTTTTATTAACGTATTTGATTTCCATGAAATGTCGTTTTTGTTGGGGCTGTTTATCAATATGAGGTCCTAAAGCATGGGAAGTATACTTTTGAATGATGAAAACCACCTCATATATTGGATGAGTACGTAAATATATTCCACCTGCCTCATTATCAAAAATAACTAGTGACTTCAAATGTAGATTTGTAACTGTACAAGGTAAGGTGTGAATACCAGATAGGATACAAAGTGTGTTCAGATCTTGAAAAGAAACATTTTTCCTAAATCTGCGTTTGATGATGTTTTTTTTTTCTAATTCCACGAGATCGGGGTTTACGTATGCGTAAATATAGAATAGTAAAGATGTCAATGTTTTATTTTTAGAAATATTGACCGCCTGATGAATGTTGTCATTAAGGCCGAGTGGAAATGGAGTCTGAAGGTTTTTAATCCAATCGAGTTCGACACTGTATCTGGCCTGTAATTTAAATCCTTTAGAAAAAATCGTCATCGAAAACAAATTTTTGCAAAGTTTGTATGTTCAAATATTTTAAAGAATGTCCAGTAGTAAGAAAATGATTATAAAGGTTATTCTTAAAACGACGAGCGTTACGGATTTTATATGAATGTTCTCGAAATCTAATTTTAAGAGCCCGTCCCGTTTGTCCAATGTACTGCTGTTTGGTTTTATGTTATTACATTATGTTATTTATGTCACTACTTTCGTCATAACGTATAGAAAATATCAGCGCATGGACATTTTGTTTTCAAATAGATCGTTTTTCTTTTCGTTGCTTGCATTTGAGAAACTCGTCAGGAAGTGCGAGGTTAGAGCTCTGTAAAACCGGTTTAAGCACCCCAGTCGGTCCATATTGCCGACTGACCGTTCCAAGGCGGTAACTGTCGGGTTTGTTCTTTTCCTTAAATGACTCATCACAAATTTGTTCTTACTTTTCGCTTGGCTTGCATGTGAAATACCTTTTTCTGTGCCTTTTCGGAGTTTGGTATATGTTGCAATACTCATAGGACTTTGTCATATATTCTTATTGTTGGTATTTAGGACATACTAGTTAAAAGTGGTAGTCATTCTCAACAGCCTTCATATTACGCATAATACATATTCTTGTGTCTTTCTCTTGGCCAGAATATCTACCTGTTTCTTGAAAATATAATTTGATACCTGGTGTTTATATGTTTCTGTAGATATACCTCCATTTCAAAAGAACATTTAAAAGTCTATAAAAAGAGAGTCGTGTAGAGTTATTTATACTCAAGTGCCATAATTGCGCAAAAAATGTCCTTTATCCTTTGTTTAATGCTGAGCAAAATAGAACTATCAACAATGTCCTTGCCATATATAAACAAGACCAATATTGCAAAGAATCGTTTTATATGAAATGCCCAATTAAGATTTCAATATAAATTATTGTCGTTTGCATCTTGCACTAGCATGTTGTATACAGTGGAAATAAGCGGATTTGTACACTCTAATATTTTCTTCCAATAATTCATAATTGTATTTGTAGATCGTTTCACATGTAGCACCCTACGTAAAAACTTACAGTGAACCAATTCGATGCTGTTTGCATCGTGATACCCCCATATTGCGGCATTATATGAAAGAATCAATCCAACCAATGAATCAAAGAGTTTACTTTGTTCCAAAGCATTTAATGATAATTGATTTATCACAATGAATAATTTATGCATGACCCGTGTTGACTGCTGCGCAATTTTAGTTTGTGTGCTGTGCCAAGATGCATTTTTGTACAAATGCGTACCGAGGTATTTAAATGTACTTACTTCCTCAATCTTTGTTCCATTATTTAATATTTCACATTGCGTATTTCTACCCCTCTCAAATACCATTACTTTTGTTTTATGAACATTGATCCTCAGACCCCAACTCTTGGCAATATTGTTCAAAATCACGCACGAGCGATTGTAGTGCCCTAGGTGTCTTATCAAACAAGACCGCATCATCTGCAAATAAAAGCAGAAATAGTTTTGTCTCATTAACTGTAAATAAGCCATCTATATTTGAATTAAGATAATTTAAAATGTCGTTACTGAATAAGAGATAGAGCAGACTAGAGCAAGAGTCTTTTTGTTTAAGGCCTATATTTGAGTTAAAATAGGTCGGACATTTCATTATTTCGTCGTACGCATTGTTTAATATTTGAATACATAGCTTTAAGCGCCTTAATAAATTTAGAACTTACATGCATTTCGCTCAATTTGCGCCAAACAAAAACCCCGATTTACACGGTCGTAACATTTTACTAGATCAACAAATATTGAGTATTTTTTTTGGCCTGAGCTTAATGTTTTAGCAATGACAGAATGTAATAAGAATACACATTCTGTTGTTGATCTGCCTGTTTGAAAACCAAATTGGTTATGTATATTTTTTTCCCTCTTTTAATCCATTTAGTTAGTCTCTTATTTAAAATATGCAAATATATGTTTGCAGCTACAGCTATTCACTGTAATGTGGAGATTGATTAAAGAACTAGAGAATAATTTAAGCACATTAACCGTGATAAATTAATTTGTTGATTTCGTCTTAACCATTTGTATTAGTTATACCTGTTATAGCTATAGCTAAATACCGTATTGATATAAGTAAACTACCTTGAAGTAAAGTAAAGAGTCATTTTATTAATATTTAAATTAATTTAAATGTGTTTAAGAAAAGCATATACCCACACACAAAATAGAGAAAAGGAAAATGCCTTACTAAACCAATAATTATAGTTTATCCACCCTTTGTCAACATATAATGACGTATTAATTAATCTATAAAGTATCATTTATGGCATGCTTCGTCAGTTACGTTTAACATAGCTCCAAACATGTTTATAGCGCCAAAATATAATGTTGTCGGATTATTAAGCCATTTGACCTTCGACAAAAATATTTAGTTAAAAACCACAACAAAAACCATGATGTGCTTTAAGGGCAGAATTAAAGCTTACTTTTTACATGAATATTGCTCTACTGAATATTGTTTTACATGGTTACTATTTGCGCAGCGTCAACAAATTTGCTAACATATATAAAGATATGATAAAATTAATTTGAACTATTAGCTGTGGACTACGAAGGTCTATCGACAAGAAAGAAATCTCGTAAGCATTATCATTTTACATGGAAATCGTGGAATTATTTGGAATATCAGAGAAATCGTTACCATATTCAATTATAGATATCAAAGACATGTAAATATTTGCTTTAGATATTAATTTCAATGTATGTTATCATATCCAGTCATTAATTGTCCCTATTTCAGTTAAAACTCACATATTTTAGATGTATTAATATCCTATTTGCTATTTTAAAATGGTTGCGACGGTGCAATATTAATAAACCTCGCTGACGGTCTTCCTTTATCCTTTTTGCTGGTATTACTCAAATAATACTTTGTGCCTAGATTATTGTTATTTCTAAAAGTAGCTTGGTTGGTACTTAATTTTTAAGGAATAGATAACAATACAAGAAAAAATCGTAAACATAACAATTAGCAATGTCAACAAATAAGTGAAAATAGATAATATTGATGTTTATTTAAAGCACGACTATGACGACCATGTAGAATATTTTTCGGGTTCTCGCTAAGTATTAACAAAAAATATTTGTGCTATAGTTTTTGTCTTTTTCAATTATTACCACGATTGTTAGAAATATATTTTCACAACTTCAACACAATACGGCGTATTACTCCGGTGTTAGGATAATGTGCCGGTGCAAAGAATCAGACTCTTGTTCTGTTAGCACTGTGGAGGCACAGCCATATCTGCCTCTAGTACAAATATAGTTGTCTGTGGTGTTTGACACAATGACTAGATATTCAATTAAGGTTAAATTGAAAACACGACAAAAAAAGCACAAAAGAAATCTGAGGCCTAGAGACACCCAGTGCCTGACAAGGCATGTTCATTGTGTGAAAGTTTACTATTGAGTACAACAAATCTGTGCTTGTGCATGAAGTTTTGGTATTGCACTTTTTTATTTGTCTGAAAGACGTGACGTTGCCTAAGTACACAAGGTGTCCTATTTGACTAGCGAAGTCTTTTTTTAGTTTCATTGACATCAAAATAAGGCAATTTACTGTGGGTAATTTCTGTTTCTCTCATAAAGAAATACTTGTAGTTTGATTATAAACGTTTAAAGCTCTGTGTAATATGGCACACTTAATGTAGTGTTCATCTTTAATGTAACCTTTGTCTGGATTTTGTGAATGCCGTCAACGTAAGGAAATTAGAGTTATATACAGCAATAAGGGTATAATAGGAACGAACTATGTGACTTCGATTAATGAGTCCCAAATTGCGTTGATGTGTACTTAAGGGTCAACATCTATTACAGCAATGAATTGTCCGATCGGCCGTGACATAGGTTTCTTAGTGATGGATAAAATCAATAAAAATAATTAAATTATCTTCAACCGGTACTGCCAACACCTCTTGTAAGTGTATGAAAGACAGGGGCACTTATGAGGTTAACCAAGGTCGGAATCTGGCCGGCCACAGTGACTGACATGTAAGAACAAGTAGTAATGCTAACCCTGAGCGCCAGGCAGAAAAACCATTTCTACCAATTTTGAAGTCTTATGAAAAGTTAAAAGTCCTTATGGTAACCAGGACGAGGATCGAACCCGCGGCCTCCCGCTCTGCAAGCGGACGCTCTTTCAATGACAATCGAACCCGCGGCCACCCGCTCTGCAGGTGAACGCTCTATCAATGAGCATCAGCATCACCTGCACAATCATCATTATCATAATCGTCATCTTTATGATTGTAATATAAGAGCATTTTGGTAAATTTGTTGTGTTCGCAAAATCATAAAATGTGTCATGCAGGTTTCATCAATTTCATGTATCCATTATTTATTGCTATTTGGCTTGTTAGCAAATATAAAGCTAAAATGAAATTTACAATTTGAAGCAACAGTTTAAATCACTAAAGAGCATTCGAGCGCAATTTATTTTTATATATGTTGAAATTTGGTGAAGATTGTGGTTTGGGAAACAGTGCACATGCTTAAAATTGTTATTTGTTTACACAAACGTGTTCGTTTGTACGGACCTAATTCACATATCTCGAATACAATTAGGAAGTTACAAATCTCAAGTCCCTGTTCCCACTTCACAAACTGAATGTTTGTTTACAATTTACAAGTTACAAATCTCAATAAGAATAGATGACAAAGTCCTATGAGCATTGCAACATATACCAAACTCCGAAAAGGCACAATTATGAAGTCAAAAATTACTAATATACAAGTTAAAATTTAACAACATGTAGATGGTTTGTTGCGCTTAAATATTGACGTCACTGAGTTAAAAATAGAATCGGTCCTTAACGACTCCCTCGAGACAGGCAGACAGACAGACAGACAGACAGACAGACAGACAGATAGACAGACAGACAGACAGACAGACAGACAACTACTTTATAAACACTCATGTACATACATGTACAAAAGGAGAATCTGTACAATTTGTTTCATACATTGCTATGTTAAGTTCGGTGAAACAACTGAAATTCTAGAGTAGAGGTAATGTTAATGGAAATAGGGATATTTTGTTAGTAGGGAGGTTAATGGGGAGTGGTGTTGGATGGGGGGATACACAGGATAATATAGTTTCTAAAAACAAAGGTAACAAGATAACATAGCAAGTGAAATTATGTCATAGAACAGCTGTTACACGTTTTCATTGAACAAAAGATTGCAACATATACTGTTAAAGAGAAAACTTATAAGCAATAATAGATAAGAAAACCTTGTAAGTAAAATATCTCTATTTTTGCTTAAAAATTTATAAATATTGTACGAGTCTTGCAGGAAAAGAAAGATCTTAAATATAGTAGTTGTGAAAAGTATGGTTCAAAGGTCTTTGATATTCTATGAAATTTGACAGAACAAGAAACAAAAAAAACGATATGCTTATCGGGTTAAAATAACAGAAATGGTGATGTTATGTGTTAAACATGATTGAAATTATGTAAAGTATTATAATTTGTAGTATTTTTACATGCTTTTTATTTTCACAGTAATTCGTAGAATTACACTTACACTTGTCAATAGCAAAGCATGTTTTACTTTAGAATATTGTTTAAGGAATCTATTTTGGCATATACTTATATATTTATAAAGCCTGTGCAGTAATGATTCTGTTACAAGCAGCTATCATATATGTAATGCAGTAAATGATCATAAATATTCATGGCTAGTGCGTGAATGGACAGATAGGAATAATGAGACAATCATGTATAATTAATAGATTATTATAATTATTAATCAGAGGAGATAGAAAAGAAATAGCCATCGTAATGGAACATCAATAGTTTGCATTCAATCCAATTTAATATACTAACTAAATGTAATTATAAGAAGTTTCCAGAAGAACATACTGTCTCATTCGCATCGGATTTCTTTACAATGTTTTGGAATTGAGCTACAACAACAGGAGGTACGTTACGTATACCGTGCCTATGCTCTCCCCAGAGTCAAGTGCTCATGTAGCTCAGTTGCTGTCGTGAACGGTGTAATGGCACAGATTGGACTGATGATTTGTTTTCGTTGCCACCATTTAGTGATGGGGACATGTACAGTAAACTGTGTGTATAAGGCAGGAACAAAAACGCCAATGAGGCCAAAGTCATTTATGACGATAAAGATGTCGGATGACAGATGTTTCGCTACCCAGATATTTCGCGCCTGATGTTTGGCCACCTAGGTCCAGGATGTTATTAAATAAAATTATCTTTGTTGTCAGTTCAAAACAATGTTCGTTTTGAACTATTAAATATATAAAAAAATATTTAATGTCATTGTTCACCATATTTGAACATAGATTGATATTTAATATATAAGTTTATTAAAAGATCAGAATGTACATGTTATGGTTATTATTAGGATAATTTAAAAAAACTAGTAAAAGGTACAGATTTAAATAAAGTTTCATGTTAAAATTTTATTTTTACATGCAATTATATGCATGTGTACACAAAAGATCGAATAGAAAAATCAATAAAACTAAAGTCTGACAGTTGTTAAATGACGTAAACCCTTATTGTATTTTAATTAGTAATCATGTATGTTAAACAAGTAAATAGGTGTGAAATCAAATGCCTAAATGCCGGTATGTTTATTGTTTTGGTACAGTCAAAGGTGCTAACTGACTCATGGTGTGTAGGTGTGTGATGAGCAATTGTTATTGCTTGCTGAATGGTCTTGTTAGAGGTATGAACTAACAATACAGGGTGTGATAAATGACCAAAGTAAGTAGTGTGGTGGTCACGTGGTTGAAATGGTGGTTGACGTGTTTTTGGTGCTCCGGAAAAGAAAATAATTTTGTTTTCTACTGAACGCTTTGGATGGAGTGATTTTGTGGTAGATCAAATTTAAATGACATATATTGGATATAGTGCATTAGATATAATAAATAATAGTGTTCGTGGGAAAGAAGATAGATAGAAGGAGGGGAAGTGCAAGTGAGAATAGTGGGGTAAAGAACGTGAACAATTTATGGACGGTACTCAGAGAGGCCCGGAGAGAGGGGCAGTGGGAACAGACGGATGGAATAACGCCGGTAAGTGAGATATTGGGCAAAGCCAATTCTACATGATATGATGACAACCACGAACGCGAATCAACATAATATGATAGTGTGTTTGTCCAGCTAGTCTCATCATCGCTTTTATGCCAAACAGTAGTCTGTGACTAGAATCCTGGATGTAATACAGGCGAGGATCACGCATCATCGGAGTATGAAATCATGGCGTGTCTTAAAAGAATGGACGGTCGATTATTGATTGATAAAATGCATTGTGGATTAGAGGAAGTGAAGAGAAAGGTGGAAGGTGTTGAGAAAGATATAAAGAAGTTGTCGAAAAGTTGTGTAAATGATCACCATAAAAAGACTGATGCTAGTTTAAAGGAGATAGAAAGAAGGTAGTGTCAACTGAATTTCTTTTGGGTAAGCTGAGTTAAAAGGTCAGCGATATTAAACTGGAGAGACATGAGTTGAGAAATGAAATCGTTTATCTTCAATCTCAATCTATGCGAAATAATTTGTTATTTGCCAACATACCGGAGGGAAGAAATGAATCTAATGAAGAAGTTAAAGAGACAGTTAGAGCGTTTATACATACGAAAATGAAAGTAGCGAGAGACAATGCTAGTAAGATTCAATTCGAACGAATGCACCGAATGGGACGATTGTCAGATGGAAAAACAATGATAATTGTGGCGGAATTCTACGAGTGTAAAGAGAAAGGTTACATCAGAAAACAGTGAAAGCATCTGCAGGGTACTAAATATTATGTCACAGAGCAGTATCCGAGAGAGATAGTAGAGAAGAGAAGGAGATTGTTGCTAAGAATGAATAAAGCAGAAGAAGAAAGGAAGACAGCTTGGATAGCATACAATACCTTGTATTTAGATGGTCGTGATGTTCGTGACTAGAGTAACGCCAAGAATTAACTCCATATCCTCTCTCGGATCGCTAATGGTTTAACAAGGGACAAGCTTGATATGGGCGAGTTTTTAAATATACTTACCCAAAAGGACCTTATCTTCTTATTTGAAACCTGGACCTCTAAGCTCAGTGTTATTTCCTTGTCTGGTTACTTATCCTTTAATAATTCTCAGAAAGTTTCAGCATATAAACTCTAAACGAAATAGCGACCGGGTTGCTTTATATTGTAAAGATCATTTAGTAGATGGCATACAAATAGTTCGTAATAAATATGATACAATTATGAATTAAATTATAGAAACATTTTTTTCAATTTGATAATGATGCTTAATGTACATATGGGGAGACAGCTCTCCAGCATATAATCATAATTATAGATGTTGATCTATTCCATAATCTGTTATTGACTATTTTAAAAGCCTTGGTACAATGTATTTATGTGGAGATTTAAATAGCAGGACGGATAATAGGGCCGATTACATTGTTTATGATCATTACAATACTATTTTAGATAACAATGAATATGTTCCCGATGCCCCTCTTCCCAGGGCTTCACTTGACAAAACGTGTAACAAGTTTGGTGTTAAGCTATTGGACACGTGTAAAGCATCGGGAATGAGATTGTAAATGGAAGGGTAGGGGACGATAGTGCTGCGGGAAGTTTTACATTTATATCTAGTCAGGGATCGTTATAAATTGATGATGTATTCACTGATTGTAATACTTTTGCCTGCTTATCACGCTTTTCTGTCGACAACTTGACAACTTGACTGTATCGATGATCATTGTCCAGTAAGCTTTTCATTGAAATGTAATACAGATGCCAAAAAGGATGTATGTTACGAGGAGTCAAGGACAACATGGATTCATGAATACAGAGATCGGTGTAGACCAATGCTAATTACTAAATAACCATTACTAAATAATGTTGTAGCAAATATAGATATAAATTTTAGAACCTCTATTTATAAAACCTTACATGATTTTACTTTTATTTTAAGAGAAGTGTTGGGATCTTTTATTTCAAAACTGTTTTGTCAATAATACACAGTCACGATTAAAAGATACGTTTGTATGAAACCAGAGGGAAACGTTTCGTAATGAATGCAAAATATATAAACATCGATATTCTGCAGTGTAAGGTTCTTTTTATAATACGGAATACGAAAATAATAGAATAGATCTTTACTGTACAGTACTGTCAAGTAATTTAAGCAGATTAAAGATTACATTTATGCTGTATTTATGTTTTATTCCCCTGAACAAAGGGTACGGTGTTGTTTCATCTATTAGATAAGTGTTGAATGCCACCTTTAATGAAACGGGACAATGATTAGCTTGAAAATGACGTAGGACACGCAGATAAATATGTCATCTCTGCCCAGGATGCAGACGCATAGGAGGTTCTCGGAGGTTGTGACTTCGAAGAAGACAGCTTCAGAGATGGTTAAAAAATCGATGGTTATTTTCTACAGTTATCATAACTAAAACTTAATAAAACTACACACGCGCTTTAAATGTTATTTGAAAGGTCAATATAATGATGTTATGCCTTCTTGATTCCCCTCAGACCAACAATCTTTGATGGCTAAATTATCACCACAGAAACTAGGTCAGTGGCTCGAGTTACTTTTCTTGCATTTTGTTTCATTCAATCATGCCCTGCAGTGAGCTACTGTCAAATATAACAGCGCCATATTTTAAAAGTGTTCTAATTAAAGAAAATAAATAGTTTTCAAGCGTTGATCTTTGATTCTTTCTTTTTTTCATAGTATCAATTAGACACTATGCTTTAGGTTTTATTTAGAACAACATTGTTGTTTTCATGGAAAATACTTAATTTCAGTCAGATCTGCATGCACGAACACATTGAAAGGCACACACTCAAACGCACACGACGCACACGTAGTAAAAACTACCAACCAGAAAACAGTGAACTAAAACTTTCAACCGGGAAAATGTTTTGTCAGGTTGATATTCTCTTGAAGAACATCTTGGAGGCCTCTTTAAGTTTGAAAAGAAAATGTATCGATCAATGATTTCAATGTATCTGTTCATTTGCCTGTAATATATCAGTGTTTAAAGGTTTTTTTTTATATATTCCTGTCCAGGTTCGCAAAGAAATGTATGTCCGACGAAGCTATGCGTTCGTCCCTTTGTCGGAGCCGTACATCTATCAGTCTGTGCCGGAGCGGCTCCGCATTCTGGCGGACCAAGACCCCGATAGAGAAGCTTTTGTGTTCTACAACATGGATAAACAACAGTCCAATCTGACCAGGAGACAGGTTTGGCAGCAATCGCAACACGTCGGGAAAATCTTGGTAAAACTCGGCTTGAGCAAAGGTGCTAATGTAGGATTCTGCATGAACAATTCAATGGAGATGTTGTTGGGAAACTTTGGGGTGCTGTGCGCAGGAGGGGTCCCTGTCTACCTTGGCAATGCTATGAAAGACGGCAGTGATGTGTTGGAGACGATGGTATCAATGGACTGTGAAATTCTCTTCATTGATGTAAATTCGACAATTGAGATACTCGTTGACAGAATCCTTAGTGACATGAAAAACGAAACCTTTCAACTTGTACCTTCGCTCAGGTACGTCATTTTAAATGGTAAAAGGTCACAACGTGCATCTAAAAGCAGGACATTCGACGAACTTATAGCAGACCAGAGAGGAATTGAAGAAATTTTCTTGCCCGATGTTCAGCCTGAGGATCTACTGGCAAATTTCTCCACGTCTGGAAGTACTGGCAGACCAAAGATGGTTGTATACACGCATTTCAACATGATCAACTGGTCCAAACAATGTTGCCATAAGATGCAAATCACAGAAAACCCCCGCTTCTTCTGCGAGCGTGCTTTCGTTTGGGTCGTGGGCTACCCAAGGACATACATTGCGACCGGCGCAATTCGGATTTTCTTTGACATGAGGATGTCCTTGTCTGGGGGGCCACATTGAGTTTCTAAGCGAGGTTATTGAGAGAGAGCGCAGTGATGTAGTATATATCCCCGGTTACCTTCTGGCCGACCTAAGAGACAACCCAAGTCTCGTAAACCACTTCACCAATGTTTACACCATCGTCACAGCAGGAGAAAGAGTCACAAATGATGTAAAGATGCTACCGGGTCGATTCTGCAGGACGGTGTGTGCTTGGTACGGTAATACAGAGTGCGGAGGAGCGGCCACCTTCTTCATTACACCGAAAACTAACGATTTTGAGGAAGGCATCATCGGTAAGAGAAAACAAACATCTGTTAAGTTTTGCTATTTTTAACCTATTAGTTCACTTTTACTTAAGAGAATATATATTTTTTAAACTGGATGTTTTGATCTTCTTATGGTTTTTATACATGCACATATTAAGTATTTCATTTTGTTCATTTACATATCACATGTTTATTATTCAAAACACGAAATTTAGTTTTAAGACAAATAAAGATAATAAAAAATAAAAAAGTCACTGGTTTTTCTCTTTTCTCTGAATACACGTATATGCCATTAAGGCATAAGGCATGAGAAGCTGAAAACTGTAATAATAAATCTGTTTGCAGGTGAACCAATACCTGGGGTAGAGATGAAGATCACGGATAGCGATGGTCACGTGGCTCTGGTTGGCTCCTCGGGCCAACTAAACATACGGTGCTCATGGCGCTTCGTTGGCTACCATGGAATGGACAAGCAGTTCAGTGCAGACGTCGACGCCAAAAACTGATTTCACACCGGCTACGCCGCCCACATGCGAGATGACGGAATGATTGTGGTGGATGGAAGGATCAAGGAAATGATCTTCATTGGCACATCTAAGTTGTTCCCATATAATGTCGAGAGAATTCTAAAATTATGCCCTGGAGTGGAAGCCATTTTCGCAGTTGGCGTCCCGGACAAGCGGCTGTATCAGGTAATATGCGCATGCGTAGTGCCTGTCGATGACCATTCCCTTAGTGTCTATGATATTGAGAAATTCTGCGATGAACACTTCAATGAATCGACAACGGGATTATGGATCGGGTTAAAGCCCCGATATTTCATGCTGCTAGACGAGGTGCCGTTAACACCTTCCGGAAAAGTCGATCGACGAAAGTTAGGTATCATGGCGAAAGAAAGACTCGGACTATGATTGGACTGCGACTTAAACTGTACATAGACCAAAGTGCTGCTTTCTGTGTTTAATTTATAGTTGTGATAGACAAACAGCATGCAGACAAAAATAACACCATTAAATTAATGGATCCACGGAGCGACGTTACATTGATTGATGAAACAAACTATACATATGACTATGCGGAATTATTATCCAGCTTTATTGTTATTTAGAGTATGTCGTTACTTCCCAAATGTGTTATGGTTTGCGGCTCGGTTATTTTGAATAATAAACTACATGAACTTATAACATTCGGCTCATGTCGAAACCTATGCATTCCTTAAAACAGCGGACATCCACCATAAAGACAACACAGTTGAGTCACGAGGTTGTAGCCTGGGAATAACAGGAAATTTACAGACAACGGCGTTACGTATTTTTGCCGCATCCAGCCACTTTTCATCGTCTTGTATTAGAACGGTATTCCATTTACGTACATATATTTCTCATCTTCCAAAAACTAAGGGCTAACCAAGATATTTTATAGTTAAACATGTACACATTTTGTTAAGATGTTATGAACTGTATTTTAATAGCACTAGTCTAAAAATCATATCCACATATAATGTTGCTTAAACTTAGAAGAGTTAGTAAGAAACTAGTAAACGACGTATCACCGTAACCATGAACTGTGTTGTCGAAGTTGCGACTGGAGTGGACCCACACTGTACTTCCGGCAGCCACGTACACCACGACTGTTTTGCTGGCGGCGTTATACTCATTTCCGGTTGCATAGACATGAAACACCTCGGCGCCGATCTTTGACGACATCTAATCGCAGCGTTTCGTTTGGTCGGGACAACACAGTGAGAGAGAAGACGTACCAACCGCCATATTTAGCGGTGAATGTGTTGTGATGAATGTCGAAAGAGTTGCCATAGTTACTAATTAGTTTGTCAAATCTGACCGTCTGTCCCGCGCTGAAAGGCTGTGGAGTTATGGCGTAAATGACCGCAGTAAATGCCTGCTCAGACTGGACTGTAAAACACAGTATTTCAAAGCAAAGCAAGATATCAATTTTACTTTAAAATATTTGACTTAACGTATCGTTTAAGCTTGACATGTGACAACTGAAAGTTTTCCTATACAGTAACCCCTCTCTAAAAGGCACTTCTGAGCAACACCTAACCTCTTAGCAGCAGCACTTTTGCTCCCTCATTAGTTTTCGGTCCATTGTTACCTCTCTTGAGCACCATATCTAAGCAAAGATAAACGGCCATACACATAATTATTTTTGAAAAAATCAAAAAAATCAGACCTAATCTTCATTTCTATCATACAATTTGATTTTATTGTGACCGTAATGGTGTATTAATCTCTGCTCATGCTCAGCTTGCATCTGCTTCATTTATTTAAGTAAGTTCTGTTAATTTAAGTAAGTTCTGTTTACTTATTTAAGACTTATCTTATTAAACTGATAAAGCTATTAAGTGTTTAAGTACACTTTATATCTTTATATGTTCTTCTATTTCTTCTATAGGACCTGGTAGTGGAACCGGCAGAGCGTCGGCTTCGGGATCAGAATGCCACGGTTTCGATCCCTGGGCCTCAAGATTCAAAAGTCGTTAAAATGGTAGTGGTATAGCTGCCTTGCTAATGATCAAGCAAATATAACGGTAGTTCCACGAATGGTTGGTCCGGTGTCAGGATAATGTGTCTGGGTGTGGTATCATGCCAAGTGTTCACGGCATTCTTTACACAGTAAAGGCAGCACTTTAACTGCTTCAAGTGAACATTGTCTCCAAATGACTGAAATACTGCTGATGAGATGATAAACACAATATATACAAATTCACAATATAAACAAATTCCTTCTATTTTAACAAAAGTTGAAAAAGAAATGTTAAAGTAATGTTTTATATAGGGTAATTTAACTTGAAATTTTTATACAATTTTACATTGAAAATGTATCTTACACCTATTAAAATAATGCTTATAATTAATTAATTTTAATAAATGTATGATAATAAATGTAAGTTAACTGAATATAGCAAGTGTCCGTATATCCGACTACTGGGTCGTCAGAAAGTGCAACCAGTTTGTTAAACCCATGGTGTATTTATATCGGTGTATTGCATGTATTACTTTATTCTCACAGTAAAAAAATACTGAAACATATATAAACAGTGCATAGTAATTAAATTTTATAATTTTATGTCAAATTAGCATATGCAAGGTAGATTTTGAATGACAGTTTATATACCTTTTCTACATTTTAAATGTGTTTACACCTTGTAAGCAATACAACACAATTAATAGAAAGTTAAGGGACAGTGTCAATGATTGTTTGTTTTAATTTTATTTCAGGACATTTGTATTTAAACCTGTTATAAACTACAAATGCTATTGTACCTTTAACATTATGAATGCAATTTGAAAAAAAGTGTTTGATTGACATACAGCAGATTGAAAAAGCCGGTAATTTAAATTTTATACCTAATGAATACAATTCATAATTGTTAGGGCGAAATTACGAATGACAACTTTTCGTAGATTTGGACACCAAAGTTCAGAGTTCCTTCCCCTATTACTTATGTAATAGGGTCAGGCATAGCGCAAATAATGGCGGTCCAATAGCCAGCGTAAACATATAGATATCTTTGTTAGCCGGTCAATCAAATTGCATATATGGAATAAAAAAATCACTTTTAGACTTCATGAGATGTTTATTTTATTTTCGTGTGTGTATTGAGAAATTAATCTGTGTATTATGCTAAAAGATATCCATATTTCGGACTCTATAAAACTTCGATTAGATGTCGGATCACTTAATAAACGACTCTTAAATGCATCGAAAATCACCGATTGTAATTTTTTTCAAAAGATTTATTGATTTTGATTAGTAAATTTAAAGTGGCTCCAATAAAACTTTAATAAGATAGTACCTGCCAACAGTGCAATGTCTCAGACAATTCACTAAACAGGTTCATTGGAACCTTTGTAATTTAGTTCAAGTCACCCTATATAGGTACTAACAAACCATAATAGTCGTAAAAAGACATCTTCATTTTAAGAACTATAACGTGGATTAAAAATACGACAATCATCTAGTCACCCACCAGCCTTGGTCTAACAAACCCTTGATCAGCAACCAGACTGGGTCTAACAATCCATCGACCAGCAACCAGCTTGGCTCTTAGAGCACCCCTGATCAACACGAGTCTCAGTCTAACAATCCCTTGGTAACCAACCAGTCTTGGTATAACAATCCCTTGATCACCAACCAGCTTGGATCTAACAATCCCCTGATCACCAACTCGTCTGATTTTGGTTATTTGGTTTATCGTCCCTCCAACAGTTGTTCAGTTATCTGGAGACGGTTCAGCCAGTCTGAGTCAAACAATCTATCCATTGATCACCAACCAGCCTGGGACTAACAATCCCTTGGTTACCAATCAGTTTTTCTCTAACAACCCCTTGATCACAAACCGGTTTTGTCTGACACTCACTTGATCACCAACCGGTTTCGTCTGACACTCACTTGATCACCAACCAGCCTGGGTCTAACAATCCCATGATCACTGTCTCTAAGTGCGATTGGTCAGACATGGTAAAATGTTAAATATTCAACTATGATACAAATGAAACGGAAAAAAGAAAAGTCATTTATGCAATAAATCTGTATGAAAAACTGAAAAGCAAATCGTTTAAATAATACACATGTATACCTTTTCTGCAGCCAAATACTTTGTGTTAGCCTATATGATCTTGTGTGAATTTTGAAATTATCAAAACGAGTAAGATACAACGTTTATCATTCTCACTAACCATATATCTTTATATATAAATACCTTACTTTCGCTTTCGTCGCCATAGTCTATCATAGCCGATAATTTCATCAGACAATTCCGTTCAACAAGCCAAATCGATATTTGTCCAACCCCAAGGTGAATTCTAGATGTGTGGTGTTCCATCATACGAGTTAAAATCTTTTTCACTCCGAAATAGACAAAGGTTGCCTTCTTTTCTATCGAATCGGACTTCCTTCGTCCGCCGTTGTTATATACGAATTAAGGGTTACGGACGAAAGTAAAAAGCAGGTTCCGGAATAATACACGCGTAGGTAAGTAATAAGAATGTATCGAGATTTATTTCGAAGTAATTAAAATATTTTATGACGCATCAATGCTAAAAGATTTTAAAATTGTTTTGCTTATTTATTTTATTTTACTTATTTCAAATAATGTTAACAACTATGGACACACAGCCATTATATATATCATATTATGTATCTGAAACTTTATGCATAATGATGAAATTCCAAATTATATATAACTTTAAAAATCTGCACGCCTGTATATCACTGAATTTTTTTTGAATACTGTGGACAACGGAAGGAAACTAAATCAAGCCATTTGTGCGTCTGCATGTTTATTTTATAATAACTACCGTAGTTTGATTTTATGGAATGGCGCTTTATTGGGTCGCCGAGAACAGCGACCATGATATTTATGATTGGTTTTGGGAAAGTCTATGGGATGACGTTACAGCTTTGACAAGCGATCGTATTTTAAACGGTTATGTTTATGCTATAACAGTACCATAATGGCAACATTGATGTTCGTTTTTTATGGTGTTTGGTTTCGTTTGTTTATTTAACAACTATCACTTAAACCTAACAATTTTCAAAGAAAAATAAATAAGAACTGTAACAAAGGTCACAATTAAAAACTTACTAATATCAATTGTTTATATTTATTTTTATATTACATGACTGGCTTGACTGCACTAATTCGTCTGCAGGGACAGACTGCACTAATTTAGTACAGACATCTACGGAAACATTTTAATAGATAGATGTATAAAAATTCTTCAGCATTTAAGTTGTGTAAGGATATAAACTGTTTGGTTTTACATTCTATGGTTACTTTGCATTTAGGACCTGCGCCCTTAATACAGAAATGGGCATATGACTATATTTATTGACCAGTAATAACAACCTAAATGCTCCCTGAAGTACGTACTTGGATCAATACATACATAGTAAGTGAAAAAAAAAATTGGCGATTGATTTGGCTGATGATTTATTTATTAAAACAGGACCTCCGTTATACTAAATGAGTTGTTCTGTTAATTTATAATGTAAATGTTGGTGAGAGGTACAATATTGCTGGTCATAAACATGTGAAATACAAGGCTCATATATGCATCGGCATTGCAAAAAACATTTTATTATGTTAAATCATCTTTTTACAATATTTTATTTTACCATTATTTTCAGGCGACTTTGTTGCTCTGTAACTCGGCATTAACTTTCCCTTGTTCCTTTCTTTATCACCCATTAACGTCAGCTGTACCAGTATGTCTGTAACATACAAAAATAGGGGAAAGACCTAATTTATTTAAGATAAAATAAGCTACTGAAATAACTGAAATGAAAAAAGAATATGAATATTATTTCTTATTCACGTGTATTAGTGAATCAGGTTTATTAGCATTATGAAAATGTTCTTGTTTATCATACGTGTCATTACTTATTGAATGACAAATGTTATTGTGTAATACATAAGAATGTTCACCTGTTGGCCATACATTTGTTGTAATGATTCTCAACACTTTCCATCGTTGTTGTTTTTTGTATTAATGCCGAGTCGGAACATAATTAAGACGACTTTAGAAAGGGCGACGTTCAGGTAACTGAAAAACGGGTATATTTCAGTTTCATTTCTGCGGTTTATTATTCCGATTACCTTGGAGGGGAGAGATTGGGCGAAAGTATTTTAAAGTCCTATTTTTAATATATTAACTTGCACCATATGAAGACAATAAAATATATGTAAAACTAGCACAAGTTTTATGTGCATATATGTACATATTATAATCACTCACAAGACTTTTTTAATAATCCGCATGGCGTGAAATATAATATTTTTTTGTGTAATAACTTTGTCACATTAGACATGAGCGTCTACGAACTTCCTCGAAATTTTAAACTATAGAGCCGTTTAAATCTTATTGACTAATTATATTTTGGAACTAAACATGTGGTTATTTATGTCATGTCAATATGTCATTGCACTGATTGGCATGATAGTGACGCAATCCTTCACATACAGATGAAATACATACGTAAAGCTTGCCAAATAGTGACTCTCTTCGAGAAGAATAAAATATTGAGCGACAGCAAGAATTTAAAATTAAGCAGCTTTTTGTTTTTATGTCAATAGCTGTTACGATAGCGTTATAAAAGGTTACTTTAGAAATTGTTTCTGCCGCCACGCCGTACATTTAGACTGTCCTCGATCCAGAAGTAAATGGAGTAAATGAGGAAAGAAAAAAAACGCAGCAAAAACCGCTACAGTAAGGGAACGGGTACATTAACAGACTCTTAAAGTTGGTTGGGTCGACGAACCATTTATCATATGGATGGAGGCAGCTCAATGACGCTAGTGTTATAGGGCGGCATTGACAATAGATACCATTGCTTGTATTTACAAATGGGCTGACACTGAGTATTTCGTGAAGATTTGACTGGTTAACAAATACATCAATCTTCATAATAGGTTCAGTTTGTTGGTAGTGTTCTTCTGTCCAGCGCAATCCAAAAACTGTCTTTAGAGTAAAATTCGATCCATTAATCGAACCGGCCGTAGACTTGACTCTCAGTTTTACTCGCCATATTTCCGGTCATTGAGGAAGCCTAACGTAAAAGTAATACTATCACGGACTGGAATTTCTTCATGATAGGCCTTCGAGCCCAAGTGTCTCAAATCGATTTTCTTATGGCGACATTTCCATTAGCCGATGCAACCAGAAACAAACACTTTACTTTCCAAGTTTTGTGACAAGCGTTGCGATTCTTTTATTAAGTAAGGTGATTGGTATTTTCTGGTCAGCCGAATGATGTTTCTTATTTATAAGAACAGAACGTGTACTTATATTTCCTTGCAATAAAGCGCCCTTAGCTAAGTTTCTTGAACGCCAAGAAAATACCCTCAATGTCGGCCAGTGCTTTCCTTCCTAAGCCATATCATGATAATCCAGGAGCGTGTTACGTGAACGATTTGCAGTTGTCTTTTTTTAAGTCGCTGACGCTGATTTAGTTTCTTTATTATCGAACTTTTCCATTGTTGATAACAGCCCGCCTGTCAACTGCGATAAAGAACCTTTGTCTGAGACTCTGGTTGAGAGTGATGTGATGGAGTGCAGCAGCTGGGCCAGTAGTAGGCAACCCATAAAAAAAAGCACTGGTCAGAATGGTGACTTGAACATGAACTGCAAAGGAAACAACATTCCATCCATGGCGCATTTTTTTAACATGTAGTGCTAATTATGATAAGAGAAATTGACTAAGCGATTTCTGAAACACATGAATAAAATATACAAATTAATTAAGGTAAAAAACAACTGTGGCTTGGGCAAATCATGGCTACGACTATTATTATTTTGCTGACACGGCTAAAATGTAAGATTGTATGGACCAAAAAAGAAGATAGAGAGATGACGAGCATTAAAGAATGCTATCCTTTTCTGTTTAAATTTTTGAACATTTCATTTAAGGGTATAACACATTTACTACTTTGACTTAGTTTTCGTGTAACAGAGTAAAATGCTGGTACTTTGAAAGTATCGAAGACATAATAATTGGTTTAACGAATGTATTTATATGAATTGAGAAATCAAACGGTCGTAAAACATTATCATTGGTTTAATAAATAAAGATAATGTCCGTTTATGTAATTTTGATTTATATACATAAATATGTAACACATGTCTTTTACATTCAAATATATATAAATCTTAGATTGGGAAAACAAATTTTGGCGGTGATTGGATGTCCCAAAAATCGTTTTCCTAAACAAAGATTTTTTGTAGCCACATTCTCAGATTAATATTTATCAATCAAATTGAGCAAATTTCAGCAAAATATGTACAACTAAGACGTGCAACATTATTCTGTACCAAAGCAACGCGTTTTACATCCTAAAATGTTGATAATAGATCATTACAGTAACATACAACTTTAGTTCGGTTTGCCTTTAGAATTTCATAAACATCGCTTAATTGCACGTTTATTTAATAGTAAACGTCACGTGAAATAAATGACGTCAGTTTCAAGTAAAAGTTTCGACGTTGATGCAACCGTGGTTGACTTGATTATAACGTCAAAATGGAAATGAAAGCCCTCGTAGAAATACGAAGTATTATAAAATTTGTTGTTGATGGATAATAATTCCGACAGAAACACTTAAATGGAACTTGCACAAGAAAAGGCTAGTTTGAGTAGAGCATTAGCCTTTAAATAACATGAAAGTTTTGTTGAGGGTCGTATGACACTTATGGATATAACTGGAACACCTCGGATAATTCACGAATAATCTCTCGACTCAATCGGAATCATCTCTCGGATGTAGAGAAAAATGATCTAGAAAAAATCACTTTTAATTTGTATTATTTCTAACTGAATTAAAAACACTCGACAATAGTCCCTGCTAAAATAGATTTCGACGTCAGAGCGGATTACCCGGATGACTATATAACGTAAAAAGTAAGGCTATATATTCTGTCCTATTTTCTAGCAGACCATAAAATTGACAAGTTTGTATAAAACCTCTTATCTCTTATCTTATTTATGTTCTCTATGCTTCAGACATGTATCTGTACTAGATGATGAAAAATGCACAGTTTTGCAATTTAGTCATAGTATTGCGTGAATGAAGGCCTCATCCAAAATTAATAATTAGTCCCATTAAAATCTAATGTAATCTCGTCGTACGTGTTCGTTAGTTATGAACATCTAATTTAGCACAAGTCATAAACTACTTTTAAGTTTCGTTTTTCTACGTAAAATATGGATTCATTGGCATGCTACACTTTTATTTCTGCATTTGAAAACGTGTATGTAACAGTCTTTTACTTGATATACATTAGGATCATTCCATTGTCCCTCATCTTTTAAAAATCGAATAGGACAATCTATTATAGACTAAATGATTACAATTTTCAGAAACAAAATGTGACTGGTAATATTTGATTTTTATTTTGACATCAACGTCGCAGCATGGTCGTCAATTTAGTGGTGACGTATAACAATATTCTGACAATGTGTCTAAAGAAAGCTGTATTAACTACTTCTTACATT
Source organism: Sinonovacula constricta (assembly GCA_007844125.1). Lineage (NCBI taxonomy): Eukaryota > Metazoa > Mollusca > Bivalvia > Cardiida > Solecurtidae > Sinonovacula > Sinonovacula constricta. The sequence continues at coordinate 81,193,123 of CM017558.1, forward strand.
ATGTTACAGGGTTCTGTTAAAGTCTGATTCCAAGAGATATTGCACAACCGTAAAACATTTGATTAAGATGCAATCAAAACCATGATGTTATGTTTACAATCAAAATGATACAAATGACATGTGCAACTTGGATTCAAATTCTTGTGAAGAAAGCTTCACTTAAAATGTTTTTATTCAATCCTCATTTTTCTCATTTTGACCTTGAATTTATTAGACCTTATCACTGACATTGAGAAGGTTTCCGGTGCAATTATAAACGACAATTAAGGAACAATAGTACCATATTGATACTATGCATGTCATGTATTACTATAATGTCTAGCTATGATATACATTTGTAACTCAAGTTGCATTTTGGCTACCATCAATGACGCCATTGAAAAAACGAGGTCTTCAACAAGCGTTGAAAATTTATTCTGGCATTTCCGCATACTAGAAACATTGCCCTGCATTTTTATATGTATCATGCATCTTCTTTACATAAAGCTGACTATAATAAGTGTATAATTATACTTTTATGTGTTAATTCTACATTTTTACATTAAATAACCTTTTACTTTGACCCTGATAAGAACAATTTTGTCTATGATTTTTTACTGTATATTAGTGTTAACAATATTTAAGCAAATATTGTGCGTGCTATTAATAACAAAAATCAGGCTTAAATACAGTATTGATCATCTTTACAATATTTAGCGGTCATCTTGAATAAGCTGATCCGAAATATGCTCTAATAATTTATTCGGTATAGTAACAAATAAAAGATATTAACAAACCATTTGGAATGTAGCATTGCTTGTTCTACTTTGTAGCCACGATCCCCTTTTCAAAACTTCCCAATTTAGAGTAGGTTGACGTGGTTGATTTTGTTTAAGATATAGCAGGTATCGTAAATAGGAAAAATGACTCAGATTGTATCGAGTGTGGTCGTTCAAAGCGACCCCAGTCGGTAACTGTAGGCATTATACTAATCGATGGAGTCCAGCCAGCATGACGTAGACAGAATTAGAAATAAAGGAGACCTATTGTTGGAACCAAACAAACTTTGCCTTATCCCCTTATTCAAAGCGGAATAAAAGCAAATAGATAACTGGATATTGAAGAGAAAAGATCACTTAACTTACTTCCATGATATGCAAGGCATATGCATTAATAATGTGCATTTATAATTTTTAAGTAATAGAAATAAATAATATTTTTCGGTTAATCCGATTATAACCAGATACGCGTCTTAGGGTCAGCTTAACACTCACTCGTAGGCATATTCAGGTAAAATATTTTGATGTTCCAGTTGTGTGCGAGAGAATTTGAAACATATCATTTTAGCGAGATGTTGGTAATATTAGATAAAATATTCGTGCCAAATTTGATGATTCATGTCTAACCGAAATAGTATTTTAAAGTGATCATGTGTACTTAAGATGTCAAATATCTAACATCCTGGACTTTACCTACCTTCAAATGAACTATCACTATTGAATATCTAGAATTAACAATATAAAATACTAGGAAAAAACGTAAGATAAACATTTACAATATTTAAATACTAGAAAATGTTAATATAATATTGCCTTTATAGAAATTCAGAGGATAAAACAATAAATATAAAAGTAAAATACCTGTTGCAACGACTGCAGTAGTGTTATTATAAATACCTGAGTAGATTTGCATAGGTGCATATATCAGGTACGGTTGTCTACGCAGATATGTGCCTTGCTTTATCTATGTCTTATATATACAGCATTGTCATAATAGGAATTTCTAGCAATATTAGTCGCCATTTGTAAGAGATGATCAATTGTGGTTACAGGGATAAAGAGGAGAGAAAGACAAGGGTATAAAGAAACAAAACGTGTTCTTGGACACTAAAGCTGGTTACATTCAGAGACGGTGCGCCCGGATTGGTTTCTACGATTATTTATCAACATTTTTACAAACTGGGGATCGGGACAAGTGCGGAGTCTAAGGTATATGAATTGATTATATATTTATATTCCTACTTTGGTGTGCTTTATACGGCACACTACCAATAAATGTAAATAAAGCGTGGGAGTTTGTATCGTTTGAGAAATACTGACCTGATCCTCATTATCTTTAGCAAATGTTTGTTTGCGTCTTCTGTTAAATTGTTTAATTTGTTAATGGTTGATCGTTAGTGGAGTTTGCCTATAATAAGTACATGTTACAGCCATATCTTGTAACATTTTGTTATAATTTCTTCATGGTCTCGAAAGTTACTCTAAATAATGACCGCCTTAGAATATTTTCTTAGTTGTGACGCAGTACAAATCGTGTAATTAATCGCTCTAAATGTTAATTTTTTCTAAATCTATAATTACGCACTACAGGGATTTCTACTAAAATAGTAGAGTCAGTTGGTATTACCAGGAGGATATTATAAAGTGATCTTGAAAGTAAGTGGTCAGTTGGTCGTCTTAGTTTAAAAATAGCTAACTATGCAGTTTTTGGGATTATATTAAGCAACATTACTTTATATGGTTGTTTCAGTATAAAACTGTCGGATACCCCTTTTAAGGGTCATAGCTGATGAAATATGTCATTGATAAATGATGTCAGTAAAGGGTGCATAGTAATCACATGAAGTAAAGGTCTGTATGTAATATTAACGGAAGATCACGCAGTCTTGGCTCGACTTGACTCTCTACCATTGCTTTATATTTTATTTGCAAGGTAAACAAACATTGATGTAGACTTGATGTAGAATGAAAACATTTGTTTAAACAGTGTTGTGATACGTCTTTATTCAATATTATTATTTCAAACTGCATAGAGAATTGTAAAAAGCGCAACTGAGTGTGCGTACAGTTATTATCGACATTGCTCAAAGAAATTAAAAAACAACCTACTGACAAAACAATGCGTAAAGGACAAAGATTGACTTTTATTAACAAATAATGTCTTACCTTTTAGTTTAATGCAAGAAATATGAGTCTCATCCAAGAGTCGAATCAGTAAATCGAATGGAATGTCGATAGACATAAAAAGAGCCAACTCTTCGCCGATATATTTGATTACTAAGCAATGTAATGATGCACGCTGCAGGTACGACATCTGTATGCTCCATACCATTAGGGTAGTTTACCTATAAATGGACAGTGAACTGTCCTTCTACTCATCCGAAAATCGCACCATTTGAGTCCAGGTATGCTTCATATCTTCACATCAAAGTTGTAATTTGTTTTAAATAGAAGATCAAGTGATAAACAATGTCGCACAGGAAAATAACACATTAACAATAGAAAAGAATCGAAACGGGGATCGAACAAGTGTTATAACGAGTGTTCCGCTGACTATGTATTATCTACGAGGCCAAATATATTGCAATTTCCCACTACAAGTATCAGCGCTTCTGTCGGTCTAAATAGAGGTCATTGTATCATCTCAGCATCTCAGTCTAAGGTTAATCGCATACGTTCGGAAATGAATGGTGCTCTTGGGATTTTAAGATCTAGTTCACATGGGTGTTATGCTGAAGAAATAAACCAACAACAACGGATAGTTTGTTATAAACTCGTGTACTTTGGTCGCATCAGGCAGTTTAAATTAAAATGCACCCATATAGAATTATTGTTTTATTTTATCGTATTTCATTAACATATTATTAGCGAATGCTAGTGTTGGTGTTATAATTTTTTTCCTTTTAAATAATCTATTTGTTTTAGAAGAGGTGTTTTTGTAGCCCAAGACATGTCTGCTTCCAATGCGTTGTACCGCGGAAGAATTTCGGCCATTCTCTGCACGCCTTTATTTTCACACAGGGTTAAATTTAAATCGCTCAAACAGCATTTTATCACTTTGATTTTAAATCCTGGCAGTATTAGCTGACGGCGATCATTTTAATCCCTACAAGATCGGATTGATACGAATCATCAAAGGTCGCTGTCGAGCTTATGTTCTACAGTAACCGGTACATTTTCGCCTAATGACAAACCGTTGTTATTTATTAGATTAAGAATGCCGTCAAAAATAGTTTCACAGTAGTATTCCATTTTATCGTCATATACTTGTTTAAGTTCATTAGCACTACCAATAACGTGTTCGTTATAGCCTAATTTATTAATACATATAAACCAGTCTGGGTGTCATGTTAATTTACAGGTCCCGTTCGAGAAGGTTATTTTCGTGTGAAACAGTTTTGTCTGCTTACTTATTAGATAATGTATGTCTTATTATAAGGAATCAACTATTGCATTTTCCTATTTCCCGTTCAGACTGTTTCTTACCACAAGTGATGCAAGAATATAATAAATCTAAAAAAACGATAAAACTGAACGTAAATAAACTTAAAATTAATTCCACACTTGTTTGATCTTTATGTCTTAGGGTTTACAATTCAGCTAAATGTATATGTATAACGCATAAAATGTAATAAAAATATTCATGTATGCAAAAAGGTAAATAAAATTCTAAATACACAGTTTGAGTATAATCTTTGTAAATAAACGAGAAATTCCTGTAGTTATTAATTATTAAAACACAGTAAATAGCATTTAATTGTATATTTACTAAATAAAGAGATGGTTCCCAGCTCCATAGGTAAAAAGATTAACAAGGGGCACACGAGTCACACAAAACCAAGAATCAAAAGTGTTTTAAGATTTTTCTTGAAAGTGTCTACAGTATCACAACTTCTCAGATCTATGGGTAATTTATTCCATTACTTAGAACGCACTGTTTTAAAACGCTTGTCACCAAAACTTTTGTGTTTGTTGAATGGTACATCGTTACAGTGTGTGACATAGTCTGACGATCTCAACCTACGTCTTGGTACCTGTTCGGATATTAGTTAAATAAGCTAATATAACTTATAATTTAAATGTCTGTGGAAAGTTTAATAGGACCTTGTCTTATTTACCTAAAAGTGAAAAGAGCTAAACACTCTCTCTCAAAAAGACACAGAAATAAGTCAATTTTGGCAGCTTGTAAGAAGAGTCTGCTTCATAGAAGGCACATATCGCCAAACCGTCAGTCGATAACCTTAAAATAGGAAATCTGATGCCAAGACATACCAACAGACTGTTATTAAAGAGCAAAAGTCTCTATCACAGGCTCTTTTTTCCTGTCCCAATTTAGTGTTACCACCGCTGTATGCATCACGCAGTTATCTCCCTTTATTATTTGATCGCTGAATGGCATGTTTATGGCAATATCCATGAGGTATAGTAATATATTATGTCTGTTATAATTGTCAATTAAGGCAACGATTGATTGTTGTAATGTTTTGGGCCATTAAACTATTGAGTGGTCTTTTACATTCAGAGTAAATTATACTGTTAACTTACAAATAAAAACAATTTTTAAAGGTAGCGTCTAACAGCATGGACTATAAAATGTTTCCAACTAGTTACTCAATGATTGTTTCATGAAAACATACCAGGAACATGCTGTTTATTTATGCTCTATATCTATGCGAAAAGTAAAGCATAATACCTCGCTAACCATGGTAAATTCCTATCTAAGACACGCTTCGCAGTTAGCTATTTTTAAAGAAGAAGGCCATTTCAACTTTTTTCGCGATCATCTTATATCATCACCCAGGTTGTCTGCTCTAACGTTGATTACTGTTATTTTAAGCAGAAATCCATCTCATGCCTATTTATAGATTTTGAAATAATGCAAATTCAAAGCAATTACAAAATAGATTATACCTAAAAACAATTAGGGCGGCGCTTAAAGTTGTGTTCATTTAGACGACTGTATGGAATACTGTAGAAATATTATCCAGATTCCCCAAACCATGGACAATATATTTTCTTATGTATTTTAATACAGAAAACTGTAAGATAACAGCTTAAATTTTAAGTTTTTACATGTTTGTCAAAATTTCTTTTAAATATGTTTTCATCTGTTGCGCCACCTTTGATACTACGCAACGACGTTTTTTCTTGTAGTACAGCATGTCACCATCACTTTTCCAGGAACTATTTCATTATGGACGCAGCGAGACAAAAAATTAAAAACGACTTTACTTTTCTTAATATTTACTTTCAGTCCATTAAACCGCTGCAATAAACCAAACACAAACGGCAGTCAAGAATCCATCAACTCCGCGAGTGCGTCTGTTCTTAGTAAGCGGGGCTTAATCTTTTTACCAGGCGCCTTTATGGTGGATGGTAAAACACTTATCCTACGACTTTTGCAAAGATCGATCCATCAAAATATATTTTCTTTCCGTTTACATGTATATTTTTCGATTTATATGTCAAATAGATAGATGCGAATAGTTTGTTGAACTGGGAAAAAAAACAACACCAACATAATTATATTTATCTACTTGGGAAACAAAGCGCAATCAGTCCATAGTTGACTTCGTGGTGATGAGGTATTTACTATAGTTTTTCATGTATGACATTGGTTAGCGACCAACCTATAAAGGTACAAAAACAGTGTTCGAGTTTGGCGTCGCTTTAAGTGGCTTCTAAATTATGTGTTTCAAAACACATTTTCCCGTTTTAATTCTATACTTATACAACATACATATTTTAATTTAAAATGAATACGGCAAGTGACTTTTAATAATTATTTATCATATTCTGGGACAACCCTCGTACGTGACATAGTTTGCTATGTGACTGTAGCCACTTGTGTTCAAGGTGGCAGTCACGTTGTGTGTTTTTAGGTAAGATAAAAACTGGAGCCTAAACACGTACGGAACTTTATGTCCAGCATATACTTCAAGCCTGCAATACACTCCTCTGAAGTTAAGAATTGGAGAAAAATACCAAACAGGTAAATATTTAACTTAACTTTATTTCTTTTTTATTTGTAACTTACTTTGCTAAGAACATAGTATCTTATCAATTAAGGTAGATAAAGACATGAATAGATTATGTATGCAGGCGAAAATCTCACAACGTTTGTCAAACGAAAGACGAGAAAAAAAAAGAAACGACAATGCGATTTTGTGTTTTTCTTGTTGTTGTTTGTTTGTTGTTCTCTTTGTTCGTTTCTTTTGTTTTATGTTATTGTTCTGTGTGTTTTTCATGGACATGAAAACAGCATGGACAGTCCAGCAATCATAAGATCAGTATTATGCAGTATTATGCAGTCGAGGCTTGGTAGCAATTATTTTGTAAACCAAATCAAGCCAATGTAACTTTATTTTCCAAGCAGTCAGGCTCACCAAAAGATTATTATATTGAAATGGACATAAAACAACTCATTTTTCGAATCATGTTTTGGAAAGAATATTGCCACCGAAGTCAGTTTTTGCTTGAAACATGTTTCCAGAGTTAGCTCTGATTAGTTTAATGGTATGTAATATTGAGTAAACTTTGTTTCGGGTGAATATGAATATGGTGAAGTTTGTTGATGGGATTTCAGAAGGCAACAATGATCCAAATAAGAGGGACAGAGAGTGGTCAAACGTTTGTGACTGACTCTGTGTAACTCATGTTGCAAATGTAAAGTGCAAGTCTGTTCAGCTCGGTGTCTAGGTTCCGTTTGAATAACGCGAATACTTTTGTAGATCTCCGTTTCTTTTCTGATCACCTAGGCTATTTTACTGTTAGAAATAGGACTCGTAGGTTATATAGAGGCGTGGGGTATAGGGGTGGGAGAGTAGCCACGGTAAAATGGCGGCAAACCCTTAAGACAGTGATTCACTTTCTGTATATATAACATGTTGCTAAATTAGAGAGATTCAAATTAAGCTATCTTATTTCTTTGCACTGCTCACATCATTATAAACTGTGCTATGTAATGCAAGAAAATTAAAATATTAGTCTATTTTGGTTGCATGACATATAAACGCATCTGAGGATTGCATAAGACATCACACGTGTTTTAAATGTCTTTGATATAAAAACGTTCAATCGATTTTTTGAAACCGCGCGAACCCTACAATACTGATACGTGTATAATACCACTAAAATGAGCTGATGGCATGCGTTTTACTATGAAATCTGGTGTGGATGTTCTTAGCATAATGAAATCTAAATAGATTTTTTTGGTTTGTTCTAATCTGACCAAACATACTAAAATTGTTTACGGTATTTAAATGAACTAATTAAGAAGACATGTAATGTATTATACATTTTCACTTGTGTGTTTTATTAAAATCCATGGAATAAATCATGTCAACCTTAAACATTACATTGAGCACGCCATTTCAAATATAGCAAATACAACAACTTTGAGACATCAATGTCTTGAGAAAAACTAAAGAAGCCACAACGTCGTTGACGAAATGGCAGGAATGGGTAACGAGATAAGACAACCGGTCAATTGTCATATGCCACTTAAGGTAACGCAAATGTAATGCTGCACCTCCAATTAAGAGATTATCAAAACTGACAGTTAAGGGTTTGAATCCCGGTATGGACATACATGATCAACTTTCTTTCTTCCTACGCTTTCACTTTGACAATTATTTCTGCATAATTCTACCAGATAAAGGACACATGTGAAGCTTTTCATTTTTATTTTGTAAATGAATTGTTATTGTATGGAGTTTGTTTGACAAAGTCATTACCTGGCATGTTCAAAGTCTAAAGAACATCACCAAATCCATGTCGGAAAAATCTTATATATTTTGCAGCATCAAGAAAAATACTTTATAGAGCATTTTGTGCAACTCTGAAAAAAACGTTCGGATATTAAGGGCTCGGTGATTTTTAATATAGCACAGTTAGCCTAAACAATGGAAAAATCAATCTAAAACGCGTTGTGTTCGTAAAAAACTAATAACATATTCGGGATAGTTTGAGTAAAACCAATCAAGTAACTTGTTTGCTTGGTTTTTCTAATGCTATAAATTGTCTCTTAAAAAATTTAAAAGCAAAGCACTTATCATAAAAAGATATAACAAAATTTGGAGTTTCCTTATTTCTTGACTGCAGACACCTCAAATGGGAACGTTAGAAGAAAAAATATACATAAATTCAAAACTGGATGGACAATTTTCTTAAACTTTGGCAGACACGTCTAAATTGAAGAATACAACACATAACACAATTTCTGTATATTTTCTATTGCACTTGCTTCACAATAATATCTGGTCCTAGACAGCTGTATATATAATGCTTATTATCATTGGTCATGGGGTTCCATAGATCTCACTAAAGAAAATTTCACAAATAGTATGTTGTTGAAAACTTAGAGAGAGGCTTACATATTCTTTTTTTCTTTAATACATATTTGTTATAATAAGTAACGAATGGGAGTTATCATTTTCTTATTTATTACCTATAAAACAATATTATTTTTAACAAGCTTATGCTGAATAAACGTCTTAAATATTTAAATTACATTTTCGACTGTTAATTTAACAGTTAATCAGTATTGTTTACGATTTACCATAAGATCTGCGGTTGATTCTTATGTGGTCACAGTAATTCAAACTTATGTTTGATATTTATATTTTTGAAAAGTATATTCGTTTTGATAAATGAGAGAATGTAATATCATTTATTAATTTACTCCAGTTTTCAAAAGTGTGTTTCTTTATTTAATGAACGTAATCTTTTATAACTTTAAACCCAATTAGTTGATAATTGAATTGTCAATTTGTGGATGTTTTCCAAAACATATGGTAAAATAAAATGTAAAATAAAATAGTGTCGTCATATTGAAATAGTTTACCTAGTTTATGTGTCTACAGACAACAAGAGATATTATAAAATATACGGTTCTACTAAGACGGAAAAATCATCATTTATTGTGACTTCACAGTTACTATGCATATATGAATGTTTAATGTGGTATCGGAAAGTTTGAGTCAATCTTTTTTTCTAAAGTAACGAAATAAATCATCGCCCTGCAAAATGCTTTCCACTGATGCCTGGTAATTTGTTTTGATGTTGATATCTTTTTTAATTAGAGATCACAATCGTCCACTATTGATCATTATATTTACAGATTTGGAAAGAATGAATTGTAGAGTTGTTTTTATACTATCTAACAATATAAGTAGAGGTATATAAGTAGAGGTCAACATTGTCTTTACTTACACTAGAGTATGAGTTTATCCCATTTTTGCCCATAATCACCATATCAGTAAAAATGTTGTTTCATGTATTTTATATTGGCAAACTGTCGGATATCACCTTTGATGAAATGAGATTTGGTGGGAATCACATCATCGACGAGAGTGTGTTTTAAAATTTGCTGGTGAAACACTTCATTTGTTGGCTGATTGTGGAGGTTTAAAAAGGACCGGAAAAGGGATACCTTAGTTTAGATTAACAGAGACATAGTGAGGAAGTATAAGGTGAGGAATTCATGAGTAGAGTATTACACTTTCTGTGTGGTTGATCCTATCTAAGTTTGCCGATCTTTAAAATAGAACTAAGCTTTTAAATTAGTGGGTGTTTGTTTTTGTTACTATGATGCATAATGCATATATATAAAACAATTACAACATACATCAACACAGATCTGGCTATTAATTAAGATGGAAGTAAGCCATGTGTTTATTATAATCTTTATATCGTGGTGTAGAAGCGGATTATTTTCTCTAACTGACTTTTAATAGAGTGTTTTAATAGATAAAGGTTTGTCATGTGGAGAGTACATAACCAAAGTCCAATATCACATAGACGACCATTAACTACAATAATGTCAGTGAGGAAATATACAACTGTTTTCATATCAGCTGGATAACATTGTTTTTGACGTTTGACCCTATTACAGTTACTGATGTAAGGCCTGTCCGAACAAATATCAGAGAGCATTAAATTGCAGAAAATCCAGATCAATCAAGATAAAGCCGTCTACCGTTTTTATATATTAACAGATACACCCCCCCCCCCCTCACCCCCACCCCTCCGTATATTTACCTGAGTTGTGGAGCTTATACCAAGTCATACTCGTAAATGTTCTCCTAAACTGAAAAAAATGAAACTGACATTCTGTAGACCACCTGCAGATATTAGCATGTTGTCACAAGCAACCTCTATGCACATGCACGTAGGGGTAAATGTAGTGCTATGCACTGTAATTTGGAGTTTGATTAAAGAACTAGATACTTATTGAGGCACATCTACCGTTAATATGTTTATATTATAATTTAAAACAAACAAAACAAAACAAGCAAAGCAAACAAACAATAAACAACAGCAAAAAGTAAACAAAAACGTAGATAAAAGGTAACGATACATTTATAAAACAGCCCTTTCATAAATTAATGTGTTGATTTCTCCAACACTTGACTTGGTTATGCCTGTAAACCTTACTTAACCAATAACGATAGTTTATGCCCCCGATGTCAAAAAACAGTGACTTAATATTGAATCTTTAAGGTATCATTTCGACAGTACGGTTAAAGTAGCCCCATACATGTTTCTAGAGCAAATACACAATGACTCTTAGAGAAGCGACAAAAACCTTAAAGGAACAACAAAAGTCATGGTGTAGACGTGCTATAAGAGGAGAATTAAAGCTGACTTGCTTATATGAAGGTTGCTTTACTGAACATGGTTTTTCAAGGTTACTGTTTGTGCAGAGTAAACGAATTAACATTTATAAACATGTTATAAAATCATTTTAACTGTTAACCGTTAAATTCAAAGTTCATTAGATAAAAAAAGAAATCTGAACATTATAATGATACACAGAAGTCGTCAATTTATTCGGAATAATAGAGAAATCGTAACCATAGTTATCAAAGACATGTGTAAAATATTTGCTTCACAACATATTTATTTTTACAAAAAATCGTGCACGTTTCTGTTTTCATTTCACAAGCTTCCATTAGACACCGCCGAAACAATGTTGATTGTAACATAACAGACTATTTTTATCTACAAGCGATATCGACAATATTAATGGTCAGACGTGTAGAGTCTTTTCCCATTATTACCACGAGTGTTAAAAATATGTCTTCACAACAACTACAAAACACGGCTTAATAACCGGTGCTAGGATAATGTGCAACGCGTGTTCATACTGTTAAGGTTTACTATTGAGTACCACAGATCTGTGCTTATGCATGACATTTTGGTATTGCAGGGTTTTATTTATCTGAAGGACGTGAGGTTGCTTAAATAAACAAGATGACTTAGTTTCTTTGACATCAAAACAAGGCAATTTACTATGCGTAATTTCTGTTTCTTTCATAAAGAAATACATGTTGTTTGATCATAAAATATTCAAAGCTGTGAGTTATTTGGCACACTTAATGGAGAGTTCATCTTTTATGAAACCTTTGTCTGGATTTTATGAGCTGTCATACGACACTGTTAAATGCCGTTTACGTAAGAAAATTTAATTTATATGTAAGGGTATTATAAGAGCGCAATATGTGTCTTCGGTTGATAGGGCCCAAAGTGCGTCGATATTTACCTTACACAGGCACTTTAGGGCCAGCATCTATTGCATCGACAATGCGACTGATCTACCGTGACATAGGTTTTTAAACGAGGGAAAAAATAATAAAACAATAATTACCTTTTATTGATCCTGCCAAATCTTTTGTTAATATATGAAAGCCTCAGGCACTTATGAGGTTCACCAGGGTCTGAAGCCGGTAACAGTAACCTATCATGGAAGAACCAGTAATAATGCTAACCCTGAGCGTCAAAGAGAGAAGCCATCACTACCAATTTCGAAGTCTTAAAATGTTAAACATGTTATGACCAGGACGCTCATGCCTCAACCATCAGTAGCATTATCACCTGTACCGTCATCATTATTATATTTTTCATTGTTATCGTTATAATGGTAATATAAAGGAACAATATGATAAATTCACGGTATTCCTTTTAACTATTTAATATTACAAATCTGCTTATAACATCATAAAGCTCAAAATAAATTTTCTTTATGAAACAACAGTTGAAAATACCATAGAGCTTTCGAACGCAATATATTTTATTTAATGCTGAAATGCAGTGAACTTTGGAGTTCAATCTTCGGACCTTAAAGTTTAAGCATTAAATGTTTAAATAATCGATAAACATCCGATTATTTGTTTCTGTCCAACAATGCAAGCAAGTTTGGGTTTAAAGCTGACCCTAAAGTGCGAAACGTTCATCTTTATTCTAAATAGACATTGCAAAAACATCTCTTTTGGAGTGTTTATCTTCTGGATCTTGTAGTATAGTTCACGGAACATCATTCTGTTTACTTGTTGATGTGTGTGCATGTTTTTCTTTATAATATTGATAATATTAATGGCCAGACATATGTAGATTGGTCTGTCAGACGGACAATACCCACGTGCACGTCGTTCCGATAACTCTAACAAAGAAATCTCGCAATCTGATTGGACGAGGGAGGGAACGCATGATCTACTTTAGTTATACAACTCGTGCATTGGTATATGAGAACATGCCTGGTCGAAATGTCGATAAACCATTCAGGAAAACGATCCCCGTATGTGGGAGTCATCAGATAATTTGACACAAACGTTGCTTATTAAAAATTATTAATGATAATAATAATAATAATAATAATAATAATAATAATAATAATAATAATAATATTGCCAGAATGTAACAGATTTGACAGTTGTAAATGCTAAGCTTTCAGTTCAGCTTCATTTATAAGAAAAAGGTTTTGGAACTTTATCTTAATGATTTTAAGTTTTATTAGTAATCTAAACTTTAGTTAGCATATTGCATTATAAATTTACGCATGCGTAAATATTTGTTATGTATTAATAAAACGGGACCATGATTGTCTCGAAAGTGACGTTGCATTCGCTAATAATATGACATGCTAGGGCTTAACTGTCCAGCGTAACAAAATGCGTAGGAAGCTTTTGAAGATTGTGGCTGCGGAGAAGTAAGCTTCGGAAATTGGCAGAAAAAAGGTCCGCTGTCATTTTCTAAAGTTACCGTCATAAACCTGGGTTTGTCCTTTCTGGAGTCCATTGAGAGTTTTGATGGCTTAGTTATCTAAACACACTTACTTTTCTAGCAGCGTTTTGTATTCCGTCTAATTTAACCATATTCTGCATTGGGCAATTGTCAAATATAGCATCGCCATATTCTAAACGTGGTCTGATTACATAAAATATTGTTTGTCTAGCGTTGAACGGTCTAACTGGTATTTTATAGTACCAATTCCACTCATTGCTTTAGTTTCTATTTCCATGGTCAATGCGCCAGATTTCAATACACGCATACACAAAGACGCACACACATATTAAAATGATCAACCAGAAAATATTTTGTCAGGATGATTGTAAAAATATCGACAGGGAATATTTTGTCAGGTTGATATTCACTTGTACAACATCGTGTAGGCATATCACAATTAAAAATAAAGGTCTGTCAGTTCGCTACAGTTGTAAAGGAGTTTGTAATATTACTGATAAAATATGTATATATCTATTTCAGCCCAGGTCCGCAAGAGAATGTCAGCCCGACGAAGCTATGCGTTCGTCCCTTTATCGGAGCCTTACATATATCAGTCTGTGCCGGAGAGACTCCAAATCTTGGCTGACCGAGATCCGGATAGAGAAGCCTTTGTGTTCTACAACATGGATAAACAGCGGTCCAGTCTGACAAGGAGACAGGTTTGGCATCAGTCGCAATATGTCGGGAAATCCTTGGTGAAACTCGGCTTGAGGAAAGGTGCTAATGTAGGATTCTGTATGAATAATTCCATGGAGATGTTGTTGGGAAACTTTGGCGTGCTGTGCGCAGGAGGCGTACCTTTCTTTCTTAGCAACGATATGAAAGACGGCAGTGACGTGCTGGAAACGATGGTATCAATGGAATGTGAATTTCTCTTCATTGACGTTAATTCGACAACTGAGATACTCGTTGACAGAATCCTTAGTGACATGAAAAACGAAACCTTTCAACTCGTACCGTCGCTTCAGTACGTCATTTTAAACGACAGAAACTCACATAGCGAGTCTAAATGTAGAGCATTCAACGAACTTATGAAAGGCCCTATCGGATTAGGAAACATAAACTTGCCTGATGTTCAACCTGAGGACTTATTGGCAAATTTCTCTACGTCCGGCAGTACTGGCAGGCCAAAGATGGTTGTATACACGCATTTCAACATGATCAACTGGTCCAAACAATGTTGCCATAAGATGCAAATCACAGAAAACTCCCGCTTCTTTTGCGAGCGTACCTTTGGTTGGGTCGTGGGCTACCCAAGGACATACATTGCGACAGGCGCCACTCGGATTTACCTCGACATGAGGATGTCTTTGTCTGGCCGGCACATTGAGTTTCTAAGCGAGGTTATTGAGAGCGAGCGCTGTGATGTAGTATATATCCCCGGTTACCTTCTGGCTGACCTAAGAGACAATCCACGTCTCGTGAACCACTTCACCAATGTTCACACAATCGTCACAGCAGGAGAAAGAGTAACAATCGATATAAAAATGCTACCGGGTCGATTCTGCAGGACGGTGTGTGCTTGGTACGGTAGTACAGAGTGCGGAGGAGCGGCCACTTTCAACATTACACCGAAAACTAACGATTTTGAGGAAGGCATCATCGGTAAAACAAATCTATTTGGTTTTGCCATTTTTAAATGTGCGATTTGAATAGTACTTAAGAGAATACGATTAATTCAAACTTGCTTTTTTAATTTTAGGGCTTTTTCTTACAGTTACAAAAAACATGCAGTGTTAAAGATTTCATTTTATTCTTGTACATAGCAATGCTAAGTATACAAAATGTCAAATCTACGTAAGTAATTTGAACAAATAAAGACAATAAAATCGTAGCAATTGATTTGCATATATACAATTAAACGAAACTGTAATTTATTAATTTTAAATATTTCTATATTATAATAGTTGTTGAGAAATTAAAATTAATAATTATAATTCTGCAGGTGAACCAATACCTGGGGTGGAGATGAAGATCACGGATAGCGAAGGTCGCGTGGTTTCGGTTGGCTCTTCGGGCCATCTAAACATTCGGAACACCTGGCGTTTCATTGGCCTACCGTGGAATGGACGATCAGTTCAGGGCAGACGTTGACCCAAAGAATTGGTTTCACACCGGCGATGCCGCCCATATGAGAGATGACGGCATGATTGTGGTGGAGGGAAGGTTCAAGGAAGTTTTGTCCATCGGCACCATTAAGGTATTCCCGTGTTATGTTGAGGGAATTCTTAAATCATGCCCGGGGGTGGAAGCCGTTTTCGCAGTTGGCGTTCCGGACAAGCGGCTGTATCAGGTCATATGCGCATTCGTCGTGCCTGTCGCAAGCCATACGCTTAGTGTCAGTGATATTGAGGCCTTCTGCGAGGAACAGTTCAATGAAACGACTACTGGTTTAGGGATTGGGTTAAAGCCCCGATATTTCCTGCTGCTAGACGAAGTGCCTCTAACACCTGTCGGCAAGGTCGACCGCCGAAGGTTAGGTACCATGGCGAAAGAACGACTCGGAATATGATTGGATCGTGAAATATACTGCATTGATTATGTTCTTTTCTGGGTTGGAATTGTACTATAATTAGACCATAAATTATACTGCATATAACATTGTTCTTTCTGTGTTGGACTCGGACTATGATTGGACCGTAAAATATATTTCATTAACTATGGTCTTTTCTGCGTTGGGCTCGGACTATGACGTAACCGTAAATTATACTGCATAGACCATGTCTTTATGGTGGTGAACTCGGACTATGATTGGACTTGGAATTATACTGCATCGACAATGGTCTTTTCTTGCACAACAATGTAGGTTGAGCTCTTATTCTGGACTGTCCTTTTTGTTTGGTAATATCCTTTGGCACAGAACATACTTTTTGGCTTATTTTGACTGTTTAAAGGCATTCGTCATCAGCTTGTTGACATTCGTTCACTAGGTGTCACATGAATAAGCAAAGTCACGTGACACAAGAAGGGTGTTATATTCTGACTGTCTGTTTTCAAAAACAGGGAGTGAATATTTACCATCGTCCATGCATCTCAATAAGATCACACTTAACTCTAGTGAAAGACAAAAGAGACAAACTTAACAAACGTGGCGCGATTTATTACATTAATTGTGAAAATTGTGAAAATTATAATGTTGGAGAGGCGGGAAGATTATTTAGAACTCGCCTTACAGTACAAAGGTCTAGATCAAGTTCAGCATTATATCAACATTGTGAAAAATCTGATCACAAATACCTTAACACCATCGATGTTACATCAGAAGATCAAAATATACAAAAACGTAAAAGACGAGTAAAAGAGACAATGGCCATCAAGCATCGACTCCCAACACTGGGGCGAGTGTACCTACAGTGTATAACACTCTCTGTGTTCCCTTGGCTTTGTTAATGAAACAATCTAATAATTATCATTACTTAATCGTAAACGTCAAGCGATATGTTTTACGTTTTACTTGTTTATTTGTAACAAAAATAGCATTTGTCTCACCGACCAAACGAACGACATTAAAAATTGCGACATCATAATTATAATCGCTCCTTTTGCCAATATATTATTAAGTAATTTCATATCATATCTGAATGGCAAATACTAGTCTTATACGGGTTGAAGGCAAAATGCAAAGAAAACTTGGAATTTAATAGCTACTATGTGTAAGTGTTAATTGTCATTTAAGCAATCAATGAGACGGTCGATGATTAAGTGTCAAAGCTTATTTGCAAACAAGTCAAAATAAATATTTCTGCTTACTAGCCATATTATGATGTTTTTGTTAGAAATAAACCATTAAAACAGTAAACACATCGCTTGACATTTGCATAATTTAATAATAATAATATATAGATTATTTAGGTGACTAGCCATGACACCGCACGGATTACAATTTAATTACTGTTCAAATTACAACTTGCCAACTTCCTCATTTACACCAAAATATCGAAATTTGGAAAAGTGGGGACACCCACTTATGAAGACTGTGAAACAGTCGAAATATTCTAAGTAAGAAAATATGTTCATAGAGCATACAGAAGAAAATAACACATTTTAAATAATGTGTCCACGGACCGACGGTATAATATTGATAAATCAATATATGCATATGACTATGCAGAGAAAATATCCTATTTTATTGTCATTCGATGTGTCAATTAAGCAAATTGTCATTTCTTTTGAATAGTTATATGCTTGACTGTCCGTAAGTGAACATAAGAAAACTAATTAAAACGCAATAGAATGGTCATTCTCTGGTTGCGTATGGGTAAACACATAAACAGTTGACTGGCTGAGATGAATGCTGTGAACACAGCTACAGTCGTATTTAATGGAAGCACCGATGTTACGACCGCTTGTTTTTAGTAAGATCGTGGACTAGTAAAGTCGTGCGTGGCCGCCAAACACTCGCAACAATCGTAACTGCCTACCAGTTGATTTTGTGTATATTACATGTAAAGGCCAAACAATAAATGGAACGAGAGAGGACGTTTTTATAAAAATAACTCACGACAATAATTAAGTCAGTTGTTGTAATACAAACCGTAAAAGTATGTAAAATGTTTATATGTACTCACAACATGTTAGTAATATGAGTATGTAAGATTGTGTGGAACGTTCGCGTTGTATGGAATGTGACAAGTTTCAGATCACCTAAATGTGGTATCAGACAGTTTGGTCCAGACATTTTAGTCTCAAATAACCATACAAAAATGATATATGAACAGATTACGCGAAATGCAGTATGTTGTTGTCCAACATCTGTATGAAAGGTAGAGCACAACACTCCACTTGCCAATACATGTATGTATTGCCTAACTGAACCACGACGCACAGTTAGCTTTTTTTCTAAACTAACAAAACGTACTGAACTCATGATATTCTGCTAAACCAGTGGACACCCACCATACAGACAACACAGTTGTGTCACGAGGTTGTAGCGTGGGATCAACAGGATATACATATACAGACAACAACTTTACGGATTTTCGCCGCATCCAGTCACTTTTCCGTTTCAAGTCAAAAAGCCAGTAAACGACCTATGACCGTAACCATATCCTGTGTTGTAGAAGCCGCGACTGAAGCGAGACCACACTGAACTTCAAAACAAGGAAGATACATATGTGTAGTTTAAACATTCTCATTTAGCTTATCAATATCTTGCGCCTGTACATGGGAATTTGTGCATAATTGTTGTACAACCTTATTCTTGAGTTGAGATTAATGCTGTTTATAAGATTATCTACATTGTTAGACAGTGCCAGTATTGTAATGTATCGCTTTAAATGTTCATTATTTCCAAATCTATAAATAACAAACATGCGGATTTCATTTTAAATAGATATCGACGTCAGAGCTGATTACCTTGATAATCATGAAACGTAATGTCAGATTACAAGTGTAAATAATGATGTGTTTTATTTTGTTGTTGTTGGTTTTGTTTAAAATTAAGTTTGCATCGTGGCTCGGATAGGAAATACATTATGTAATGGTCAATGGGGTGTTATGCTTTACGTTTTACGCAGATGACAGGCAACAGGTAACATCTTTTCGCGGATATTTTCTTTGAGGTAGCAATAGTTACATTTTTTGCTCTTTAGACAAATGTTTAACCTTCTACTTCGTCATTAATTGTCTTCTGCTGACATTATCACGAGAATTTGACGCAATCGGAACACGAATTATGGACTGTCTTACGGTTAGTAAGAATTCAGAAGGAGGGAATCGAAGCCAGGTTTTAACAAAATGTGCAGTAAACGAAAAACATTATGTAAAGATATGTTGTTTATGCATTGGTATTGTATATATTAAATTTTGCTTACAATAATTACGGATTTGGAATGAGTTGTTTTACATGCGTCTACTACCAAATGATTAGACATTTAAATAAAAAATGACTTGGAATGATAATATATTCAACATCTATTGTTAATTAACTAACTATAATAACTGTGTATCATGTGTCTCACATGTATTTGTAATTATACATCCTTTGGTATAGGTGTAATACAATTTACATAGGAAATAAATAAACGAATGAATGAATAAATAAATAAATACCCTTGTTGCAGTTGTTTACTTTAAACATACTTATGTTTACTGATGGTTAGACCAGTGCACATAAAAAATGACTAGTCAATAAAAAAGTTCGATTAATAAGGAATTTATAGCGAAAATAAGTTCGAGTCAAGAGCAATGTTGCAGAAATCAACGGAACATCAAATTCTTTTGGACAATAAGACGATATAGTAACATGATAATTAAACACAAAAATACGAACATAAAAGCTTCTTTTACAAAAAAAGAATCATATAGTTGTACAAGACAAAAGTGAAACCTTATTTCTTTTATATGTGGGTATTGCATCTCATTTATATATTGATATGAGCCCTCAAATTACACGTATTTGCCAGGAAGAATGATAGTGGGGTAAGATATAAACAAAGAAAGTTAAGTGTCTTACCTGCCTACATTCTCACCAGAATGGAAGTTGAATCTATCTCCGATTTGGGGTATTAGAGCCATGGTGATCCATGCATGATTGGTCATTATTTATAAGTAGTAATCTATGGTACTCCCAACCTTTTCTGTTAGTTTTGTCTTGTTGTGAAAGGCAATATTAAGTTCATTGCATTAATAAAAAAATTTCATTAGACCTTAAGGATGTGTTTGTACATACCATCGTCATTGCAATTCCGAATGGGATCTTGGTGATCAAAAGTACATTCTGAAAAACAGAGACTTGCAGTTTAAGGGGGCGTCTATTGTCCATACAGATTTGAAGTAGGAACTGGCTGACAGATTTGTACTGGAATGTGGCTGTTATAATAAATAGTATGAGGAAATGTCAATGACAGAGACAAGAACAAAAACAAAATATAGACAGTTTTGTTTACTGTCCATTCACATTTTAGGTTCAAGATCTATTTCCTTGTGGGTTTTTTTAAAAAATAGCCATGATTTTCAGAAAAAAAGTTAACATGTTATTGCTATGTTATCTTACACACACAAACACACACACACACACAAACACACACACACACAAACACACACACACACACATACACACACACACACTCACTCACACACACACACACACACACACATACATATAACACATACACACAGTTCTCGTTTCAGCTGTCAGAAACTTGGTGGTGGTAGTCTGATGAAGATTGTACAGTAAAGTTTACTGGAATTTTATACTTCTTTGTCCACTTCAGACACGGCGGAGGCTGCTCTGTCGAAATCTGCCACCTCAATGTTTCTGCCAGCACTAGCGCGCCTCACTTCGTCAAGTTCTCTATCAGTCCGCTGTATTTTGGCAACTGTTTGGGCGGGTAGAACAGGAGTCCCCCAGTTCGAGAAACCAAGTTCATCCCAGATAATGGCCCCACCGCCTGCCCTTCCTGCTAAAGTGGCTAGCTTTAGGGGTCTTCTAGTATTTCTGTTGATCAAATCAACTTCTGGGTAGGCCTTCAGGCGGAGCTGACCCCTTCCATCGATCGTAAACGTTTGCTAGTCCCGACTCGCAGGAGGCTGACCCTCGCCCAATCCCTTGTTAAAGTCATCAACGGTTCCAGTAAGTAATTCAGTGGAGAGTCCGTGGCCGAATCCAACGGAGCCTGCCGGTCACCGAAGTCTTGCAGCAGGATGCCCTCGTCAGACATTGTATTGAAGACATGGGTGAATGGGTTCAATACAAGATGTTTCAAAGAGCTTACGGTCGAAAGCTCAACCCCCACCGGCGCCTGAGAGAGCCACTAGGAGCCAAGGGCATCCGCCAGTCGGGCGTGATCACGAACAACCCGTTCTCGATCGATCAGAATCAACAGCTGTTAGTGCGGTTTCCGAATCTCGACTCCAACGATGTCATCGTCCCCGGAACCACCCGATTTGCTTTCCAAATTAAGCTGGTCTCAGCCGACGCCAACCGCTCAGTGGTCAAAAAGACCACGATAAAGAATTCGGGAACGAGGTCATATGTCTCGACGACAGTGATATATTCGGATGTGACACCGACCTCTGAAAAAAACTTAAAACGAGCGGGCTAATGCCCAATACCAGTGTATTGACATCACGGCTGAAAGAAATGTAACACGAATAAAACTCGATGCCGGAAACATGGCTAATAAGGCGAAGGATGCCGCTATCGCCAATGCTTACGACAACCGTTTCTCCTTTTAACTAGATTTCGAGCTCTTGGAGAGTCACGTGCCTTTCTTTTAATCCCCTTTGGCGGTAGACTCGAGTACGAACTTGCGTTCAATGATTATGGGCGCGTTGTCAGGGCGACCGGCGATAATAATGCTAAATACTCAATCGAGGGCTTTGCCTTGGAGTTCGAGATGGGGACCACCAGGGAATTGGCCGAAAACATCAGCAACCAGTACGCAGGGAAGATGGCGTTCCTGTACGACCGGGTTCTCTGGCACCGCAGGGTAGTGGCGGATATGTCCGACACGCTGTGGAACATAAACCTGAACGTCCCCGCTCGTTCGATGAAGGGCGTATTAATGCTCTTCGAGGAACCGACTCAGCCCTTTCAACGCCAGAGCGAAGGCTTCTATAACCCCAAGATCACGAAAGTGGAGGTTTCTGTCGAGGGCATTCCGAACCAGCTCTATCCTCAAGGTAGCGCCCTTACCAGGCACAAGGTCAGAAAACTTATGGCGGGTGGAAAAAATGGCACCTCGGAGTGGTCATGGTGGCCAAGGACCTCGGACTCCACGCCTGCAACCTAGGTAAGTACCTCACAGAAGAGTTCGCTCTCTGGCGGGACTTAAGGTCCAGCGATGACGACGGCTTGCATGGTAACGGCCGCCGGATCGAAAACGCCAGCGAGGGGATCACAATTCAGCTCGCCAAGGAAGCGGAATCTCAGGGAGCATTGAACATATTATACCTCTTCGTCCTCATAGACGCGCAGCTCAACATCGAGAATGGGCGATTCGTATCGGCTATTTACTGAAGAGCCCCACTCGGCGATAATTTGCGGCATGGCTGGCTGACGGAAAACGCAATTCGCCCTTGACCTACTCGACAGCCCATTCCGCGGCCGTTTCGATCACGTCGTCATCCTCTGTCCCACGACCAGGACCTACCTGGAGAGCCCGTGGGTGTGGACAGACGATGAGGTTTATGTTGTAGATCCAGGTGAATGACTTCATGACTTGTTGCGAGCTCTCTACCGAGTGTTTCAGGGTCAGCCGACGTTGTATGTCATTGATGACATGGCCGCCAGCAAACAGCTCACCAAGAAAAAAGACATGCTCTCTGAGCTGGCATTCAGCGGCCGCCATGCCAAGCGATCGGTCTGAGTCCTGGCTCAGAGGTACAACGCCGTCCTCAAGGACCTCCAAAAGCAAACGCGTTGGGTCGCTCTCTTCCACTGCAAGGAAGGCCAAGGCACGAGGTCAGAAGGAGGAGTGGCGGCTCTTCTTTTCATCACAATTAGACTCGGCGTTTACGTGAATTTACCAATGGAATGCGACGAAATTATTGACGAGCTTCTTGCCGACGAGTCGGCGCCGCATGCGTGGGCTATTGCTTGGTGTGGAGGCCACGAGCACGGTGGAGAGGGGCCTAAAACGCAGAACGACATAGGCAAAGACAGAGGTTGGCCGCCCTTGCCATAGGAGGTCAGTCAAGGCAGTACATAGGCAGACAGATTTCTGCAGATCAGATAGATCGCCTAACCGATGAGGAGATCGGCAAGCTCTACGCCCGATATGAGGCTCGACTAGCATGAGTAAGACTCTTGGCTCCTCAGCGCTCCAGATTTACACTATGGTGGTTTGCCAGCTGCTCCCGATCTCGGCTGTTCGGCGGGATTTACTGATCGATGACCTCGAGGCAGATCCGTCCGTCGGACATGCCCTAACTACCATCACCTGTGAGATATACCGCCGCTATGGCATGCACTTAGCACCTATTAGCATGTGTCTACAGAGCAAGATGGCGGAACCTACCTCAGCGACGGAGAAGACACCGGGTTCAGAGCCGACGGAGGAAGTGCCGCCAGAACAGAATGATGAGGCGCCGCTAGAAAAGGTGACTAGGAGCAAGCACCCTAAGCGGGTTGCTGCTGGGCGTGCGGGGGCAGGTGCGAGAAAAAGGAACCGACAAAAACTCCTCGATGATTTGCGACGCCTTAAGGCTGCAGAGAGGGGCGCCCAGTGAGCGACCACAAGCCACACACCCCATCCGTCGAGCACAAACCCCCACCACTATCAGCAACGCCTAATGGCTGATGATCGCTGAGTCGTAGTAGCCCTAGCTTGGAATCCTTTGGGGGGATAAGGGCTCCGCTGTACCACCTCCCGCTGTCCGCGAATTGAATATGGGTGCTAGGGAATATGCACGCGACCCCCATTACATGAACTAACTGCGTATAATGTCTGTAAATCCAGACGGAAAGGGAATAGTCAATGCGATCTACCATGGCGTCGTGGTAGCGGGACTCGCAGTCGGCTTTGCTAGCCTAGGCAAGGCGGCACTCGGAGGGGCGTAACCTACACTGGATTCACCCAAAGGGACGTTAGCATGACCATTGTGGACATCACTGCCGCGCTCGCAACCAGAGATATCCTAATCAAGCAAGGGATACTTCCCGCTGACATATTGAAGTAGGGCGCCTATGTATTATAATACCATGGCCGACATTACAATGATGTTGGGCGGCGAGCTTGCCAATACGGTGGCTTTAACCGGAAGCAATTATCTGTTATGCCTATTTAAGGACTGCGACATCGAAGAAGAACTTCAATGACATCTCGCCGTAGAACCGCCGTAGAACCGCTTCAGGCAGCGCAGGCCGCTTGAGCCCAAAAAGGACCCAGCGCATCGATTTCATTCAGGACAAGCTTCGCCGGCAAGGACACGCCGTCCAAATCTTCAAGGATGTAGACGCTGCCATGCAGGAGTATGGTCTGGTCATGCCAAATAAAAAGCTTGATCCCATTTGGCCTGAGCCCCAGCTAAACGACTTCTACCATCCATCCGACGACCAGTAAGCTAGAGAGATTGGATTTATCGTATTAGTTCTCGGAGCGGCCGGCTCGCGGGTTACTACTAGAAAAGCAGATTAATTAATAATTTCTCCGCTTCTTTTTTCCGCTTCTTATATACACAACATTTGCTTATGTCTTCTCGAGGAACTGTTTACTAAGATGCTGGAAGTAGGCTACACCGCTCGACGGCACAAAGTTCCTTGGCCCTTAGCTTCCACTATGATCGATGTCGCGCATAATTTACTCGATAGATGACGGAGGGATGAGAAGATCATGAGGCGTTCCGCAGATAGGCTGCTAGCAGGCCCGACTAACCTCTGGGTAACGATTGGGTAGCTAATAGAGACTTGGCTTCTGTGTGTTGGAGGTTGCTGACACTCTTGGAATATCTCCATGATCAAAAGCTCGCAAGAATATACTACAGTCCCAGGGGCTACTGGAAGGGGATAGCGGCGATTCAAAAACTTGCGGTCGCGGCTAGGGTTTCTGAGGCCAAGGCCGGGACTTCCTTAAAAAGCAGGCCATCTGGCAAATCTACCTCGCCGATCCGTGCCAAATACCAAAGCCCAAGTTCGACGTTTCAGTACCGATTCTTACCACACGACACGGTTCGTCGGAAGACAGACAAGTATGCCCTGACTGTTGTCGATGTAGCCAACAGGTTTAAAGCCGCTAAACCGCTTACTACGAAGGAGGCTAAAGAGGTCGCCGCTGCTCTCGAGCGGAAATACAAGCGGGGCCCGCTGCGGTGGCCGAAACTGCTTCAATCGACCCAGGGCGGAAGTTCATGGGCTCTGTGTTCCAGCTTCTGGCGAAGCTTCTGACGAAGCACGGGGTTGAAGTCAGGCGCGGCCGTGTGGACATCCATCGTGATCAGAACGGTTGTACCGGACACTTGCTGTACACCTGTTTGGGCACCAGTATGCGGTCGAAATGCGTCTGCCAGAGGGCGAGCGGATAACGGAGTGGGTTGGTAGGCTGCCCTCGATTGTAGCGGCCTTGAACGGAGAAGAGACCAGGCTTATTGTTAAACGGCGGTGGACGCCATCAAGGCCGAATCCGTGACACAAAAGCCATCTTCGGTTGTTCCAGGCCGTACGGTTGGTCTCAAGGAGCAAAATCTTCCCTCCGGTGCCGGTGTCCGCTACTTCTACAAGGCAGCGGACTGGAGGGCGGCCGCCGACGTGCGACAGACACCGTGTGGTCCCTTGAGGTCTACCGGATATGGCGCTCTGTTACAAAGCTGACGTACGCGTCCTCTTTTACCTAATCAATGGATCTGGGCGAGGCTTTGTGAGCGAGGAACTCCTCATGGTGCCCCCAGACACCCAATTACCCCCCGATGGGGCGCTCAAGCAGTGAGGGCTGTGGCCCCTCCTTTTCGATTGCACTCGAAACAGGTCAAGCAGACATTGTCTTGGATATGGCTTCTGGAGTACTCCTGAGATTCTTGTGCCCGTAGGCCAAGGTTCTGATCCCGTCCTTGGCGATCCATCACTTCGAGTCGCAAGGGGAGAGCAATTTTTTGTGGACCCGCTTCCCGTAGATGTGGTCCCTGAAGGACCGAAGCATGTCCATCCCGTGGACGAATTCCACCGGTCCGAGGAGGGCCTCCCGGTACTGTCTGTGGCGGATCTCCTTCTTCACAACGGCCTTCTTCACCCTTGGCTGTCTTCATGTTGGCGCCGGAGCTTTCCATGATGGAGTACATTTGCAGTCTCAGGCCCACGTATTCGGCAATCGGCCGGCCGGCGCAATCGTCCTTTATTTTGCCGAGCACTTTCTTGTTCGCGTTAGAGTGGATAGGGCGGCCCTTCGGGAAATGGGAGTTGTCGTACAGGTGGGCTTTCTCACCCATATCCCAGTAAAGGTCCTCCGTTTTGATTTCCATCAGTAGGCTGTCAGTGTCGGTGTAAAAAAGCCGGTATTGGACACCGTACTGGGCTATAAGCTCGTTGTAGTAGAAATCATACATTAAGCATTTTGACATGCTTATGCCGACGTACATGGGCCGGTTGAGCATAGGCCGATTCTTGGACGAGTGCCAGGTCGTCGTCAAAGATTGTGGCCCGGTGGAAGGAGGGGTGGGCTATGAGCTTCCTCAGCCGGTCCTCCTCTAAGCCCCGAACTATTTTCACGTCGACTCTCCGGCGGAGGTTCTCCATGTCTTTCCCAAACACGGAGTTGTTCAGGAGCGGATTTTCGTGACCCTCATTCCGAGAGAGGTGTAGAGCAGCAAGTTCCGGCACGTAGTGCTCTTTCTGCCTGAGAATCGGCACCAGCTTACTCAAATGCGCCCCGAGCCGGCCAACCCTTTCTGGTAGTCCTAGAACCACTCTTTCTGAACCATCATCGATTCTGTGACTAAGGGGTACTCGTTGTGAGCTTCGTGGAGATCTTCTAGGTACTCAAGATAGACTTCAAGGATGCAGCCCACTGTGGAATGATCTAGGTTTTCCTCGAGCTTTCCCGGATTTTCTACCAGCTGGAAGCCGCCGGTCGGCAGCGGTTGGGACATGGCCCAGCCGTAGATGTTGTTTGCGTCCAAGTACTAGATGAAGGTCTTCGAATTCTCAGGATCGGAGCCCTTGACGAGCGGGTTGTTGGCCTTAGCAAACCTTTTGGACACCATGGAGATTCCTCCCCGCATTCATTTTTTCGATGAACAGGAATTGGTCGTAGTCGGTGAGCAGCTCGAGGCTCACGCCTGTCATCTTCAGGAGAGCATCCCAGGCAAGTACTGGACTAGTGTGATAATGGACTGGATCTCATCTGTACTGTCTAAGGCAGGTCGCCACGAAAGCTTCAAACACGTTGGCCAGGAGGAGAACGTTCGTTTTGTTGTAGACGTCGTGGTAGTCGTCCAAATTCTGGCAATTGTAGGTCGCCCATACTTTTTCAGCGTGGGCGTAATCATCCTTGGAAATCCCAGAATAGGAGAGTTTGCTGTAGAAGCTCGCAATCGGTAGTAGGAAGCTTTCTTCGAAACTGCTCCACCTATCCATGTACTCGTAGGGGTAAACCCTTTTCCGGAACAGGGGCTCGAATTCGGGCTGGTGTTTTCGGGCTATTTTGAAAGTTTCCGGTTTGTTGGCCGCGACGAGGCTATCCAGGAAGGCGCTGTCGATGAACTGGAGCCGGCCGCACGACAAGCTGATGTACCGCTCGTTGTTGTTCTGGATTACCGTGATCTTCCCCTCTACTTTAGAAATGGCCTGCATGATTAGGTGAGAATTGTAGCCTCGTAGATTATGGAAGACCACTGGTATAGTGGCTGTCTTTGGGTTAAGCCTCAGTTTTAGGTTTCAGGCCTTATGGGCTGCTCCTCTGTATTGCCTTGTGATTTGGCAGTGGTCGCGGACTCGGTCTGTTTCAAGTGGCTTTTCACATACATGGCAGGTAGTCGCAGCATTGTAGACTTGCCAGACAGCTTGTGTCATGTTTATGCCCTTTGGGTGAGCATAAACTTGCTTGATTTTACACTTCTCTTCAAGCATGGCCTTTAAAAAGTGTTCTGCCGCAATGGGACCGGTATTTGACTGGCGGCTCTGTTTTGCCATCATACCGCACCACGATGTAACAATAACTGCAAGCCTTATGGAGTTGCGTTTTTTTAGTCTAACTCTTTGTTGGGTAAAGCTCTGGGCACTCAACCTTGACAGAAAGCGCCTGCAAGTCGGCGTAAATGATATAAGGTACCAAGAGCTGGATGTGATGATTCTGGAAGGTTAGCTTATTTTTACCCTCTTAGGGCATCTCCACTTTTATAGCCGTTTGACCGATGCCCGGCACTCTGCCTTTTGAGCTTCTAACAGGTCTTCCCCAGAATAACCGTGTAGACAACGCTCGCAAAAGTTTGTCTTCCCCTTATGCTTGCTCTCCGAATACAACAGACGCTCTAGATTTTTCACCCAGGTGTAATGGAACTTACCGGCCTTCTCAAGCAACAAGAGATTGATCCTGGGCTTGTCTTCTTGCAGTCTGCTTAGGTGGTGTACAATCAACCCCTTGTCCCAGCCAAACACGTTGACAGCCAAGTTGTTCTGCCGCTCGAACTCGGGGATTTGAGAGATCGGAGTGTGTGCGTCAATCCAATCAAAGTTGAGGCCATCTTCGGTGGAGTACTTAGAGGGCCTGTCCACATTGTCACTAGCTGGAAACAATGCCGACATGAGAGCCCAGCGGAGGCAGTTATCAGTTATCTGTGTTCTTCACATTTACAAGTGTTCGGTACCTGACAATATCTAGTCATAGCGTATGTACCTGATCGACAACCCAGCCAGACCCTCTTTGGGTCCGCTTTTCGATCGTTTCTTGATTTCTTCGTAAAGCTTGATTGTGGGCCTCCCTTAATTTCTCCTTCCTGCAGAACAACCTCCTGCTTATGATGCAGCACGGGGTCCGTGTTCTCTTCACTGTCGTCTGGGTTGTCCTTCCGAAGCTAAACATTGAGAGCCAGCTGAAACTTTAAGAGTTTTTATATCTTCTACTAGCTTGGCGTGATGATAGAGTCTGCTTCTTCACGGAAAGCCCTAGGGTCTGCATGTGTTTTGGGCACATCCATATGTCATGCTCGGAGATAGCTGCCGAGCGCCTAGCAAGTTTTGTGGAATCAGAGGTTATCTTCTCTGTGCCCGAATAGATCCAGAGTCCTCTTCCTGATAGTCCGCGGTATTTCTCAGCTTCCTAGTAAGTGGGTCAAATTCTTCCAGGTTGGCCTTAAGTTTTCTTATCTTTGCTTCAGGGGGGCGGTTTGACTGGTGTGGGGCGGCTTGGAGCTATTGACTCAGACAGGCCGTCCGAAATGGGTTCTTCAAGAATTACACCTCGGGCTCAGATAATGACATCAAGCCTCTCATGTCGCTCTTGCAGAGCCACCCTTGACCTCAGATATGAAGGCCACTCTCCAGTGTCTCTCTGAAACACTTCTTTCAGAAGCCGACCCTTTTCTGCGTGTGATATTAAGTGTCACTATTTCTATAGATATAAGCGTTGTCACTATTCTCTAATTGTTTATTTGTATCCTGTTTAGTCGATTTATTGCCTTCTGTAGATCTCTACGATTGTGAGCCCACTTTATCCTATACCCACATTGGAAGCATAGCTGTAGCTTGTTTTTGACACCACCACCTACCCCCCACCCCATCCCCCACCCCAATTTGTGCATGGTCTATTCAAACGACTTCTCCTAAGCAACTTCTGTCACCGTGGTTTGTGACCCTTAGAACTAAACACTTACACGCGTTGTTTCCTTTCACCATGGCGCGGTTTATCATATGTACATGGTTTTACGTGCCTCTAATTGAGGATGTACGGTATATGCATTACACTCAGTCCCATTGATGCGTAACAACTGTAATGTCCAATGAGGCTGTTGGTGTTTGAAGTACACATCCACTCAGTGCGCGGCTGATCGAGATGAATGTAAACAAACATAGTTGAATGTGTTACTGCTAGGTTGTGTGAAATTGCTGGACGTGCTTTTTAAGGAAATATATAGTAAGTGATGCTAAGCGTTTATTTAGGACATAAAATAAATTATTGAAGAGGTAAGTAGTCCATTACTAGCTCGGGGTCGTTCTGGTAAAAAAATCAACCCGAGGTAGGGTTCGAGCCCACGACCCAACGAATTTACAGTAATATACAGACGTTAACATATGGGTTTGAGAAAATAAATAAATAATAAAATCAGCCTTGAAAAAAAACTGCGCCCCCTGACGACAAACTGACAGGCCTTAAATTTGGGGCCTTATGTTTTCTCATATACACTCTCACACCTTGATAACCTTGATGTCACCTTTATAACATTCGGTCTGCCAGTTGTTGTTGCTCTAATATGTCTATCTGTGTTTGCGTATTACGTCAACCCTATGCGGAAGTTATGTCAAGTTTATTTCGAAATTGACTACCTTTTTAAAGTAACGTTAGGCATGTATTTTCAGTTGTCAGTTTGAGCAAGTCGTCAATTATTCCTTTTGGGATGGAAATGTGATAACTTAAAAGAAATTATATGTTTAGCTTACGTTGTTTTGAAATAATGACCTCTCGAAAATAAGATTTGTACAATTATTGAATTTCTTTGTACAAAACTTAAGAGTTTGTCATCCAAAAATAAACAATTATTATTGTTGTTATGATTATGGGCTAATTTTACGAGACGAAGCAAAATGGCGGGGCCAACACTTTGAGCCTTTGTTTCGAATTGGTTTGGCCCTCCACCAGTTTTATGAGACAGTTTACGGCAGTTCTGATATATTATTATTATGTTGTTGTTTTATTTTATTATTCATCATAAAGTTTCACTTGGGTCTATTGACGTATGCGAACATTCCCTTTCGCTTTCTTTTATTCCGTATGTCATTTTGGAAATACATAAGCTAAAAAATAGAATCTATTTACGCGCTACAAAAAGTTCGGTGTTTCAATACAGAAGACAGCATGTTTTACCTATTGCAGCTGATAAAAGTTTCAACCTTGTTCGGCGGCTAATCTGCGGGCCTTTGGTACGTGATCCCCAATTTAACAAGTTTTATTTTACCTTTTCACGTCTTAAAAGGGTAGTGGGATGGAACTGACCTGGCGGTAGGTAGAAACCCCGCCATCGGGTTAGATTGGGAAAAGGAGGCCTAAAATATACCTGAGTCAGAACCATCATCATGCATATTACTAATGTCGTTAAAATGGTAGTGGTATAGATTCCTTGCTAATGATCAAGCCAATATAAGGGTAGTTCCACGAATGGTTGACCCGGTGTCAGGCTAATGTGACTGGATGTGGTATCATGCCAAGTGCTCACGGCATTCTTTACACAGTAAAGGCAGTACTATAATTGCTTCAAGTGAACACTGTGTCTAGATTACTGAAATAATGCTAATGAGACGATAGACACAATAAACAAATTCATTATTTTTTAACAAAAGTTATCTTTCACTATTATTAAAACGCCAAAAAAGAAGTGTTCAAAAAAAATGTTTTATATAGGGTATTTTAACTTGGCATCCTTCGTGACTTTTGCACAGCAACACCCTTCTGCAGCAACAGTAATTTGTTCAAAATGCGCACGTGCGAATGTCACGTGTATACGTCAGCCATACGAACTGCACATTGATTTACTAGATATTGGTGCGATATTTTAAATATGCATCTAGTGTGAATAAATTGATTATGCGACAGGTACATAAATCAAGTTTCTCGATGACACCTGAGCTGTACAGACTTATAACTGTGTCACAGCTCTATCATTAAGAAGGTGTAAACAGTCCTAATTCAAACCAGAGGCGAACCATTTCTTTCCGGTAGCTGACATCGTCTCTAAGCCAGTGTCAAGGTCGTTGTCTTTGTTTCCATTTTTGGCATCGTCAGTTATCTTCCAGCTAACAAGCTTGTTCTTGAGCAATTATGATTTTTCTCGCAGCAGCGAGATTTCCACTTCAATAGGTTGGCTTGTGCTCCTGAGTGTCCCGAACCTGCATCTATCAAGCCAGTCGCTTTTGCTGCACAAGTCGCTCCAGAGAGCCGAAAGCATGGTAAAGTCATCCTGGCTTACACTGGAAGTCTGCAGGGATTAAACTAGGGAAAACGATTAGTCAAAACGTATGTATATGCAATAAGGTGTTGTGTATGTTTTGTTTGTTTATTTATTCTCCCTTACATCGCGGTCAAAGACCTGTCGGCTCATAATGGCTGACGGTGTGAATAACAATGAATTGAGTGAATACATTAGCATTAAAATGAAGCACTTGGTGTATTTTGTGTGATCAAATTAATCTTTAAAGCTTCAACAAACGACGTTTATTTATGATTTGTACAGAGAACAGTTTCTTAATACCACCTTAGCAAAAAAACATTCACACGTCACCTGAGATAAACAGCTGTTTGATAATTGAATAAAGAATATAAACAGTGTTTGATATGCTTACTATATTTGAAAAACATCAATAAATTAAACAAAAAATATTAGAAGATATATAAATGATATAATTAATTGGAATATAAAATAATACGTTCAATATGACTTCTATGCGTAAAAACATCAATAAATTAAACAATAATATAAACAAATATATAGGTGACTTAGTTAGTAGAACTGCCATGAATAAGAAGTCGGTGTCGACAATATGCATAACTATACTACTGTTTTGTAGTTATTGTCAAATAAATTATAACACAACGAAACTACTAGAAGTTTTTATAAGAAAAAAAAACACTAATTAATTGATACATCATAGCCATCTTATGTGTGTTTTAGTTCGTTCGATGGGAATCAGCAAAGATTGTATGCTGCACATACATTCGTATGTACTTGGTGATAAGATGTGTCCAAAATACATCGGTGATCACGATAAATGTATACAACTGATATACCATTCGCATCATCTTCGGCCTTTTTCGTACAACTGTTTATGTCGCATTTACATTTACCCTGTTTGCCTCTGTCTACAGGTAGATAAAATTTAAATGTCTGTGGAAAGCTCGCATGTTTACTGTACATATTGTGCTTTTTATACAAATTTACATTGAAAATGTATCTTACACCTTTTAAAGTAATGTTATAATTAATTAATTTTAATCAATTTACGATAATTTATGTATCTTACATGAATATCGCACGGATCCGTCGATCCGACTGCTGGGTCGTCAGAAATTGCACCCAGTTTGTTAAAACCATGGTGTATTCCTATCGATGTATTGCATGTATTTCTTTACTCTCACAGTAAATAGCAAAACATATATAAACAGTGCATGGTAATTACATTTTATGATTTTATGTCCGAATTAGCATATTTAATGTAGATTTTGAATGACAGTTTATATACTTTTTTTTACATTATAAATGTTTTAAGACCTTTTAAGCAATTTAACATAATTCATAGACAGTTAATAGACAGTGTCAATAATTGTTTGTTACAATTATATTTCAAGACATTTGTATTTAAACCTGTTATAAACTGTTTAAGCTGTTGTACATTTAACATTATGAATTCAATTTTAAAAAAAAGAAAACGTATTTGATTGACATACAGCAGATTGAAACAGCCGCTAATTTGAATTTTATACTTAATGAATATAATCCACCATCTTATAGATATGAAACGTATGAAAAACCCACAATGTATGGACATCTAATTTTATTATGTATAAAGGTTTTTGACACAGTCAACGCTGTCTACCTGTAACATATTCAATTAAAGCATGTCAATTTTTATTACATTTGGTTTGGAAATTGTGTGTATGTGTAAAAAACGATGTTCTTATTTACATTCACGTGCTCATCTGCTTTGCGGAAAATTTCCGGAAAATTATACCATACAAGTTAGTAATGTTCGGAACCAGCGTGCGCCCCTCAAAAGTTTTCGGAAGATATAAAATACATGTATATTATGTAAATTCATTTTTATGATGTCGTAACAGACATTCAGTTTGGTTCTAGATAAATGGCATAGCGCGAGTTCAGAAATAACAAGTAGTCATATATTGAGGTCGTTTCAATGCATTCCTTTTGCTTAACTTACAATTGCAAAAATACTGACCATCTAAGAAAAAAAAACTCTACATCTAAACCCACTACTAGCTATTGCTAAAATAAGTAATCTGCAGTTTTCAGACCACACCAAAATATACTTTTATTATGCACAAACGTATCCATATTCGGACTCTTTAGAACTTCGATTAGATGTCGGATCATTTGGAAAACGACTCTTAAATGCATAGATTAACACCGATTGTATTTTTTTCAAAAGATTTGATTATTTTGATTAGCAAACTTAAGGTCGCTCCAATAAAACTTTAATAAGATAGTACCTGCCAACAGTGCAATGTCTCAGACAATTCACTAAACACGTTCATTGAAACCTTTGTAATTTAGTTCAAGTCACATAAATTAAGTGCTAACAAATTATAATAATCGTAAAAAGCCAACTTCATCCTAAGAACTAAATCGTGGATTAAAATACGACAATGATCGAGTCACCAACCGTTCTTGGTCTAACAGTCCCTTGATCAGCAAACCAGCTTGGCTCTTACAAATCACCTGATCAACGCCAGTCTCAGTCTAACAATACCTTGGTAACCAATCTGTCTTGGTATAACAATTCCTTGATCACCAATCAGCCTTCATCTAACGATACATTGCTCTCCAACCGGTCTTGGTCTAACAATCCCTTGGTAACCAACCAGTCTCAGTCTTACAATCCCTTGGTAACCAAACTGGCCTGGTCTAACAATCCCTTGGTAACCAGCCAGTCTTGGTCTAATAATCCCTTAGTAACCAACCGGTCTTGGTCTAACAATCCCTTGGTAACCAACCAGTCTTGGTATAACAATTCCTTGATCACCAATCGGCCTTTATCTAACAATACATTGCTCACTAACCGGTCTTGGTCTAACAATCCCTTGGTAACCAACCAGTCTTGGTATAACAGCCTGGGCTTTACAAATTCCTTGATCACCAACTTGTCTGATTTAGTTATTAGGTACTGTCCCACCAACAGTAGTTCAGTTATCTGGAGACGGTTCAGCCTGTCTGAGTTAAACAAATCCATTGATCACCAACCAGTCTGGGACTAACAATCTTAGTCACCATGCAGTTTTTCTCTAACAACCCTTAACAAACCAACCGTTATTGTCTGACACTCACTTGATCAGCAACCAGCCTTGATATAAAAAATTCCTTGATCACCAACCAGTCTTGATCTAACAATCCATTGAGCCTTATGTATAGATGCCAATCAACTTATTGATGCTAGATTTTGGACATAACCTGGAATGAAAATATATGCCCCCAATGACGGAACTGTGTACATGGCACTTACTTTGTATTTTTACAATAGTCGGGAAATTCGGGCAAATATAGGTTAACTTAGCATTCCTAGCATACAAAGCTGCACTGTCTCTTGGTGCGATTGGTCAGACATGGTAAAATGTAAAATATTCAACTAGGATACAAATGAAACGGAAAAAGGAGAGTCATTCATGCAATAAATTTGTATGAAAAACTAGAAAAGCATATCGTTTAAATAATACACATTTATACCTTTTCTGCAGGCAAATACTGTGTGTTAGCCTATATGATCTTGTGTGAATTTTGAAATTATCAAAACGAGTAAGATACGTTTATTCTTCTCACTAACCATATATCTTTATATATAATACCTTACTTTCGCTTTCGTCGCCATAGTCTATCATAGCCGATAATTTCATCGGACAATTCCGTTCAACAAGCCAAATCGATATTTTTCCAACCCCAAGGTGAAATCTAGGTTTGTGCTGTTCAATCATAAGAGTTATAATATTTTTCTCTCCGAATAAGCCAAAGCTGACCTTCGTCTATTTCGAATCGGACATCCTTCGTCCGTCGTTGTTATTTACGAATTAAGGGTCACGGACGAAAGTAAATATCAGGTCCCGGAATAATACACACGCGTAAGTAAATATAAGATTGTATCGAGATTAATTTCGAAGTAATAAAAATATTTTATGACTCCGCAGTGTTATATTTATAACATTATGCATCTGAAACTTTTTTTCACTTAATTTGATGATGAAATTCAAACTTATATATAAATTTAAAAATCTGCACACATGTATATCACTGAAATTTTATTGAACGCTGTGGACAACGCAAGGAAACTAAATCAATAAGAATATATGACAAAGTCCTATAAGTATTGCAACATATACCAAACTCCGAAAAGGCACAGAACAAAGGTATTTCACATGCAAGTCACGCGAAAAGTAAAAACAAATTTGTGATGAGTCATTTAAGGTAAAGAGCAAACCCGACAGTTACCGCCTTGGAACGGTCAGTCGGCAATATGGACCGACTGGGGTGCTTAAACCGGTTTTACAGAGCTCTAACCTCGCACTTCCTGACGAGTTTCTCAAATGCCTGCAATGAAAAGAAAAACGATCTATTTGAATACTAAATGGCCAAGCGCTGATATTCTCTATAAGTTATGACGAAGGTAGTGTCGTCATTAAAATATAATGTCCACGTAGTGTTTAGAAAAAAATATGGTATTATTTCGATTTGAAAAACTATACAAAAATGGTTAACTATTAAATAAAATTAACTTCTGAATCATGAACAAAAATGACCAGATACGAATAGGTAGAGCGTCGGCTTGCGGATCGGGAGGTCGTGGGTTCGAACCCCGGCCGGGTCATACCAACGACTTAAAAGTTGGTAGTAGTGGCTTCCCTCCTAACGCTCGGGTCTACGGGGACAGCATTACGCCTGACTCGTCGGTGTCAGTATAATGGACCGGCCGGGTTCAGTCCCTGGGCACCTCATAAGTGCCCCTGTGCTGTAATGATAGAAATGTCGCTGCGCAGTATCGGCAAAAATGCCGGCTAATCCCATCCCAATCCCATCCTAGATACGAATAAATGGTTGTAGCATCCTGTTCATGTGAAGATGGAATTGAAGAACCAAAGTCCAATGTCCATCAAAGGAAATACACGTAACAATCCTTATAAGATGTATTAAATGACAACATAGATTACATGCACGGGGAGATTTCTTTTTAAATCGCCGTATTTCCCATCATTGAGGAAGCCTCACCTAGAAGGAATGCTATAAAGGACTGGAATTTTTCCATGACTGGCATTCGAGTCCAAGTGTCACGAATTGCTTTTCTTCCAGTAGCGGATGCAACAAGAAACAAACACTTTTTTGGGGCTAGTAGTAGACAACCCATGATAAAAGCACTGATCAGAATGGTGACTTGCAGAACTCTTGTGAACATGAACCGCAACATTCCATCAATGGCGCATCTTATTTAACATGCAGTGCTAATTGTGCACTGATACTGGAAATTGATTTAGCGATTTCTGAAACACACGAATAAAATATACAAATTAATAAAGGAAACAACAACAACTGTGTGATGGTAAATCATGGCTACGACTATTTTTATTTTGCTGACTCGGCAAAAATTTAAGTTCTTATTGACCAAGAGAGAGATGAAGAGCGAGGGATGACAAGATAGAGACAAACAGACAGACAGACATACAGTCAGACCGACAGACAGACAGTCATTCAGTCAGACAGACAGACATTCAGTCAGACAGACAGACAGGCAGAGAGGCAGACTGACAGACAGACAGACAGTCAGACAGACAGACAGACAGACAGACAGACAGACAGATAGATAGCCATAATACCCCTAACAAACTTGTTATTTGATCTCCTCCATTACAGTTTTACATCATTAGTAGTTTAAAATAATACTTAAACTAATGCGTTATTAAAGTCCAATTGCATCTGTTTTTCCAGAGGTATTATAGGAGGAATATATCTTCAGATTCATAATGTTAAAAATTTAGTAAACCAAGCAACAGCGTTAAAGCAAGGAGAGAGACGGGACTTACAGGTATGAAATAAATCGCATTTTATTGCATTAATTGTACCTCGATTCTAACACGGTCGCTCTCGGTCTGTCATATGAGTTTTCTTTTATCTATTTTATAATAACAAGAGAGCGTGTCTTGTGTGATATCTTAAGAAATGTATTTGATTTCATTACATGACTTTTAATTGGACGTGCTAAATACACAATACCATCCAAAGATAGCTTATAGCGGAGTGACGATAGGCTGAAGGGGGTGGGGACTTATTTAAGGAGATGGTAGCCACAGGAGATGGTGACCACATCGATAAAACAAGACATGTTATATACCAAGTAGTATGTCAATATCCGCCGGGATAAATTGTCAGCGCGTGTAATCCAGAACGCTTCCAAAAAGCCGCTAGTAATTTGTTTCTGAAGGTATTGTAGCCAATGCCAAGGTCATTTAACCTCAAAAATATAGAAAAATACTTTGAAGACAGAATTTAACACAATGAGTGCACTAATTAGGGTCAACGTTAAATACTGAAGTAGCATTGCTACATGTCAAAATATTCGGTAATATCTCTACAATGCCCGAATAAACTATCACCATAATCAACAGATTCTCGTAATTAAGGACTTCGTCCAAAATGACCGCCAAATAATATAATGCAGTTATTTGTTTATTGGGTTTATCGTTTCACGAACAGTATTTCAGTTATCTGGAGACGGTCTAATGCAGTTATTTTTGTGTATTATGGCAAGTCATTTCATAATAAAACACATACAAATTATCGATGTAATATTATTATCACTTACACGTCCTATATAATATTATGTAAATATATTCTCATCGTCAAATCAAGTCAAGTGATAGAAATATACTTAAAATGTTGTAAAACAGCAGTTAATGTGAAGTTCACTTAAATATACGTTACATTACAATATGATATTTGTACATAATTTAACATACGCGTATGTGTTGGTAAGATTAAAGTGGTTTTGTTGCATTTTTTATAAAATGTGTTACTGTTAGGTCATGCCTGATCATAGATTTCTCAAGACGCAATACCAACAATTGAGTGCTGCGTATAAAATAGTGAACCTCAAAAAGAAGGTTGCCACACTGAGGTCATGGACACAATAAGGTCAAATAAATCCCAAACACCGCGTTATAGTGTATTTATTCACACCTTTTTGTTCTTAAAGAATGCTATCATTTTCTGTTTAAATTAGGGGAAAGTATAGAGATTCACTTTTTCATTTAAAGGTTTAAACACATTTACTTCTTTGACATAGTTTTAGTGTAACAAACAATGTAATATGCTGGTAGTTTAAAAGTATCGAAGACATAATGAATTGAGAAATCAAACCTTCGTAAAACATTATCATTGGTTTAATAAATAAAGACTATGTCCGTTTATGTAATTTTAATTTACTTACATAAATATGTAACACATGTTGTTTGTCCAATTATTTAATTAGATGGGATACATATATGCACATCCAGAAATTCTAAACTAGTTTCTTTTGGCCTCATTCCAGATCTATTGGACATCACAGAAATATTTACAAATAAGTGCAATTTATTGTAAACACTAATAACGGTTTCTCCTAAAATGAAATAGACATACAACAGTATTCGGTTTGCTTTAGAATTTCATAAAACTCGCCAAATTGCACATTTATGTAATAGTGACGTCACTTAAAATAAATAACGTCACTTGCAAGTACAAGTTTGGACGTTGAAGCAAAGTGGTTGACTTGATTATAACGTCAAAATGGAAATGAAAGCCGTCATAGAAATACGTAGTAATATCAGATTTTTTATAGAATTGGTGAAAACTCTGACAGAAATACTTAAATTGATGGAACTTGCACAAGAAGAGACTAGTTTGAGTAGAGCATTAGCCTTAATATATAATGAAAGTTTTGTCATGAAAGTTTTGTTGGAGGTCGTATGACACTTGTGAATATAATTGGAACATCTCGGATAATTCACGAATTGATCTAAAGGAAGCTGTAATAACACATTATTACATTATGTTACAGTTTTTGTTAAAGTCTGATTCCAAGAGATATTACACAACAGTAAAAACTTTTATTAAGATGCAACAAAACCATAGTGTTATCTTACAATCATAATGATACAAATGACATGTGCAACTTGGATTCAAATTCTTGTGAAGAAAACTTTGCTTAAAATGTTTTACTCAATCCTCATTTTTCTCATTTTGACATTGATATGATTAGACCTTATCATTGACCTTGAGATGGTTTCCGGTGCAATTATAAAAGACAATTAAGGAACAATAGTACCATAGTGATACTGTGCATGCCATGTATTACTATAATGTCTAGCTATGATATACATGTGTAACTCTAATTGCATTTTGGTTGCCATCATGGGCGCCATTGAAAAAAACGAGGTTTCCAAAACGCGTTGAAAAAATATTCTGGCATTTCCGCATACTAGAAACATTGCCCAGCATTTTGATATGTACAATGCGTCATCTTTACATTAAGCTGACTATAATTGGTGTATTAACTATACTAGGTTCTGCCTTTTCTGTGCTTTTGCTACATTTTGACATTAAATTACCTTTACTTTGACCCAGATAAGAACAATTTTGACTATCATAATTTAGTGTATATTATTGTCAACAGTATTTAAGCAAATATTTCGCACGCTTTTCATAACAAAAAGTAGGCTTTTATACTTCATTTATTATCTTTTCATTATTTAGCGGTCATCTTGAATAAGCTGGTCCGAACTATGCTCTAATAATTTGATCCGATATATCCACAAATTAGATATATTAACGAACATTTTGGAATGTAGCATTGCTTGATCTACTTTTTGGCCACGATCCCCATTTCAGAACCTCCCGATGTAGAGTAGGTTGACGGTGTTGATTTTGTTTCTGTAACAGTAGACATTATGCTTATCGAATGGTCTCCAGTCACAAGACGTAGACAGAATTAGAAATAAATGAAACCTATTGTTGGAACCAAGATAAACATTCCTGTATCGCCACATTCAAAGAGGAATTAAGGAAAGTAGATAAGCGGAGAAGGAAGAGAAAGGATCACATTAACTTAGTTCCAGAATATGCACGGCATATGCAGTAATAATGTGCATTTGTAATTTGTAAGTAATAGAAATGTATATTATTTTTCGGTTAATCTGAATATTACCAGATATGGGTCAGAGAGTAAGCTTAACACTCTCTCGTAGGCATATTCAGGTAAAATATTTTGATTGTGCAAGTTGTGTGCCAGTGAATATAGAAAATTTGAGACATATCATTTTAGCGAGGAGTTGGTAATATTAGATAAAATATACGTGCCAAATTTGTTGATTGCATGTCTAACCGAAGTAGTATTTTAAAGAGATCATGTGTACTTAAGATGTCAAATATCTAACATCCTGGACTTTAGCTACCTTCATATGAACTATCACTATTGAAAAGCTAAAATTAACAATATATAAATACTAGGATAAAACGTAAGATAAACATTTACACATTTAAATACTAGAAAACGATAGTGTTATATTACCTTTATAGAAATTCAGAGGATAAGAACATTTAATATAAAAGTAAAATATCTGTCGCAACGACTGCAGTAGAGTTATTAAAAATCCTTGAGTAGATATGCAAAGGTGCATCTATCCGGTATGGTTGTCTACGCAGATTTGTGCCCTGCCTTATATATCGCTTATATATACAACATTGTCATAATGGGGATTTCAAGCAATATTAGTCGCCCTTTGTAAGAGATAATCAATTGTGGCTACAGTGATAAAAAGGAGAAAAAGACAACGGCAAAAAGAAACAAAACGTGTTCATGGACACCAAGCCGGCGACATCCAGAGATGGGTGCTCCCTTATTGGTTTCTCCGATTATTTATCATCGTTTCTTTACAAACTGGGGATCGGGACAAGTGCGGAGTCTAAGGTATATGAATTGTTTATATATTTAGATTCCTACTTTGGTGTGCTTTATACGGCACATTACCACTAAATGTAAATAAAGCGTGGGAATTTGTATCGTTTGAGAAATACTGACCTGATCCTCATTATCTTTAGCAAATGTTTGTTTGCGTCCTCTGTTAAATTGTTTCATTTGTTATTGGTTGATGGTTAGTAGAGTTTGACTATATAAAATACGCGTGAAAACCATATTTTGCAACGTTTTTGTAAAATTTCTTCATGGTCTCGTAATTTACTCTAAAAATGACATCTTTAGAATATTTTCTCAATTGTTACACAGTACAAATCATGTTATTAATCGCTCTAAGTGTCAATTCTTCCCAAATCTACAATTAGGCACGACAGGGATTTCTACTTAAATAGATATTGACGTCAGTTCCTGTTTTACGTAGAATGCTATAATGTGATCTTAAAAGTAAGGGGTCGATTGGTCTTCTTAGTCGGAAAATAGCTAACTATGCAGCGTAGCTCCGAAAGGAAAAACATGACGGGTTGAATGTTATGTTTTCTTTTTACAAAGATGTAGGACAACAATGAACATCATTTTATGGGATCTAATTTAGTACCATTATCTGGTTGTTTGATTATAAAACTGTCGGATACCACCTTAGAGCTCATGGCTGATAAAATATGTCATTGGTTAATGATGTCAGTAAAGGGTGCATAGTAATCACATGAAGTAAAGGTCTGTATGTCGTATTCGTTGAAGGCTACTCAGTGATGGTTCGACTTGACTGCCGACCATTGCTTTATCTTAAAACTTTATTTAGATTTTATTCAATATTTTTATTTCGAGGTGTATAGAGGTTTTTCTAAAACGCGCAACTGAATGTGCCCACAGTTATTATCGACATTGCTCATGGCAAATTAAAAGTAATGCAGGTAGCAGGTACGACATCTGCATGCCCTCATACCATCTGGGAAGTTTACCTGTAAATGGTGAGTAAACTGTCCTCCTCTTCATCCGGAAATCGCAGATTCAAATTATCCTTGTGACATATCGGTGTGTTGCGTTTTTATTTGTCTAAAATATAATGTTACTAACGTATTTACAATCAACCACTTCAAATCTAAAATAGATGTAATATTAACAATAATTTCACTGTGAGTTGTTTTTAAGGGATCAGTCAGTTTCTCCTTTTTGGGGCAGTGTTCCACATCTGCGCCTCCGTCCGGAGTTATGACAAAGCTGAATTTCGGAAGCACGAAGGATTGACTCGTGACCTTGATGACTCGCGGTCCATCGTCTTGCCTGGAAACCAGTGTACAGAAACAGATATGTATATCGAAGAAGACTAGATGCACCAGTTGTGTCCAGGCATGCTTGATATCTTCACATCAAAGTTGTAGTTTGTTTAAAAAGGAAGATCAAGTGATTATATTGTGTCATGCAGTTATACATAAAATGCAGATTTATGAATAAACAATGTCGCACATACATATTACACAGTAACAAAGAAGAATCCAAACGGGGCGCGAACAGTTGTTATAACGAGTTTTCCTCTAACTATGTATTTTCTACTAGGCCGAAATATGTACAATATCCCGTTAGACGTCTCACCACCTTCTGTCGGTCTATATAGAGGTCATTGTATAATCACATAATCTCAGTCTAAGGTTCATCGCATGCGTTCGGAAAAGAATGGCGCTGTTAAGATTTTTAGATTCAGTTCACATTTGTGTTGTGCTGAAGAAATAAAACAACAACAACGGAGAGTTAATTGTAAACTCAGTACACTTTGGTCGCATCCGGTTGTTTAAGTTAAAATATACCCATATAGGATTGTTGTATTATTTTATCATATAGCTTTATCGAATGCTAGAGTTAGTGTTTAATCTTTTTCCTATTCTATATTCTATAATTTTTAGAAGAGGTGTTTTTGCAGCTTAAGACATGACTGCTTTCCATTGAGTTGTACATTTGATTTACCGCAGAACATAATTGGCAATTCTTTGCAAGCCCTTTTTCATGACAGGGTTAAATTTATACCATTTTTATCGCTTTGATTTTTGAATCCTTGTTGTATTAACTAACGACGGTCATTATAATCTGTACTAGAAAGGATTCATACGAAGCATCAAAGGTCGCTGTCGAGCTTCACTTATTGACAAACCGTCAAACAAAAGCAAAACTTTGTTGTTATTTAATAGATTAAGAATGCCGTCAAATTTAGTGTCACGGTAGTATACCATTTTCTCGTCATAGACCTGTTTTAGTTCATTTGCACCACAAAAACGTGTTCGTTATAGCCTC
This sequence comes from Sinonovacula constricta, assembly GCA_007844125.1. NCBI lineage: Eukaryota > Metazoa > Mollusca > Bivalvia > Cardiida > Solecurtidae > Sinonovacula > Sinonovacula constricta. The sequence continues at coordinate 81,237,529 of CM017558.1, forward strand.
ATTTATCAATACATATAAAACAATCTGAGTGTCATGTTTATTTACATGTCCCGTTCATGAGAAGGTTATTTTCGTGTGAAACAGTTTTGTCTGCTTACTTATTGGATAATGTATGTCTTATTATAGAGAGTCAACTATTGCATTTTCCTATAACTCGTCCAGACTGTTTCTTACCACAAGTGATACAAGAATATAATGATCTTAAGGAAAATAACTCTTACAAACAATATAACGCTTCGTAAAGAAACTTGAAATTAATTTCACACTTGTTTGATCTTTATGTCTTAGAATTAACAATTCTGCTAAATATATACGTATAAATAAAATAAAAACGAAATGTAAATAAAATTCTAAATACACATTTTGAGTATCATGTGTGTAAATAAACTAGATCTACGACAAATACCTGTAGTTATTGATTATTAAAACACAGAAAAGAGTGACTAATTGTATACTTACTAAATAAAGAGATGGTTCCCAGCTCCATACGTGAATAGCCTATCAAGGGGCACACGAGTCACACAAAAACAAGAATCAAAAGTTCTGAAGACAGTGTTTTAGATTTTTCTTGAAAGTTTTTAACAGTTTTACAACTTCTCAGTTCTATTGGTAATTTATTCCATAACTGAGGACCCGCTGTTTTAAAACTCCTGTCACCAAAAGTTTTGCGTTTGTTGAATTGGACATCGTAACGGCCTGTGACATATTCTGACGATCTCAAACTACGTCTTGGTAAATGCTCAGATAATAATTAAGTTAAATAAAATGGGGCTGTTTCCTTTAAACAATTGAAAATGACAATCAAAATCTTGATATCAATTCTGGCTTTGATTGGAAGCCAATAAAGTTGTAACAATGCTTGTTTTGAACTATCATACTTGCTAGTTTAAGGACAAGTTTTGCACACATTTTTATCCTATGCATCTTGTGAATATCTCATTTAGGAATATCGAACAAAATTGCATTATAATAGTCCAGATGGGAAGTTTCAAGTACAGAATAATTTAATTATGATATTTATCCAATATAAATGTATAATGTCTGAAATTTCAACGCATGAAAGTGCCGTACTTAAGTTGTTTATTGGCGATACGGTGGAGCGCGAGGCTCATTAGTACAGTCTATTTGGCGGACTTTCATAACCTTGACAAAAGTCGGTAAACGACGTACCTTTTATTGTTTTATTTATATATTATTTTGTGTGTATCTGTAACTTTCACGCAATCGTGTTCGGTGTTCAATGTTAGGACTACCTGTTTACAAAGCGAGAATATCTGTAAGCAACAAAGAAGTCCTTAGCGAGATGTAAATGTTTAAGACTGTCAGGCTCAGAAATGAATGCAATGTATACATTTTATAGGCGCTCAATGACACACATCGTAGGTAACACGCCACCAAATAAGTTTGTTCTATATTCTATAGTAACTCGCGTAAAGTTAGAAACAAATTGCACCATTAACCATATAAGATAGACCCCCCATAATCATACATATCTCCCCGTGCATGTGATCTATGTTGTCATCTAATTCATCATATCAGGATTGTTACGGACATTTTCTTTTGACATACCTTGAATTCAAGTTTATTTTACTTGAAAAAACAACAACCATGAACAGACTACTACAACCAAACATTAATATTTCACCTTTACCCTGTTTGCCGTTGAGGTAGATTAAATTTAAATATTTGTGATAGGACCGTGTCCTATTTACCTATAATTGAAAAGAGCCATTCAATGTCTCTCAGAAAGACAAAGAGATAAGTCAATTTTTCCAGCTTGTAAGAAGGGTCTGCTTCATAGAATGCACAAACCGCCAAACTGTCAGTCGATAACATTAAAATAGAAAATCTGACGCCAAGAGATACCAAAAGACTGTTATTAAAGAGCAAAAGTCGTTAGCACAGGTTCCTTTCCCCGGTCACAATTTAGTTTTACCACCGCTGTATGCATCACGCAGTCATCTCCCTGTATTACTTGATCGCCGAAGTGCATGTTTATTGCAGTTTATATAAGCAAATTCACATGAGGTATAATGATATATTATGTCTGTTATGATTGTCAATTAAGGCAACGATAAATTGTTGTTATGATTTGGGATTTTATACTATTGAGTGGTCTTTTACATTCAGAGTAAATTATACTTTAAACTTACAAATAAAAACAAATTTTAAAGATAGTATCTGACAACTATAAAATGTTTCCAACTACTTACTCAATGATTGTTTCATGAAAACACACCAAGAGCATGCTGTTTATTCATGCTCTACATCTCTGCGAAAAATAAAGCATAATTCCTCGCTAACCATGGCAAAGTTCTATCTAAGCCACGCTGCACAGTTAGCTACTTTTAAAGAAGTCAACCATTTCAACTCTTTTTTTGCGATCATCTTATATCATCACCCAGGTTATTTGTTCTAACGTTGATAACTATTATTTTTAGCAGAAATTCCTTTCATGCCTATCTATGGATTTGGAAAGAATGCACATTCAATGCAATTACAAAAAAAAGATTGTACTAACAAACAATTGAGGCGGCGCTTAAAGTTGTGTTCATTTAGACTACTATATGGGTTACTGTAGAAATAATATCCAGATTCCCCAAACCATGCATAATATATTTTTCGTGTATTTTAATACAAAAAACTGCAAGATCACAGCCTAAATTTTAAGTTTTAACATGTTTGTCAAAGTTTCTTTTTAATACATCAATTATGTTTTCATCTGTTGTGTCACCTTCGATACTACGCAACGACGTTTTTTCTTGTACAGCATGACGCCATCACTTTTCTAGGAACTATTACATTATAGACGTAGCGAGACAAAAATTTAAAAACGACAATAGTTTTCTAAATATTTATTTTCAGTCCGTTAACCGCTACAATAAACCAACACGAAAAGGAAGTCAATAATCCATAAACTTCGCGCGTGCGTCTGTTATTAGTGAGCGGGACCAGGCTTCTTTATGGGGGTTGGTAAAACAACAATCGGACAGCTTTTGCAAAGATCGATCTATCAAAATAATAAATAATTTCATTTCCGTTGACACGCATAGTTTTCGCTTTATATGTCAAATAGATAGATGCGAATAGTATGTTGAACTAGGAAAAACAACAAATGCAACATAATTATATTAATCTACGTGGGAAACAAAACGCAATCAGTCCGTGGTTGAATTCGTGGTGATGAAGTATTTACTATAGTTTTGTCATGTATGGCATCGGTTAGCGATCAATCTATAAAGTAACAAAAAAACAGTGTTCGAGTTTGGCGTCGCTTTACGTGGCTTCTTAATTTTATGTTTCAAAACACATTTCCGTCTAAATACAATACTTATACAACATAAATATTTAAATTTAAAATGAATAAGGCAAGTGACTTTTAATAATTATTTATCATATTCTGGGATAACCCTTGTATGTGACATAGTTTGCGATGTGACTGTAGCCGCTGGCGTTCAAGGTGGAAGTCACGTTGTGTGCTTTTAGGTAAGATAATGACTGGAGCCTAAACACGTTCGGAATTTCATGTCCAACATATATTTCAAGCCTGCAATACACTCCTCTGAAGGTAAGAATTGGAGAAAAATACCAAACAGGTAAATATTTTACTAAACTTTATTTCTTTTCCATTGTTACTTACTTTGCTAAGAACATAGTATCTTATCTATTAACGTAGAGAAAAACATGAACAGATTATTTATGCAGGCGAAAATCTGACAACGTTTGTCATAAAAAGTTGTCCTAAAACGACGAGAAAAAACATCTATCGACAATGCGATCTTGTGTTTTTCCAGTTGTTGTTTGTTTGTTGTTCTCTTTGTTTCTTTTGTTTTATGTTATTGTTCTGTGTCTGTTTCATGGACGTGAAAACAGCATGGACAGTCAAGCAATCATAAGATCAGTATTGTGCAGTATTATGCAGACGAGGCGTGGTAGCACGTATTTAATCGTCTATATAAATTTACCTTTCTTTAACTGTACATAATTTTGTCGATATATGTAAACTTAACTTTTTAAAATAGTACATTTTATTTTTTGTAAACCAATTTAAGCCAATGTTACTTTTCTTTCCAAGCAGTCAGGCTCACCAAAAGATTATTATATTGAAATGGACATAAAACAACTCAATTTTTCGAATCATGTTTTGGAAAGAATATTGCCGCAGAAATCAGTTTTTGCTTGAAACATGTTTCCAGAGTTAGCTCTGATTAGTTTAATGGTATGTAATGTTGAGTAAACGTTGTTTCGGGTGAATATAAATTTGGTGAAGTTTGTTGATGGGATTGCAGAAGGCAACAATGATCTAAATAAGAGGGATAGAGGGCGGTCAAACGTTTAAATGGTAGTGTCTGGTTTGTGACTGACTCTGTGTATCTCATGTTGCAAATGTAAAGTGCAAGTCTGTCCAGCTCGGTTTCTTAGTCCCGTTTGAATAACGCGTTTCCTTTTTAGATCTCCGTTTCTTTTCTGATCACCTAGGCTATTTTACTTTTAGAAATAGGACTCGGAGGTAATATAGGGCGTAGGGGAGAGGGGTTGGAGAGTAGCCACGGTAAAATGGCAGCAAACCCATAAGACAGTGATTCACATTCTGTAGACATAACATGTTGCTAAATTAGAGAGATTCATATTAAGCTTATTTCTTTGCACTTTTCACATCAATATAAACTGTGCTTAATACTGCAAGAAGAATTTAAAATATAAGATATTAGTCTGTTTTGATTGCATGACATATAAAACGCATCTGAAGACTGCATAATACATCACACGTGTTTTAAATTGTTAAATGAACCCTATAATACTGATACGTGTTTAATACCACTAAAGTGAGCTGATGGCGTTCGTTCAACTGTGAAGTCTGATGTGGATATTCTAAGCGTAAGGAAATCTAAATAGATTTTGGTTTGTTCCAATCTGATCAAACATATTCAAATTGTTTACGGTATATAAATGTACTAATTAAGTGGACATGTAATGTATTATACATTTTCACTTGGGTGTTTTATTACAATCCATGTAATAAATTATGTTACCCTTATTTCTAAACCGCAGACACCTCAAATGCCAACGTTAGAAGAAAAAATGCACATAAATTCAAAACTGGATGGACAATTTTCTTAAACTTTGGCATACACGTCTACATTGACGTATACAACACATAATATAATTTTTGAATATTTTCTATTGCACTTGCTTTACAATAATATCTGGTCCTAGACAGCTGTATATATAATGCTTATTATAATTGGTCATGGGGTTCCAGAGATCTCATTAAAGAAAATTTCACAAATAGCATGTTGTTGAAAACTTAGAGAGATGCTTACATATTCTTTTTTTAATACGTACTTGTTATAATAAGTAACGAATTTTCTTATTTATTATTATAAAACAATATTATTTTTTAACAAGCTTATGCTGAATAAACATCTTAATCAAATATTTAAATTACATTTTTGACTGTTAATTTAACAATTGATTAGTATTGTTTACGATTTACCATAAGATCTGCGGTTGATTCTAACGTAGTCACAGTAAATCAAATTTATGTTTGATATTTATATATTTGATAAGCATATTCGTTTTGATAAATGAGAGAATGTAATATCATTTATAAACTTACTCCAAATATAAATATACGGCCTAAATACTAAGACGGAAAATCTTCATTTATTGTGACTTCACAGTTACTGTGCATATATAAATGTTTAATGTGGTATCGGAAAGTTTGAGTCAATCTTTTTTTCTAAAATAACGAAATAAATCATCGCCCTGCAAAATGCTTTTCACTGATGCCTGGTAATATGCTTTGATGTTGATATCTATTTTAATTAGAGATCACTATCGTCCACTATTGATCATTATATTTACAGATTTGGAAAAAATGAATTGTAGAGTTGTTTTCATACTGTCTAACAATATAAGTAGAGGTATATAAGTAGAGGTCAACATTTTCTTTACTTAGACTAAAGTATGCGTTTATCCCATTTTGCCCATAATCACCATAGCAGTAATAAAATGTTGTTTCATGTATTTTATATTGGCAAACTGTCGGATATCACCCGTGATGAAATGAGATTTGGTGTGAGTTACATCATCGACGAGAGTGTGTTTTTAAATTTGCTGGTGGAACACTTCATTGGTTGGCTGACTGTGGAGGTTTAAAAAGGGACCGGAAAAGGGATACCTCAGTTTAGATTAACAGAGACAAAGTGAGGAAGTATTAGGTGAGGAATTTATGCGTAGAGTGTTACCTATGTCACTTTCTGTGGGGTTGATCCTATCTAAATTTGTCGATCTTTAAAACAGAACTAAGCTTTTAAAGTGGTGGGTGTTTGTCTTTGTTACTATGATGCATAATGCATATATATAAAAACAATTACAACATACATCAACACAGATCTGGCTATTAATTTAGATGGAAGTAGGCCATATGTTTATTATAATCTTTATATCGTGGTGTAGAAGCGGATTATTTTCTATAACCGAATTTTTTAAAGAGTGTTTTAATAGATACATGTTTGTCATGTGAAGAGTACATAGCCAAAGCACAATATCGCATAGAGGACTATTAACTACAATAATGTGAGTGAGGAAATATACAACTGTTTTCATATTAGCTAAATAATAGTGCTTTTGACGTTTCGCCCAATTACAGTTACTGATGTAAGGCCTGTCCGAACGACTATCAGAGAGCATTAAATGGCAGAAAATCCAGCTAAATCCAGATAAAGCCGTCTACCCTTTTTTATCTATTAAAAGCCAACACATTATCATAATTAAAATCATAATTACATTTAGATACCATCAGATAGAAAAGGTACATGCTTAATGTAAGCAATGATTCGTATGTCATTTAACGAGTTATTCGCCCCACCCCCACCCTCCCACCCCGCCAAAAAAAACACAGAAAGCTCTTATGGAGACCATTCGAACATTCTAAGCACAAACGAAAGCAATGAACGAAGAGTATTATTGGAAGTCATGAGATCAACAGCACAAATAAAATGAAGCAGATTTTTTTTTATCTTATAACATTTATTGCTTTTTTTGGGAAAACTTGTTGAAATGATAAAGACGATTTTAAAGCAATTGTGACTGTGTCATGCTACTGATTGTCAGTTGTGTATCAAGTCAAATACAAAGTTGTAACTTTGGTTTATAACCCCAAAATACTTGCTGGAAAAAATCTCATGTCGGTTGATGCTTGAACTGGCATATATAAGTGTCCAACTTTTTTCAAATTGTTAATAGAATACTCTTCTTGTGAAGTTAAAATGTTTTGTTCAAACTTGTTAAAGATCAAAAGGCAGAACAATGACGTTACCAGATAATAGACAATAATTTGAAGGTCCCTGTACAAAACGTGATGCCAGTAGATTTGACATAGAATTGATACTGACTTTACCTTATTTCTGTGCAAATGAATATGCATAGTTTTAGAAAAAAATCAAGATTATTTTCTGTTGTTTACGAAGTAGCATTTCTAGATATTGTTGTATATTTACCTGGGTTGTGGAGCTTTTACCAATAGGTATATAAGAAAAGGTCCTATCAAAATTTTCACAGATATTAAAATTTTATCTACCTGTAGCCAAAGTCAAACAAGGTAAAGCCACACTTATAAATATTCTCCTCCACTGAAAAAATGAAACTGACATTCTGTAGACCACCTGCAAATATTAGCACGTTGTCACAAGCAACCTCAATGCACATGCACGTACGGGTAAATGCACTGCTATGTACAGTAAAGTTCCACCATACATGTTTCTAGAGCAAATACACAATGTCTCAGATTTATTGAGTCCTTAGAGAAGCGACAAAAACCTTAAAAGAACAACAAAAGTCATGGTGTAGATGTGTTATAAGAGAAGAATTAAAGCTGACTTGCTTATATGAATGTTGCTCTACTGGACATGGTTTCCAAAATTACTGTTTGTGCAGAGTAAAGGAATTTGCTTACATTTATAAACATGTTATAAAAACATTTTAACCGTTAGCCGTGACATTCGAAGTTCATTGGATAAAAAAAGAAATCTGAACATTATAATGATACACAAAAGTCGTCAAATTATTCGGAATACTAGAGAAATCGTAACCATAGTTATCAAAGACATGTGTAAAATATTTGCTTCACAACATAGTTTATTTTTACACAAAATCGCTCACGTTACTGTTTTCATTACACAAGCTTCCATTAGACACCGCCGAAACAATGTTGATAGTAACATAACAGACTATTTTTATGTACAAGCGATATCGACAATATTAATGGCCAGACGTATGGAGTCTTTTTCCATTATTCCCGCGATTGTTAGAAATATGTCTTCACAACAACTACAAAATACGGCTTAATACCCCGGTGTTAGGATAATGTGCAACGCGGGTTCGTAGTGTTTAGGTTAACTTTTGAGTACAACAGATCTGTGCTTGTGCATGAAGTTTTGGTATTGCAGGGTTATTTTTATCTGAAGGACGTGAGGTTGCCTAAATAACGTGCTCGTGGTTTTTATAGTAATAACTCCCATTGTTCGAGAGGTTATATTTGGCGCCCAACGTGATATTAGGGTTTGGCCAGCCAGCTTCACTTTTTTCTGAAGATCAGCGTTCAACGTTTTTTAACCGTCCTGTAAGCGAAGATCTACTACGGGACCCGAAGGAGACGTCTGGACGTGCCGGCATATAATTTATATTCGTGAAAAGTGTTTTGTTTTTCTTTAAAACTCTAGTGCTGGCCATTGTTCTTTTTATAACACCGGTAACGTATTATTATAAATCTGTGCACAGTGTTTGTACTAATTTTTCATCACGATCCTAGACCATCATCGTCATTGTGTTAACGTTTGTACCACGCGCGGGTCTACATCTTATCTATTCTCCAAGAAAATTCAGCGCTGGATTTGTGACAGTTTTATTAAAGATCGTGTTATATTGTTATTTGTGTTAAATTTGTGCATGTATTGTGTGGATTTGGATACTATTTGAAATTACAAAACATTTGTATTCTTATTTGTATCTATTTTTTACTGTACGCCTTTTTTTTTATTTTTGCCCTACATCTTTCACTACGGTATTTTTTCATTTATGTACGTAACTTCCGGTCTAGTGTTTCTTGTCGAAATCCATTTTTCGTACCGTAAGTTTACGTTGTTTTGTGCAATTATTTGGGCAGTTTACAGTTTACAGTAATTATTTTCTATTAGATAAACATATTTCTGGTTTATTTAAACCGGAATTTGGCATATTTATTCAGTATAATTGGAACGTTTGTATATCTCTTTTTAGTGTAATCTGTTCGGATGTCTACTTTCACTTTCACTTTAAGGCTCTGCAACAATTTTATTTTATAAACTTTGTTGTTTTCACTATATTGAGATCTTTATTGATTTATCTTTTTGCGGTTTTCTTCAATTTATCCAATTACTAGTCATTTTGCTTATATTTGTTGAATTTTGATTTATTGCCACATACAATCATTTTCTTCTCGTTTACTCTTTCACCTTTATTTCCACGCTTCTCTCTTTTGACATCGTCTTATTACTCAAAACCTTACTAATTTACAGATTTGTGTATTGATGGTGTGAGTTTATTGAGATTTGTATTTCTGTGTTATGTTGTGTTTTATGTTATATGTTATATATATGCATGCTTGCATTTCTGTGTTATGCTTAAAACTATTGCTGGTAATACTGAGCCGTATTTTGCATTCATTGCTTTGCTCTGACAGAAGTCGCATAGTATTTCAGTCACATACTTGTTTTTCAGCTTTGTTGTGCACATGCTAATTTAATTCATATATAATTTTCAGCCCAGCCGCTATTTCATTTCAGGTTCCTGTAATTTTTGTACAGTTTACTTAAAACTGACATCAAGTGACATTTCATTTTGTGCAGCTTATTCTTTTACTGTCATTTTCTATACAGTATCATCACCCATAAAATATTGCAAAATAATACAGTAATCACTTAATTTGCCATATTTTCAGCTGACGGGAGGGGGGGGGGGTATATATTTGTATACAATTGTTCAAATTTTACAGCTTATCCTCAGGAATAACACTTAACAGGTCATAAATCTATTTGGTAAGTGTTGTATTGCCTTTTGAATAGATCATTTATACAGTTTATATTTTCTGCATTTCATTTTTTTAACAACTGCAGTAAGTACATATGTATTTAGGTTAGCTTCAACAGTGGGGACAGTGCTGCAGTCTGTGTGAGGAATTCAACTCAAGACAGGTACTGTCCATGTAGTTTGTTTGCATATGTACATAAAAACTCCACTTTTCATCCTGGCAGAAAAAAAAACTTACCATGAAGTCAATTATGGCTAAGATAAGTAAAAGTTATGATCATAGACATATAATAACGGGACCGCCGACTCTTCAAGGTGCGCGAATATCTTCCAATTTCACAACGCCACATCGGGATTTATAGAAAGACATCCGGTCTGGGTTTCCCATACAAAACAATAGCATAAAGCTGACAAATAAAACAGAGATTTGAAGAAAAACAGCCATCGAAAATGAATCAACTTGAAAATGGATTGAAGGTAAATATCTTCTTTGTATGTGTTTTCATTGCCTGCTTTTAGTTTTCCATGAATCGGTAGTAAACATATCTAAACCACGTGTAAACAAAGAACCTGAATTCTGAATGAATCATAGACAACGTCCCATTTAGGCCCAATTTTTGCTGCCCTTTTTTCATAAATACTTCCATAGCTAATAGTTTGTAACTGGTGGTATTTATTATGGCTTGTATTTGCCAAAACTGCGCGGAGAAAGACATAATATTTAATTAAAATAAGTCATTGCTTGGAGACACAGGAGGAAGACTGCACAAAGAATGATGGTGGAAAAGTTAAAGTCTTTTTAAAAAGGGATCTCAAATTGGAAAGAAAAAAGAACCATGATCAACTATTAATATTTGAACACAAGTATAATTATATTAAACTGTTTCCTATAGAGTATGCACTTAATTGTCTTTGTATACTGATTTTAGGAATAAGACAACAGTGATGAATCCCCTGACTCAGAGACGTCTCTGCCCTGTGCCTGTTGTTCAGAAAATATTTTAATGTGGAATGAGAAATGCATTTATGACAAATAAATACAAATACATATAAATTTAAATATGCAGACAATGATTATGCAACTCCATTGTCTTTTTAATAGAAATAAAAGTCAAATAATTTATTAAAGTTGTTTCACATCAAATCTTAATAAATATATGTAAAATAATAGCACATATTTCATTCTCCCTTTACCATTTGATATAAATTGTCCATGTGCATGCACTCGATAAATGTGCCATTAAGTGGTTCTTTTAAAGTTTTAAACATGTGATATGGTAAGTAAATTAGATTCTTCTGCTATGCTGATGTTTGTCAACTGTCAAATTATTTTGTAGATTATATGGAGAAATAAACAATATTTAACATAATCCTGCCTTGTGATGTGTTAAAACAGTTTTATGAAAAGTAAAATTTAAGAAATGGTTTACCACTAAGAAAGCAATACTGAAACAGATTGAAAATTCAAAATCTTTTAATAATATTTAATCTTTTTCAAAGGACTGTAAATAACTGATATTTTCTCTCTGCCTTCCTGACAGTTGTGCTTCTGTTGGCTGGCCCTTGGTGTTGAATTTAAAGGTTAACCGTCTCTGAAGAAATGGTTCATGTCATGGTAACTGAAAAAATAAAAGTATGCTATACAGGTTTCAGCTTTAAATGAAAAGTTGTTTGGTTGCGTAACTCTCCTAACCTCTTTGGTTCCATTCCTAGTCTGGAAAAATACATTTATCATTCATTTACCAATAATAATATAAAACAAAACATACAAAATTAGAACAAAAATATAAAAAAACTAGTTATGTCCTAGATTTATGTGACAGCTGTCACACACAAAAATCTTTGCAGGGTAAATCCTACCTATAATTATTATCATGGTTTATTGTTATTAAAATCTTCTTGACAATACAATTAATGGTGTTATCCAAAAGTTTAGACTAATTTTTTTTTCTCAAACAACCAGATAAATTATTGTATACTGAAAATATCCATGATTTTGAAGATTACTGATGTCCTCTAGCCAAGTGAAAAGTGAAGGACAACACCCCATACATCATTACAAACATGCATTTCCTACCTGAGAGACTGCATTTACTAATAATTAAGGCAGTTTCAAAAATTGTCCTTACTTGGACTAAATAGTGAGTTTATGCAAAAAAGTTGTGCCAAAATTCCTAAAACAGTGGGTGAGATATTTGAAATTTATTTAGACAACGTCGGATACCACCTTTAATATATAAACATCTGATATTTTTATTAATATAATATATATAAATATAATATAATAGAAATCTCGAAAGTCGATTTTGTAAAAAAAAAGTTATTCTGTGCCATTTAATAGCAAAGTGGTATCAAAATTTTATTAACTACTGACTAACTTTGAATACAAGAATAATTGTATAATCTGACAGTATAGAAATTTCGAAAGTCGATTTGAAAAAAAAAGTTATTCTGTGCCATTTAATAGCAAAGTGGTATAAACATTTTATTAACTACTGACTAACTTTGAATACAAGTATAATTGTATAATCTGACAGTATATACATACTTTTTTTAGTGAAATGGCATTTATTAAACTAAAAAATTCCTAATAGGTGTGTTAATGTTTAATATGTATCAGACTTTTACATTCAGATGATTCTTTGCATTACCTGAACCTCTTGGTAGTAGGTTTAATCTGTCAAAACCAAATGCCAAATGTGGACCGAAAAGCTCTTTCACAAGATTTGGCAAAAGGTCTGAAAGTAGAGGCGGGAGACAGAAGACTGTGAAGGCTTCAACTATGATTAAAATATGCATTCATAACATTATTTTATACACTTTCTCTTTTTAAAGATTTGTACATGCCAAGATTGAAAAATAATGCTTATATTTAATGTCAGAGATAAAGACAAAATTGATAAAGACATAGCACATGACATCAAAATATATGTGCACTGTAGTGTTTTAAGTAAACCATATTATCTCTAAAAGCACTTCAATGCATGGGTTTGGGTCTTGGTCAAGACAAGAACTATCGGGTGGGAAGGTTTTCCAGCTAACCTGCAGTGTGCTGGTAAGTTCTGCCCAAACATAAATCTAGGGTTTTCCTCACCAATAATAAGCTGGACATCACCAATCTTAACCATAACTTTGTCAGTGCAATGTAAAAAACAACAACAAAAGTATAAAAAACATATGCACAGGGTTCAGTAAAATATAGATTAGCTGTCTCAAAATAAATTTTAATGAGGTAAATTATTTAAGGTATAGATTCTGAATTACCTTGCAAATGCCTTGGGTGGCTTGACACCCTCTAACCATGTGTTCAAGTGTGGAAGGAATTCATTTTGCAGGCACTAAAAATAAAATTGCATATTATGTAAAAAATCACATAAATGAGGCACATATATACTACAATGACAACCTAAAATTTTTGTGAGTAAGTAAAGGAAGGTATTGCTATATTTGTGCCTAGCACATCCACCCCAAAAGAGGGCTCTCAAAGTTAAAAGCTTGATCCTAAGATGTGACCTTAAACAGTCAAAACTAAAGGTTATACAACACTAGTCTCAGAATAAAATTATTGGGTTTAATTGATATGTCAGATGTTCATGGCAGGAAACCACAGAAAAAGCAGCAGAAAAAGCAGCACTATATTTGTTTCAAATTATTTATTGAAAACAAGAGTAACGGAAGTGGTAGGTTTGATTCTATAATGGTTCTATTTTATAAATGATAAAAATTAATAGATTAGACCCCACCCCCTTCTGCCCACTACAAGCTTAAAAGTAAAAACTAAATAAGCAATAAAAAATTTCCATAGAAAATAAAGCATATATATATAAATATGTACAAAGAAATACACTTCCATCAGTTTCAGACATGATTTGTTTTTAAGGATAATCTAATCCAGAAGTTTTAACTGAATAGTTATTATTTATAACAATGGAAACCGACAGTAGAACAAGGTTTTCTGACAGCTGCTATTTACATGCTGATTTTCGATTTAGCCATCTATTTAGCATGAAAATAAACGTAAAATGACTTATTATATATAACGATAAACCATAATATTCAGATTAAAAACAACAAAAAACAAATAAAGAAATAACATACCATGACAGAAGGTTCGAGGTGGGCGGGGCAGATGTGCGTCATGTCTGGATTAACAGTAAAATCTGAACGACTATAAACAAGAAATAGTGTCCCCACCACTCTTGTTTGGTAAAACCCAATGGAAGTTATAATTTCACATCCTAGTACCCCCCATTAACATAAGATTTACACGTTGTTTTTTTTCATTCATTAATGTTAACACAGCTTTCAACTTTCCATCTATTGTTTTTAATTACACCAGAAGTTTTCTATGACTCCCGGTGATGGTGCTGCGACGGATACAACCTATTTATACAGAGTATATAGCGTAACATCACGAGTCAGCTGTCCTGTTATTATATGTCTATGATATGATCTAATTCCCAAAGATAATGTATTCAAAACACTGAAGGTGATGATTAAGACATACATTCACGTCTTCTCAAAGCGATGAGGGAGTCAAACCCCCCTGCCTCCACTGCTACCTCTACACCTATTGGTCAGCCATCTTTTTCCTGACCACCTGTAACCACCAATCTTCCTAAACTTCCATCATATACTGGTGACGAGCCCCTTCCGAAGGGAGAAGTGAATTACATGGTTTGGAGGAACGAGATAAAGTGTTTGTCCTCATCTGGAGACTGGACCTCTTCCCAACAGCTTCAAGCTTTGCGAAATTCGATGCGTGGCACTGCACGGCCTTATGATTGTTTCCTTAGGTCAGTCTGTTTCTTTAGGTTGCATTTGATAAAACTGGATTCTATGTTTTCATATGCCTCTTCTAAAGAGGAACTTCTTTCTGAATTGTTCAATGCTGTTCAACGACCAGACTGAAACAGTAACCCTTTTTGCTTGTCGGCTGGAGACTCTTTTGCAAACTATTATAGACAAGGAGAACTTCCACTTGGAGCCAGGGATGACATTCTTAAGCACAGATTCTGGGCTGGACCCTCTTCACTTACTCTCAGGCCCAGACCAGTCATACCGGTAAGTATGTCCTTGCCACAGACTATAACTCTATTCTAAGGGAAATTCGACAGGTGAACAAAGAGCTCTCATATTCATCTTCTTCCGATGTTCGACTGAAGGTAACCCATAACCCAGTCCAGACTAGTGATCAAGGTCACAGTGATATTTTAGGAAGGATAGGTGCCCTGGAGTCACGGATGGTGAATTTGGAGACCCAACTTAGTTGACAACTCGTCCGAGAAATTTGATCAATTTATGCAACGTTTTGACTCTAACTTAAACCTCAGGGTTGAACCCGTCTCAGCCTGCACCCCTAGCCAACTCACAAGGGTCGAAAAACTGGCGTGGACGGCCTTCTTCAGTACATCACCATAATCAGCCTAATCCCACTATGCCCCCTTAATCCTGCTGTCTCCAATACGCAACCCAGATCTTTTGGACGAGGAAATACTTTAAACTACTAACCGCTCTCTCTGGTGGCCAACCGGTGGCGGATTCTCTGTCTAGGGCAATCTGAAGAATCACAGGCCTCTTCGGGATTGCATGGTTGGTAATCATAATACCTTCCACGATCGTTATAAATGGCAACGAAGGTCACTTGTCTTGTTGACAGTGGACGTTTGGTCACAACCATTTCTGAGTCAATGCTCAGATCCCTTGAAACCTTTACCTCTGCTTCATTTAGATCGCCTTGGTCTAGATGTTTCTATTGCATGATGGTTCCACTCTGAACAGTCCCTGGTTATGTTGAAACAACTATTTCTGTACCTGCAATCAGCTCTTGTACTTAAGATGTTCCTGTTTTGGTGGTCCCGGACAATGCTGACAATCACACATGTCCAGTTATAGTTGGCACTAATGTCATCAGGCCGTGCAAGAATGTTTTGAAAGATGAATCCCAAGTTTCAGTTGCTTGGCAAATGGCGTTTGATGCTGTTACCTGTAGGCCATGCACATTCCGATCAACGAACAAGAGAACCATCAGAGTCCCAGCTTATGAAACTGTTATCTTCAATGGATTGTTCATGGCATCAACACCACTTCCAGTGTAGTCACAGATACAGAGATTCTGAAAGCCTGTATCTTGTCAGGTCCATGCTTTATTAACATTGCCCCTGTTGCTTCTACAGCAAAAGTTCCTGTGAAGATCTGCAGCATCTCAGCTCGTCTAATATTCATCAAGCCATGAACAGACCTTTGCTTTGTGAATGAGGTCAAAGATTGTCAACAACCTTGATTCCTTCTCTTTTTCTTGCTCTACTTGTTGCCCTCCTTGTTCAAAACATTACGGATTCAACTAACTCTTTAATAGAAGACCTTGGATTGAAGATAGATACAGAGAACCTAACCACTGACAAACTTGTTTCTCTCAGACAAGTTCTTGATAATTGGGACCATGTCTTTTCTAATGATTTGACAGATTTAGTTTGTTGCAATCTGGACAGACACAAGATTGTTCTGCAAAACGAAACCCCGTTTAAACATCCATAGTCGGAAAATTCCCCCTGCCATGCATGAAGAGATTAAGGAACACCTCAAAGAAATGCTTTCTTGTGGAGCTAATCGCCCTTCAAACAGTCCATTCTTGTCAAACATAGTCTTGGTACGTAATGAAGATGGGTCGTTGAGGTTTTCTATAGACCACCATATGCTCAATTCTCGTACCAGAAAGGACGCCTACATGTTACCCTGGTTTGACGATACTTTCTTGCTGGTGCCAAGTACTTTTCTAAGTTAGATCTAAGGTCTGCCTATTGGCAAGTGGAAATTAAGGAAACTGAAAAGGAGAAGACTTTTTCTAGGATTTTATGAGTGCAACAGGATGAGCTACAGCTTTTGTAACGCCCCACCTACTTTTCAACGTCTTATGGAACGTTATATGGGTGAGCTCAATCTTCGTGACTGTCTTGTTTTCATCCTTGTATTTTCATCTATATATGAAGAACATGTGCATCGTCTTGAAGCTGTGTTTCTCGCCCTAAAACTCATTGACTCAAACTCAAACCCTCCAAGTGCGAACTTTTAAGACCTCTGTGGAGTATCTTGGTCATGTAATTTCAGCAGAAGGGATTTCCACAGACCCAGCAAAAGTTTCATCAGTTCTTTCTTGTCCTAGACTTGCGAATGTCAAGGAGCTTCGTTCTCTTCTTGGTTTTACAGGCTACTATAAGGCATTTTGTAAAAGATTATGCCAAGATAGTTCAGCCATTGAATCATCTTCTTGATGGTCATTTCCTAACTAAAAAACAAAGACGGCTAAGAAATCTGCAGCTTCACATGTAGAGTGGATTTGAGGGCCAGAGCTGGAATTGGCGTTTCAACTGTCGAAAGACGCTCTGACCACCCCCCTGTTTTTGGCATAGCAGACTATTCTATGCCATTTGTTCTACACACAAATGCTAGCTTGCAAGGTCTCGGGGCAATTCTTTTACCAGAACAGGAGGGCATAGAGCGTGTCATCGCTTATGCCAGCAGAGGTTTAAGACATGGTGAACACAGTTATTCAGCCCACAAGTTAGAATTTCTGGCTCTAAAGTGGGCAGTAACTGATAAATTGCATGATTATCTGTATGGGAATCATTTTACTGTCATGACAGACAATAATCCCCTGACATATGTCTTGTCTACAGCTAAGCTTCGTGCCACACAACTACCGTTGGGTTGAATTCCCTGGCCAGTTACAACTTTTCATTATCTACTATCGGTAAGGTGCAAGCAATGCAGATGCTGCAGCTCTCAGTCGCCATCCTCTTCTTGGCGATGCTATAAAAGCGATCTGCACAAGCATCACCTGTTCATCTCCAATAGCTGAAAGCTTAGCTGGCGAGCACCAAGAAGGAGATAGTACTCAGTTGAGCTCTTTCGCTGCAATAGACTGGTCTACAGAGCAGCACAAAGACCCTATTCTGGCTAGGGTTATCGATCTAGTTGGTAGCGGTCTTTGCCCACATGGGGAGAAATATGTGGCTGAACCGATCTATGTTCGTAGGTTTCTATGTGAGTGGAACAGACTCACATTTCGAAATGGCGTTTTGTACCAGTCCGCTTACTATCGAGGATCAACCTGTAGGCCAGCTTGTTGTTCCAGCCTCCCACAGAACTATTGCGTTTAAGGGCATTCACACAGATATTGGTCATCCTGGGAAGGATAACTCTGTGTGGCTCGGTCGTAAGACAGAGATTTTACTGGCCCGGTCTCGAAGCAGATATTTGCAAGCGGGTTGAAACATGACTCCATTGTGTTTGTTGGAAGACACCAGTCAGGCCTCATGCTGAACTTTTCCCTGTTGTCACCACTCGCCCTATGCAACTAGTTTGCATGGACTTTCTTACAGTTAATATTTCTAAAGGTGGTTATGAGGACATTTTGGTAATCACCGACCACTTTACGAGGTATGACAAAGCAGTTCCCTGTAAAAGAACATCAGCTGTGGCAACAGCGAAGGCTCTGTTTGACAACTTCATTGTCAACTTCTCTATTCCAGAACAGCTTCACAGTAATCAAGGCAGGAACTTTGACTGCAAACTTATTCATGAGCTGTGTAAGCTGGCTAAAGTAACAAAGTCCAGGAACACACCTTACCATATATTTGGCAACGGAAGCTGTGAGCGCTTTAACAGCACTCTGTTGAAGATGCTAGGGACCCTGGAGGAGGATCAGAAAGCTGACTGGAGGTCATATATTGGTCCTCTTGTTCAGGCTTACAATGCCACCCGCAATGATTCCACTGGATTCTCGCCTCATTTACCAATGTTCGGTTGGCATGAACGCCTTCCAGTGGACAGCTACCTAGGAACAGATCCCAATGGCTTTTGTGCTAAAGACTACCCCTCGTACGTTGCCAGACTGCGGGAACGCATGCAGTATGCATACAAAGTAGCTAGTGCCAATGCTGGAGACAGGGCCGCTGACAATAAACAGGCATATGACCGAAGAGTCATACAGAACAACTCCTTGAAGGAAGGTGACACAGTTCTAATCAGGAAAGTTGGACTGAAAGGCCGTTCTAAGTTGGCAGATAACTGGAAGACTCATCCCTATGTTATTTGTTTCTGTGAATCCTGAAATTGCTGTTTACCGTGTTCGGCTACAGGATGGGTCTGGTCCTACTAAAACTCTTCACAAAAATATGATTCTTCCCTTCAGGACTTCAGATACTGAGCCTGTCACCATCCCCAAACCTGTACCTAAGCCTAGGAGGCGACAGCAACCAACAAGAGCCAATCCGGAACCTAGTTCAGACTCAGATTTTGACTCCAGCTCGGGTGAGAGTGGAAGGTATACAATACTTCAACGTAGGAGAAGAACCACTCTTCAGGAGAGGAATATATGTCCATCTCCAGTTCCTAGAGCTGAGCCAGCACATTCTTTGTCAGTTGCTGTTAGGCGGGGCTCGAGCTCTAATTTAACTTTAAGCCCACAGCACACTGACAACACTCAGTCAAGTAATTATTTTCTCTTTCAACTAGGTATCTATCTGTGACACCTTCATTGGTTTTGGTGCAAACTCCAGTTTCCTTACCAACCGCTGCTCCTCGGTCAGCTCGGCCCATCAGGGTTAGACGCCCACCAGACCGGTTCGGAGAGTGGGTTTCTTGACTTGAGTCTTTTGTTGTTGTTTCTTTTTTCACTCTTGAACCCACTGAAAACTTATTTTAGGCTGCCATTGAATTATCTTTAGTCTATCCTGTCACCTATCATTCTGCTAGTATATAGTGTTTATTTTTAACTGAAAATTTCCATTATGTGTCTCATTATATTGCATTTATTCTTTACAGAATAATCTGTGTATTTTTTATTATATCTAGCAGTGCTTATTTTCAGGAAATAAAGGATGATGTCTATTGATTATCTAATTTAGGCTGATAGTCTATTAAGTTTTTAATTGTAATTATCCCTTTAGAATTATCAATTTTGATAATCATATTTAAGCTATGTTGTATTGTGTTTTACCGAATAT
Source organism: Sinonovacula constricta (assembly GCA_007844125.1). Lineage (NCBI taxonomy): Eukaryota > Metazoa > Mollusca > Bivalvia > Cardiida > Solecurtidae > Sinonovacula > Sinonovacula constricta. The sequence goes on from CM017558.1 coordinate 81,257,607, forward strand.
TAGGTATTAACTTCCTTGGAACTTGTTATGTCAGTCATATAACTTTATGCCAATTTTAATATAATGATTTCTCAGATTTTTCAGGCCAAATCCTAGTGGTCAACAATATTATTCCATATTTTTATTATATTTTGTTTACCAGCTGCTGAATGATAGAAATGTGTCATTGGTACTTATTTTCTTTTTCGACTGTGTTCGTTCTAGGCATAAAACCTTACAGATGAAGGGATGCCATCAAAACAATCAAACCTGATAATGAATTATCGGTTATCACCCTTGGTCATATTAATCATTTTATTTAGCATTGGTTAGAGCTTGATCAATACTGCATATTATTTGAATTCGTGGATGAAGTTTCTCCAAAGCATGGGGAGTATGTAACCAGGGTTTATTTGTATGTTATTGTCGTATTTTGTCCGCATGTTTCATGTTGTCGTGTACATCGTTCTTTCCTGTGGCGTCCTCTCCCATTCATTCTGCCATTGAACCCCTTACTGGAAGCATCATCATTGATCATTCAATATATACACACTGAATCCTTTACAAGATTATATCAGCTGGACTGGTATGTTTCTACATTTATATTTACTTGAAATAATCGATTGTAATTCGCATTGAATTTATAGGTAATTTATCTGTTTCATTTATTTTTGTATTTAAATGTTTTATCGATTGTGCGTAGTAATATAACTCGATGTTAAATATTGGTTTTATTACTTTCAGGCAAATTTGTTAACACTTAAATAAAAAACCTTAATCAACCGAGAACAACTGTGGTTGTTTAACTCCAATTGTTCGAGAGGTTACATTATTGTTATTATTATTGCCAGAATGTTACAGATTTGACAGTTTTTAATGCTAAGCTTTCAGTTTAGCCATATTTATAAAAAAAGGTTTTGGAACTTTATCTTAATGATTTAAAGTTTTTTAGCAATCTTAACTTTAGTTAGTATATTGCATTATAAAACTACGCATGCGTAAATAGTAATGTATTAATAAAACGGGACCATGATTGTCTCGAAAGTGACGTACCATTCTCTAATAACATGTCATGCTAGGGCTAAAATGTCCAGGGTGACAAGGTGCGTAGGAAGCTTTTGAAGATTTTGGCTGCGAAGAAGTAAGCTTCGGAAATGGGCTGAAAAAAGATCCGCTGTCATTTTCTAAAGTTACCGTAATAAACCTGCGTTTGTCCTTTCTGGATTCCATTGAGAGTTTTGATGGCTTAGTTATCTAAAGAAACTAAAAAAGTTGCCACGGTTACTTTTCTTGCAGCTTCGTTTTGTATTCCGTCTAATTTAACCATATTATGCAGTGGGCAATTGTCAAATATAACATCGCCATATTCTAAACCGTGGTCTGATTACATAAAATAAAGTGTGTTTAACGTTGGACTGGTCTGACTGGTATTTTATAGTATCAATTCCCAATTCCACTCCTTGCTTTAGTTTCTTTTTAAAATGACTTGTTATTTTCAAGGACAATACTGCCATATTATAAATACACGCATACACAAACATGCACACACATATTTTAAATCATTTATCATCATCATTTTATCCACTTCTTCCCATGGGGGACATAGGGCGACCACTGCCCTCTCCATTTCTTCCTGTCTTGGCAAATGTTTTGCCTCTCCCCATGTTTTACCAATCTTCTGTAGGTCGGATGTTAGATCCCTCCGCCAGGTGTTCTATGGTCAGGCCTCTTTTGCGATGTCCTCGAGGGTTCCATTCTAGTGCCTGTTTGGTCACATTGTTCTTTCTCAGTGTGTGACCAATCCATTTCCATCGTCTTTCTGTGATTGTTCTTTCAATTGGCTCTTGTTTTGTACACTTCCAGAGATTTTCATTTCTAATTTTATTTGGCCATTTTATTCCAATGATATTTCGGAGGCACCAATTTAAGAAAAATTGCAGTGTCTTTTTATTGACTGCGTTTAGTCTCCAAGTTTCTGGTCAATAGAGAAGGATGGACACATTTGTATTTAAGATTCTCAATTTTGTGCATGTTCTCAAAGCTTTGCTTTTCCAGATTGGTCTCAATATAGCAAAAGCATGTTGTACTTTCCTTTTTCTTGCTGTGATATCTTCATAAGTGCCACCTGTTGTACTGATGACACTTCCCAGGTAGGGGATTTCCTGAATGTCGTCGATTTCTGCACCTTTAACTTTTATTTTGTTTTGTTGATTGGCATTTATTCTCATTGATTTTGTTTTAGAAGGTTTGATGTAGAGTCCTACTTGTTTTGCAGTTGTCTCAAGGTTGGAAGCTTGGTTTGTGAGTCTTGATGGCGATGAGATAGTTGACAAATATCACCGGCAAAGTCTAAATCTTCAAGACGTGGTTGTAATGTCCATTTAATTCCCATTGGTGTATCATATGCTTTTCGGCTCACCCAGTCAATAACAATAAGAAATAGAAGAGGAGAGAGTAAGCATCCTTGTCTGACGCCAGTTGACACAGGGAAAGTGTCTGTTAGGTTTCCTGCATGGATGACTTGACAGGTAAATCCATTCTAAAGTTGTTGGATAATGGATATTATCTTCTCAGGTATTCCATAGTTTCTAAGGATGTTCCACAGTACTTGATGGTCAATACTGTCAAACGCCTTCTCAAAATCTATGAAGGTCAGATAAAGAGATGTCTGCCACTCAATGCTTTGTTCAATGATTATTCTTAGGGTGGCGATTTGGTCTATGCATGATCTTTCTTGCCGAAAAGCAGCTTGTTCATCTCTTAACATATTGTCCACTTCTTTTTTCATTCTTTGAAGGGTGATATGGCATAATACTTTGCTTGGTATGGAAACCAAAGTTATTCCTCTCCAGTTGTTGCACACTGACTTGTCACTCTTTTTTGGCAGTTTGACCAATATTCCCTTACTCCAGTCTGCTGGTAAACACTCATCTTCCCATATTTCATTTAAAAGATTTTGAAATTTTTCAATGCAAATGGTATTCATTGCCTTCATAGCTTCTGGTGGGATGTTATCAATTACTCCAGCTTTTCCATTCTTCAGATGTTTAATAGCTGTTGTTACTTCAGATCTTGTAATTTTCCCCGTGTTTATGTTTATTAAATCTCTCTTCTCTATGTTAGGTAGGTTTGTAGGAGGCGCTGGTTTAACACCTCTTGAAAATGATCTTGCCATCTTTTCAACTGATCTTCTGGTTTTGTTATATTTGTACCGTTTTTGTCTTTAACAGGTGCATTTAGGCAGGTGCTGTATGTACTACCACTAAGTAGTCTGGTTGTTTTGTAAAGGGACTTAAGATCAATTTTGCCACAACCTGTTTCTGCCTCTCTTGCCAGATGTTCTACGTAGTTTTTTTTTGTCTTGTTTACATCCGTTTTTTGCCTCCTTTTCTTTCTCGTTATACAGAGTTTGTGTTTGTCGTTTTTATGTCTTGTGGTGGCGTTTAGCATATTTTCTTTGCATTTTTCCTTTCTTCAATTTTTACTCATGTTTCGTCTGACATCCAGTTTTTTTCTGCTTTTGTTGTACATATCCTAAGGTTTCTTCACATGTTGTAATCAGTGCGTCTTTAGTTTTTTTGCCAAATATTTTCAATAGTGTTGTCTTCAGCTTGTCAGGATGCTAGTAATAATATCGACCGGGAATATTTTGTCAGGTTGATTTTCACTTGTACAACATCGTGTAGGCATATCACAATTAAAAATAAAGGTCTGTCAGTTCGCTACAATTGTACATGTGTTTTGATTTCACTGTTAAAATATGTTAATATATATTTCAGCCGAGGTCCGCAAGAAAATGTCAGCCCGACGAAGCTATGCGTTCGTCCCTTTATCGGAGCCTTACATATATCAGTCTGTGCCGGAGAGACTCCGCATCTTGGCGGACCGAGATCCGGATAGAGAAGCTTTTGTGTTCTACAACATGGATAAACAACGGTCCAGTCTGACCAGGAGACAGGTTTGGCATCAGTCGCAATATGTCGGGAAAATCTTGGTGAAACTCGGCTTGACCAAAGGTGCTAATGTAGGATTCTGCATGAATAATTCAATGGAGATGATGTTGGGAAACTTTGGCGTGCTGTGCGCGGGAGGCGTACCTTTCTTTCTCAGCAACGATATGAAAGATGGCAGTAACGTGCTGGAGACGATGGTATCAATGGAATGTGAAATTCTCTTCATTGATGTAAATTCGACAACTGAGATACTCGTTGACAGACTCCTTAGTGACATGAAAAACGAAACCTTTCAACTCGTACCGTCGCTTCGGTACGTCATTTTAAACGGCAGAACCTCACATAGCGAGTCTAAATGTAGAGCATTCAACGAACTTATGAAAGGCCCGATCGGATTAGAAGACATAAACTTGCCTGATGTTCAACCTGAGGACCTACTGGCACATTTCTTTACGTCCGGCAGTACTGGCAAGCCAAAGATGGTTGAATACACGCATTTCAACATAATCAACTGTTCCAAACAATGTGGCCGTAGGATACAAATCACAGAAAAATCTCGCTTCTTCTGCGAGCGTACCTTTGGTTGGGTCGTGGGCTACCCAAGGATATACATTGCGACCGGCGCCACTCGGATTTTCTTTGACATGAGGATGTCCTTGTCTGGCAGACACATTGAGTTTCTAAGCGAGGTTATTGAGAGCGAGCGCTGTGATGTAGTATATATCCCCGGTTACCTTCTGGCCGACCTAAGAGACAACCCAAGTCTCGTGAACCACTTCACCAATGTTCACACCATCGTCACGGCAGGAGAAAGAGTCACAAATGATATAAAGATGCTACCGGGTCGATTCTGCAGGACGGTCTGTGCTTGGTACGGTAGTACAGAGTGCGGAGGAGTCTCCACCTTCTTCATTACACCGAAAACTAACGATTTTGAGGAAGGCATCATCGGTAAAATAAATTATCTGTTGGGTTTTCCCATTTATAATTGCGTAATTTGAATAATTCTTAAGAGAATACGATTAATACAAACTTGATTTTTTTTTCAATTTTAGGGCTCTTTCTTATCGTTATAAAAACATGCAGGTGTTAAAGATTTTATTTTGTTCATGTACATAGCAATGCTTAGTATACAAAATGTCAAATCTACGTAAGTAATTTTAACAAATAGACAATAAAAATCGTAGCAATTGACTTGCATATACACAATTCAACGAAATGTGATTTATTAATTTTAAATATTTATTATAATATTTGTTGAGAAATTAAAATTAATAATTATAATTCTGCAGGTGAACCAATACCTGGGGTGGAGATGAAGATCACGGATAGCGAAGGTCGCGTGATTTCGGTTGGCTCCTCGGGCCATCTAAAGATTCGGTGCACCTGGCGTTTCATTGGCTACCGTGGAATGGACGATCAGTTCAGGGCAGACGTCGACCCCAAAGATTGGTTTCACACCGGCGACGCCGCCCATATGAGAGATGACGGCATGGTTGTGGTGGAGGGAAGGTTTAAGGAAATTATGTCCATCGGCACAACTAAGGTATTCCCGTGTTATGTTGAGGGAATTCTCAAATCATGCCCGGGAGTGGAAGCCGTTTTCGCAGTTGGCGTTCCAGACAAGCGGCTGTATCAGGTCATATGCGTACTCGCCGTGCCTGTCGCAGGCCATACGCTTAGTGTCAGTGATATTGAGGCATTCTGCGAGGAACAGTTCAATGAAACGACTACGGGATTAGGGATCGGGTTAAAGCCGCGATATGTCCTGCTGCTGGACGAAGTGCCTCTAACACCTGTCGGCAAGGTCGACCGCCGAATGTTAGGTACCATGGCGAAAGAACGACTCGGACTATGATTGGACCGTGAATTATACTGCATTGACTATGGTCCTTTTTGGGTTGGACTTGTACTATAATTAGAACATAAATTATACTGCATATACCATGGTCCTTTCTGTGTTGGATGCGGACTATGATTAGATCGTAAATTAAACTTTATTGACCATTGTCTTTTCTGCGATGGACTCGGATTATGTCATGAACGTAAATTATTCTGCATATTAAATTGTAAATGTCAAGTTTACTTTTTTACTTGTTTATTTGTAACAAATATGGCATTTGTCTCACCGACCGCCTCATTGATTACTTAAATGGCAGAGAGTGTGTGTGTGTGTGTGTGTGTGTGTGTGTGTGTGTGTGTGTGTGTGTGTGTGTGTGTGTGTGTGTGTGTGTGTGTGTGTGTGTGCTGTGTGTGTGCATGTCTGCATGTATGTATGTATATCGACACAATTCAGTGCGTAGTATATATAAATTGCGTTTGATATAAATTTATTTTTTGTAGGAAAACAACAATAATATCTTTTAAAAAACTTCCTTCTTAATTCTTCGTATTTAGGACATACTACTAAAAAGTGGTATTCATCCTCAACAGCCTTCATATTACACATAATTCATATTCTTGTGTCTTTTTCTTGGTCAGAATATCTACCTGTTTCAATATTTAAGTTATTAGAATACACCCTACATCTTGAAAGTATAATTTGATACTTGGTGTTTATATGTTTCTGTAAATATACCTCCATTTCAAAATAACTTTTAAAAAGTCTATAAAAAGAGAGTCGTGTAGAGATTTTTATACTCGAGTGTCATAATTGAGCAAAAATGTCCTTTATTCTTTGCTTAATGCTGAGCAAAATAGAACTATCAACATATTGTCCTTGTCATATATAAACAAGACCTATATTGCAAAGGATCATTTTTATATGAAATGCCCAATTAAGATTTCTATATGAATTATTGTCGTTTGCATCTTGCACTAGCATGTTGTATACAGTGGAAATAAGCGGATTTGTAAACTCTAGTATTTTCTTCCAATAATTCATAATTAACAATTGCCCTCTTATTCTCATCGGATACCTTCCGAGCTCTTAATATAAACTATATGTATTTGTAGATCGTTTCACATGTAGCAACCCTACGTAAAAACTTACCGTGAACCAATTCGATGCTGTTTGCATCGTGATACCCCCATATTGCTGGCATTATATGAAAGAATCGATCCAACCAATGAATCAAAGAGTTCACATTGTTCCACAGCATTTAGTGATTATTGATTTATCACAATGAACAATTGATGCAGGGCCCGTGTTGACTGCTGCGCAATTTTAGTTTGTGTGTTTTGCCAAGATCCATTTTTATACAAATGTGTACCCAGGTATTTAAATGTACTTACTTCCTTAATCTTTGTTAATTAATATTTCATATTGCGTATTTCTACCCCTCTCAAAAACCATTACTTTTGTTTTATGAACATTGATCCTCAAGCCCCACTCTTGGCAATATTGTTTAAAATCACGCACGAGCGATTGCAGTGCCTTAGGTGTCTTAGCAAACAAGACCGCATCATCTGCAAATAAAATCAGAAATAGTTTTATCTCATTAACTGTAAATAAGCCATCTATATTTGAATTAAGATAATTTAAAATGTCGTTACTGAATAAGAGGTAGAGCAGACTAGAGCAAGAGTCTCCTTGTTTTAGGCCGATATTTGAGTTAAAAAAGTCAGACATTTCATTATTTTGTCGTACGCATTGTTTAATATTTGAATACATAGCTTTATGCGCCTTAATAAGTTTAGAACTTACATGCATTTCGCTCAATTTGCGCCAAAGAAAACCCCGATTTACACGGTCATAACATTTTTCTAGATCAACAAATATTGAGTAAATTTTTTGCCTGAGCTTAATGTTTTAGCAGTGACAGAATGTAATAAGAATACACAATCTTTTGTTGATCTGCCTGTTCGAAAACCAAAATGGTTATGTATAATGTTTTCTCTCTATTAGTCCATTTAGTTAGTCTCTCATTTAAAATATGCGAATATATTTTTTCAGCTACCTTAATTAAAGTAACTCCTCTATAATTTCTAGGATCACTACTGTCTCCACTCTTGAGTATAGGACAAATAATCCCTTCACCCCATAAATATGGATATAAGCCTTTGTGTAGCAGGACATTAAAATAATTAAGTAAAAATTGTGAACAATTATTAAAAAGAACTTTTATAAATTTCAGCTGCAAACCTATCATTCCCGCAAGTTTTATTGTTTTTTAAAGAAGATAATGCTGCTGTGAGTTCTTCTATAGTTATATCCTTATCTAATAGTTCGTCTTCTATTAACAGATTATGACTTTCAGTTTCATTTGAATTCAGACTTTCAATAGGGCTACCTGATAATAATGATTCAAAATGTCTATATAAATGATCTATTGACGGTAGCTCTCCACTTTCTGTTTCTCTCGCATATTAGTATTGTGTTCCAAAATTGCCTAGAATCCCGTACTGCCATCTCGGATAACTTTCTTCTTTGAAATTGTTTATATCTTGTTTCTCATTTCTTTTCACTCTATTGTAATATGATCTTGTATCTTTGTTTTCGTCATTCTTATTTCTTCGAAATTCATTTCTGGCTCGACAATATTCTTGTTTAGCTAAATAACATTGCTCATTATACCATTCTTGTTTTGTCCTTATAGTGCCTGTTGACCGTTTTTATTGTTTTGCCAAATATGTCACTTGCGGCTGTATGAAGTATATTTGTAAATTGTGCTAATATGTCGTTAATATCATCACCGCATTGCGTTCGGTCGATTAATTGATTTATTTCTGTGTGTCTGCATTTAATCTAGTCTTAAAGCCTGCGACTTTGTTTATATCATATTTGATAGATGCGGTTCTTGTTTTTTCGTCCCTAGCAGTATCCTGGTTTAGATTTTTTTTCGTATTATCAGCTCTAATCCGCAATGATCTGAAAATTCATTGGGTTCCTTGACGTCAAATTCTTTTACATTCTTAAAATTATTCTTTGATAACAACAAATAGTCAATTAGGCTTGCGCCATTCCTTGAGCAGTATGTGACCTTGCCCTCTGTATCATTTTTAACCTCCCATTTCCAATACACAGACCCGTCTCGATACACAAACTTATTAGTCGACGTCCGTGTGTATCGGTCACGTGATCATGATTAGCGCGATCTACCACGTTATCTACAGGTGCGGATCTATGAGCGGTGTCCTCAGTACAACAGTCATCAAAATAATCATTTAAATCATAAGTCCTAGCATTCTTATCACCCAAAATAAAAAGCTTACCTAATGGTTTATATTTTTCTATACATAATTCCAATTGTTCGACATCGCCCCGAAAAAAATGCGGTCCACTAGGACGAATATAAACATTCAGCATGAATACATTTTCATTAAAGTGAAGAAGCTCTTTTGATAATCTTATCATCATTAAACCAGACTGATTTTTTTCTATAACTGTAATATTAGACTTAAGATGGTTCTTGTAATAGAGTGAAAGTCCACAACTACAACGCCCTCTTATCGTGTTCGTGGATTTGTTTCGAAATAGATATTCGCAATTAAACCCCTTAATATGTAAATTGACGTTAGAGTTTTTGTGTATCCATGTCTCCTGTAACAACACTATGTCATAATTTAAGATTTGTTTGATAAAGTCCGGGTCATGGATCTTTCGTCGAAGTCCATTCACATTCCACGAAAGAATGCTTAAATGTTCTTCTTGACCATCCTATCTAGATGTTCTTCCCTTGCTCCTTCCGTCTCTCATGACGTCACTGAAGGCCCGCAGACTGTCGTGCTCCGCTTGCGGTCGCTGGATCCCAACACCCAGGTTGGCCTCTTTCAATATATCCTTTACGCCCTTGTCTTAAGCTTTCTGTCGTACCTGCTCGCTTTCTACATAGTAGTGAAACTTCACCACTATTGCTCTTGGCTTCTTTGATTTTTCCGAGCCCAGTCTATGGGCCCTATCGAAGGTCATAACATCTCCGATAAGCCCCAACTTCTCAGAAATGACACGCTTTACGTGTGCCCCACAGTCTTCAGCCTGGCCCATTCTTGTCTCCTCCGGCACTCCATAAAATATGAGGTTTTCTCTCATGGAGCGGGACTCATTGTCTATCAGCCTATTGACCGTCTCCATTTTGTGTTGCTCTAGTTGCTCCGACTGCTTCTCTAGCCCATTACATTTAATACCGAGCGACATTTTTGTTGCTCATACTTATTGTTTATAAAGCTTAGTGAGGTTTCCACTTCAATTACCTTTGACTCCACAGACTCTAGCCTACTGTCCATCTTGGTGATCTTGGCGTTTATCGATTCAACTTCTCGCTCAATCCTTGCGCTCGATAACTTTAGAGACTTCATATCCTATATCAAGGCAATTGCCCAATCAGGTGCTACAGTGGTTTGCATGGGAAACTGGTAACTAAGTGTGTGACTAGGCACGAAACCGTAGAATGGCTGGGGTACACTGCCGACTGGCGATGTCATGTTTGAAGTGCTTATAGTAGGTAAACCAAAAAGGTACGCACCTGCACTGGTCCCCACCCTCTGACAACCGCTCTGACTACACGTATCTACCTGTGTTACGCCTGGCTGACCATCCACTCGTCCGATAACATTTGTAACAGGTGAAATAACTTTACGCTTCTTTATCTGTAGCTTTCCTTCATTAATTCAAGAGTTTTTTGCCGATATATATATATGATTATTCTCTATTCACATTAAACTTCTTTGTATTCGGCGCCGAATGACCTGTTGTGTGTCGGTGTGTCGGTAAGACATTGTTACATGTACTGGATATAGGCTAACTGTCGGATACCACCATTAAAAGATGTACATTCGTGGTAATTTATCTGTTTCCTTTATTCAGTAACTCATTTATTCCGTTCGTGGTCCCTTGTGGGCGCGTGTGGAGGTTTGTGTGTGTTTGTGAGTGTGTGTGGGTGTGTGTGTGTTTGTGAGTGTGTGTGTCCCCGTATGCTCGTGTAGGCTGGTGCATGTGAATCTATCTATTATTTAATGCATGCTCTCTGTATGGAATTAATAAACATGTACCATATTCCAATTAAAAATGTACATTGATATTACATGATGCATTTATGAAATATGTGCTGCAAGCTCTCTAGGGATGATGTATACATGATTTACCTATGTCATTATACCACACATATATTTATGTTTGCTGTACCTTGTATTCAGTGCACTTATGTTAAACTTTATTATATGCAGATCACTGCAAAGTGGAATAAAAGTGTATATATTGTTTAAATGTGTAACTTTCAGAAATTGTGAATAACATTCGTTTCTTGTATAGTTACAATGTTTTGTTTAAACTTGTTCAAGACCAAAAGGCAGAACAATGACGTACATTACAAGTTAAAAGGCGCTAATTTGACGATCCAAATGCGAAAAGTGATGACAGTAGATTTGACAAAGAATTAATACTGACTTTTCATTTAAAAATATTATGCTTATTTGTAGACAAATAATGAGTCTTTGTTGGTTACGAATTCTCTTTCTAGATATTAGTGTGTACTTACCAGGGTTGTGGAGCTTGTACCAAGTCACACTCGTATATATCCTCCTCAAATGGAACTGACCATCTTTGTGGACCAGCTGTTGTAAATATTGGCAAGACTTTTCACAAACAACCTCAAAGCACATGTATGTATGGGTAAATGCACTGCTATGCAATGTTTATATTATAACTCAAAAACGTAGCTCAAAGGTGAAAAGTACGATTATAAAACAACCAAGTCATAAATTAAAGGGTCCATTGAATGAAATGCTCTACTTCATTAAATTGGTTAAAAATGGAAAAGTGGTGAAAATAGCACGTACACTATGAAAACTGTCTACATATTTACCTGCCTGTGACCCCTAAAACCATGCGATAGATCAACTCAACGACATACAGCGATAAAGCTCCCATTTAAGTTGCCAAAATAAGTTTAATTATTCCATTTTGGCATAGATTTTTTTTAAATCTCTGATTTACAATAATACAAATACAAAGTTTCGACAATACAATTACTGGTTAAGAAGCCAGGTTTTAATAAAATGTGCAGTAAACGAAAAACATTATGTAAAGATATGTTGTTTATGCATTGGTATTGTATATAATATTTTGCTTACAATAAAAACGGATTTGGAATAAGTTGATTTACATGCGTCTACCACCATATTAGACATTTAAATAAAAATGCCTTGGAATAATAATATATTCAATGTCTATTATTAATTTACTAACTATAATACTTGTGTATCATGTGTCTTATATGTATTTGTAATTAAACATCCTTTGGTATAGGTGTAATACAATTTACATATGCAAATAAATAAATGAATAAATAAATAAATATCCTTGTTGAAGTTGTTTTAAACATACTTATGTTTACTGGTGGTCAAACCAGTGCACATATATTGAACAGTATATAAAAATGGATTATTAAGGAGTTTATAGTAAAAATAAGACAGAGTCAAGAGCAGTGTTGCAGTAATCGATAAACAGAACGGAACATTAAATTCTTTTGGACAATTAGACAATAAAGTAACATGATAATTAAACACAAAAGTACGGACATAATAGCTACTTTTACACACAAAACAAAAAATTATATAGTTGTACAACACAATAGTGAAACATTATTTGTTTTATCATGTGGGTATTGCATATAATTTATATAAAAAAAAAGAATATATGACAAAGTCCTATGAGTATTGCAACATATACCAAACTCCGAAAAGGCACAGAACAAAGGTATTTCACATGCAAGTCAAGCGAAAAGTAAGAACAAATTTGTGATGAGTCGTTTAAGAAAAAGAGCAAACCCGACAGTTACCGCCTTGGAACGGTCAGTCGGCAATATGGACCGACTGGGGTGCTTAAACCGGTTTTACAGAGCTCTAACCTCGCACTTCCTGACGAGTTTCTCAAATGCAAGCAACGAAAAGAAAAACGATCTATTTGAAAACAAAATGTCCATGCGTGATATTTTCTTTACGTTATGACGAAAGTAGTGACGTCATCGAAAAATAATATCCACATTGTGTTTAGAAAAGGAATATGGTAGTATTTCGATTTGAAAAACAACACAAAAATGGTATACCAAAAATAAAATTAACTTTTTGAATCATGAACAAACATGACCAGAGACGAATAAATGATTGTAGCATCCTGTTCATGTGAAGATGGAATTGAAGAACCAAAGTTCAATGTCCATTAAAGGAAATACACGTAACAAAACTTATAGGATGAATTAAATGACAACATAGATTACATGCACGGGGAGAATTTTACGACCGCCACACTGCACAAGTAACATTGTTGTGATCGAAGTGAAAATCATTTCTTTTACATGTGGGTTTTGCATCTAATTTATATATCGATGAGAGCTCAAAGTGTCACGTATTTTCCAGAGGCACGTATTTTCCAGAGGAATCATAGTGGGGTAAGGTATAAACAAAGAAAGTCAAGTTTCTTCCCTGCCCACTTTATCACCAGAATGGAGGTTGAATCTATCTCCGATTTAGGGTATCAGAGCCATGGTGATCCGTACATAATTGGTCATTATTTATAAGTAGTAATCTATAGTACTCCCCACCTTTTCTGTTAGTTATGTCTTATTGTGAAAGGCAATATTAAATTCATTGCATTAAGTAAAATATTTCATAAGGCTTTTAGGATGTGTTCGTGCATATCATCGTCATTGCAATTCCGAATGGGATCTGGGTGATGAAAAGTATATTCTGAGAAACAGAGACTTGCATTTTAGGGGACGTTTTTTTCCAGTCAGATTTGTACTAAAAACTGGCTGACAGATTTGTACTGGAATGTGGCAATAAAGAGTATGAGAAAATGTCACTGACAAAGAATTTATAAGAACAAAAAATAAAGACAGTTGTGTTTACTGTACATTTACATTTTAAGTTCAAGATCTATTTGCCTGTTTTCCAAAAATGGCCATGTTTTTCAGAAAAAAAATAACATGTTGTTATCTGTTATCAATGTCAACACCAAACAGTGAACAACGCGCTTATTGTTTGTCGGAATCAGGCTCGCAGTGCCAATTAACAAAGCGGTGGGCAAGCAAATGGAGCTGATGTCGTTCATGGAGGTTAGAAAATATGGCGGCTAGTTTCGGTATTCGTAAAGCTGTGACTTAGTTAAGTCCATAATTGGCTCAATCGAGCATAGTATTCCGAAGTATCGTAATCAGAAATATCGTTAACATATTCTACATATGATATATTGAATTAATGACGGGACTAGCGAATATATTCATAGTAGCCCGAACATTCGTTCGATTGTAATTCGCAGTATCGTGAGTTGACTGTATTTTTCAATGTTTACAAGATCATGTAAGTATATCTATTAGTCTGCCGGAGCTGTTCCGTATTCTGGCAAACCGAGACCTGGATAGAGAAGCTTTCTTTCTACAACACAGACAAACAACGGTCCAGTCTGACTAGGAGACAGGTTTGGTCGAAATCGCAAATGTCGGGAAAATCATGATTAAACTCGCCTTGAAGAAAGGTGCTAATGTAGGATTCTGCATGAACAATTCAATTGAGATGTTGGGAAATTTTGGCGTGCTGTGTGCAGGCGGCGTACCTTTCTTTCTTGGCAATGCAATGAAAGACGACAGTGACGTGTTGGAGACGATGGTATCAATGGACTGTGAAATTCATTGATGTAACTCGTACCATCTCTTCGGCACCTCCTTTTAAACGGTATAAGATCTAAGAGAGAGTCTGAATGCAGAGCATTCAGCGAACTTATGAAGGACCCGATCGGATCAGAAAACATAATTATTCTTGCCTGATGTTCAACCTGAGGACCAACTGGCACATTTCTCCACGTAGTACTGGCAGACCAAATATGGTTCTATACACGTATGCTTTTGCTTTTTTACAGTCCAAGTCAAACCATTCTTTGTTCTCAGATACTGTGTTAACATTAAACACAGAGCGGTTATTACACCTAACACCTTTTGTGAAAAGCGGATCTACAACACCTCTTAAAGCGCTCGTGAATCGCTTAACAACTTCATTTACCGAGCTCGCACTTCGGTCTGTGCATTGTAAAACGATATTATTAAACACGGGCAATGCGCAAATTAAAGCTGAGCGGAACTCTCTTTTTAAATCATCGCACCATGTTAATCGTTACTCCGTCTTATGCATTGGTGTAATTACAGCATTGTTGCAACATAATGAAAATGAAAGCGGGACATGATCGCTCCAAGGTGTTGCTTGTCCTACATTAAAGTTAACAACGTACAATTAATCGATTTCATTGGTCAATACATAGTCAATCACTGACGCACCTTGTGTAGACACATAAGTAAAATCACCTCTACCGGCGTCACTACCTAGCCAACCATTGATAATTCGTAGACTGTGGCTTTACACATATCCAACAAGTGTGTACCAAAATTATTACATTTTAAAACTTGTGAGGCCCTGACAGAGAATTTATCTGGTCTATACTCATTGTCATCTTTGTATTCATTTATTGAATAACAAATAATAAAATGATGCTTTAAACCCACCCGTGCATTAAAATCACCCGCCACGAAAAACGCCCCTAAACATCACAAACTATGACGCAATATTTTCTCGAACTTTATGTCAATATTGTCCGAAGATCCATATTTTCGCAACGCGGGCCAGGTGATACGAATTGCCTTCGTCATAACCTACTTGAGAGTTGCAGAAGGCAGTGAGGCCCTGCGCTGGATATCGTAAAAATATCGGTCTAATAGATAATGCATAGTCAGTAGGACACTTAATGTAATAGCAGTTCGCTTTCAATTTAGACCCGTTTCCTTTCCTCTAGTCAGTGAGTGACATTCGTACGTGCCAGTGTCCATTCAGAAAACTACATTTCATGTATATTTGAATTACACAATATAATGAACTTCCAGTTGTTATGTACAGTAGTACACCAGCGTTTAAGGTTACGCTAGTCAGGTTAAGGGTTGTTTACCGTTGTGGTTTTGATGACCTAGCATTTGCGTAACTGCTAGAAGTAAAGGGTCATGCTAGAAAGTTCAATTGTTTATTTATACTTTGTCATATATTCTTAACTGGTTTTCGAGAATGTTCTGGGTTCGTGAATGTTCTGAAAATTCTTTGGGTATATATAAGGGCGTGTTTGCCGATATAAAGTAAGTTCGGAAGTTTGGATAAAAGTTTGCTTTAAAGTTTGGAAGTTTGGATAAAGAGTTTGGATGTAAGCTTTAGACATATAGTTTGGAAAAACTTGCAGCTTCTATATTAAATCTTTCTGTGTTGGAACTTACGTGGACTTACTATATTCTACAGTAATATAAACCTTAAAGTGTTAAATTTGGAATTATATCATTTACATTCGTGTTTAGTTCTACCTTTGGATTATTGCAACTGTGCTTATCTACGAGGACATTCTACCGAAAACTTTTCAGGATTATCCGACGTTGGATTATTAATTGGACTATAAAAGGGACACCTCCTAAAGGGACAAACTGTAAGCTAACATTTACTTTGATTTCTGAAATTTTGTCTCATTTATTTGTTATTGTTTTATTACGCTATAGATTCAATTGTTTATTAAAATAAAACATTATTGTACTAGTATGTTGCTGGCTTGTGCTTTCTGTTACACCATTTCGTCGTTTAGTAAATGTACCATTTTATAAATAAACTTGAATAGCGACACCGGTCGTAACAGAAATTGGGGGCTCGTCCGGGATTTGAAACATTAAAGGATAACTTTGCTATTTTTGTGTAATATTTCTTTTATTATTATTTTTTGTGAACAAATATTTCTACAAACCAGCAAAAGGCTACCATGGCATTTAATTTGGAAAACTTAAAGTAAAGTCGCCTACCCAGGAGGAGTTTAATTTTGCCTAAAAGTCTGATTTGCCCGACATATCTGCTCATTATAATGTTCCTGAAATTAAAGTATCCATGCGAAAACAGGCTATTTGCAACATGCTTATTCAAACTTTGATTGACTACAACATACTTTCGACTGACTTTATGTCGTTTGTAAGGGAAGATGTGTCAGACCAGGACTTAGAATTAAAATTGCAATTAGAGAAATTAAGAAAAGAAAGAGAACAGTGAATAGAATTAGAAAGGTTAAAGTTGGAAGAAAAGAAAATGGAACGAGAAGGGAGAGAACGAGAAAGAGAGCGGGAAGAAAGAGAACGAGACAGGCAGTTTCAGTTAGAATTGAAGAAACTAGAAAGAGCCGATCAGACAACCATTCAAAATAAAGCATTTGATGTGTCAAAGAATATTAGACGTGTTCCTCCATTGAAGAGTTTAAACGCTGCATCCAACATACATTAAGACCTTCATTGATGAAAAGCAAGCTGAACTTTAGATGAAGCTGCTCGTTTGGCTGATCACTATTATTTGACTCACAAGGTCTCATTTGTTCCTAAACCAAACTTTACATCTACACTTAGCAGTACAAGAAATACCAAATCAAGTCCACATGCAAATGCTAATTTAAAACACAATAGTAATTCTACTGACTTTTTAAGTCAGTTCACACACCTATCATAGACAAACGTCCTGATCCTGCTGAACAGGAAATTCCTGATCTGTATCCTTCTTGTGCAGTTACTCGTTCTATGGCTAGCAAAGTTATCCAGAGTTCGGCTAAAAACGCCGTTGACAAAAATGTCACTTCAAATGTTGACTTGGCTGACACTTTCATAGGCCAGATTTACAACGAGGCAAATGACCTGTCCCTTAAACATGTGAGTTCGTCACATTCTGATATTTCAACATTTTCAACTGATGGTCATTCATCCAATGACAAATTTGATGATAAAGGGTCAAGGTCACAACTTGTTCAGGACCAACACAGTGATCCTGATATTTCTTGCTTGTTTTACCTGAGAATGAGATTTCATGTGCGCAGGTCGGTTATTATGTACGAAATGATGTTTTGATGAGAAAATGGAGACCAACAGATGTTGCAGTTGATGGTGATTGGGCGGTTAACCATCACATTGTAGTTCCCCGTCAGTATAGACAAGAAATTTTAAGTCTAGTTCATGAATCACCTATGTCTGGTCATTTAGGTATCACAAAGACTCACAATAAGATCCTTAACCACCTCTTCTGGCCAGGTCTTAAGTCTGAAGTGTCTCAGTACTGCAACTCTATTTAAACTTGTCAAATGGTTGGTAAACCAAATCAAAATATTCCCAAAGCTCCGTTACAGCCCATTCCTGCATTAGAGGAACCGTTTAGTCAGATTATCATAGACTTCGTTGGAACTTTGCCTTAGACAAAGTCAGGAAATCAGTATCTCTTGACCATCATTTGTGTTTCGACACGTTTTCCTGAAGCAATACCTTTAAGGAATATTCAGTCAAAATCGATTGCCAAGGCTCTTATCAAATTCTTTACATTTGTTGGCCTCCCTAAGTCAGTTCAATCAGACCAAGGTTCGAATTTCATGTCTGGTATAATTCAGCAGGTCATGCATGAGCTAGGAATCAAACAATATAGGTCATCTGCTTATCATCCTGAAAGTCAAGGTGCCTTAGAGATATTTCACCAGACATTGAAAATCATGACTCGTACTTATTGCTTGGACACTGACAAAAGCTGGGATGATGGAATCCCATTGCTCTTGTTTGCAGTTAGGGAGTCAATACAGGAGTCTCTTGGATTTAGTCCATTTGAGCTTGTGTTTGGTCACTCTGTTCGTGGACCGTTAAAACTTCTTAAGAAGAAGTTCCTCTCTGATATGAATCATCATTGAACTTGTTGAAGTATGCATCTGATTTCCGAGAAAGGTTATCAAAAGCTTGTGAATTAGCAAGTTCAAATCTCAAAGAGGCCCAGGGAAAAATGAAAGAAAGATATGATATTAATACTCAAACTAGATCTTTCAAACCAGGTGACCAGGTTCTTGCACTATTGCCAATCCCAGGAAAACCATTACAAGCTAGATACTTTGGGCCTTACATTATTGAGAAGAAAGTAAGTGACCTCAAATACATAATACTCACTCCTTGGAGGCGGTAACAAAAACAAATGTGCCATGTTAACATGTTGAAGTTGTACATTGACAGAAATAGCCAAAACGTAAGTAAACCTGTGTCAGTTGTTCACTCTGTCTCACCTGATTAAGATATTAATAATTCAGTTAGTGACAGTGATATTGAGACCAAAGTGGATCTTTGTCTCACTTAGCTGAATAACTCGGACATTCTGAGGAACATTGATGGGAAAGTCATTCACGTGGAACCGGATCAAAAGGCACAGTTAAAACAACTTGTTCGTGAATTCCAACTCTTGTTTCCTGACATTCCAACACGAACTGATAAAATCCAACACGATGTTATCGTTGAAAGTGAAGCGGCTCTTAAACAACATCCATACAGAATGAATCCATCAAAACAACAATATCTAAAAGAAGAAATAAAGTTCTTACTGGACAATGACTTTATTGAGCCTAGGTCAGAGCAAATACAGTTCACCGTGCATTCTTGTGCCAAAACCAGATGGAACATATAGACCTTGCACTGACTACCGGAAGATCAATATCACCACAAAGACGGATTCATATCCCATACCCACGAGTTTGATTTAGAAATCAAACACATTAAAGAAAAAAGACAGTGTCATACCTGATGCTCTCTCTCGTATGTAATTAAGTTAACTGAAGCACAATATGTTATTACAACATGTTTATTCAAAAGATTACATGTATTTTGAACTTCGTATGACTGTTATTGTTATAGTGATTACAGTTTGTTTTGATATGTTGTCTGGTAAATATGTAATACATGCAATTTGTTATTTGTAACACTTAATTGTGTAAATTTGAAATTTCATATGTTTTGATATTACATCTGTTTAACTTGTGACACTGATATTGTGTTTTGCATCATTGTTGTAATAACTTACTTAATTGAATTATTGTTAATGCAATATTCTAAAAAGGATTTATTGCATAAATCCTTTTTCCTTTAGGGGTGGAGGTGTTATGTACTGTAGTACACCAGCGTTTAAGGTTACGCTAGTCAGGTTAAGGGTTGTTTACCGTTGTGGTTTTGATGACGTAGCATTCGCGTAACTGCTAGAAGAAAAGGATCATGCTAGAAAGTTCAATTGTTTATTTTAACTGGTTTTCGAGAATGTTCTGGGTTCGTGAATGTTTTAGATGCAAATATGTTATTGATAGCTAATTAAAGCAATACCAAGGTGACCATGTGGAATATTTTTCTGGTTCTCATTCTCAATTAGTATTACCGAAGAAATATTTGTTCTGTTAACACTGTGGAGGCTGAGCCATATCTGCCTCTAGTACAACTTTAGTCTGTGCGTTTGATAAAATGATGAATATACAATATATATAAGTTCATATCGAATACACACAACAGACGGATAGAAGTCTGGGGCTGGATCAACACCACGTACCTGACCAGAGCAAAGCAAATCAGTGCATGTTTTTGCATTGCGGTGCTATATTTATCTGAAAGACGTGGGGTTGTCTACATAAACAATGTGACCTATTTGACCAGAAAAGCCGGTTTTAGTATCCTCGACATCTAAACAAGACAATTTACTATGTATAACTTCTGTTTCTCTGGTTTAATAATAAAACTTTTAAATCTTTGAGCAATTTGGTAAACTTCATGAAGTTTTCATCTCTAATGTAACATTTGTCTGCATTTTCAGCAATCATAAGATAATTTTAACTGTCGTTAACGTAAGAAAATTACAGTTAAATGCAACTACAGGCATTGTAGGAACGCACATCGGGGTCCAGCGCACGTTGGAGTCCGATTCGATATATGAACCTCAAAGTACGTTGATGTGTACCTATACAAATGCACTTTAGGGTAAACATCTATTGCGACAATGACACGACAGATCGACAGTTACATATGTTTCTTAATAAGGGACACATTTAAAAATCATTCCCTTCTACCGATACCAACACTTGTTAGTATAAGACAGGCGGCCGGGGCATTTATGAGGTTCGCAACAGTTATAGCCCGGCCTGTCACATTATCCTAACACCGAGGAACCAGCTAAACCTAAACGTCTATGAGGGAAACCATCACTAACAAGTTAAAGTCTTAAAAAGTTTTTAAGTCTTTAAAATGGCCCGACCGGGGACGGGGAGGTGGTCCACAGCCTCCAGCTCTGTAAGAGGACGCTCTACCACTGAGACTTGCCTAATAACCATCATCATTATCATAATTTTCACTGTCATTATCATGATGATGGTGATGGTAATTTAAAAGAGCATTATGATGTATTCGTCAAATCATAAAAATGTGTGCTGCAGTTGTCATACATTTCCTTAAAATATTTGATATTACAAATGGCCTTATTAACATATAAATATAAAGCTAAAAGATAATATAATTATATGCAACAACAGTGGAAATCACAAAAGAACATAGAATGTTAAAATACAATGAATTTTGGGGTTCAATGTTCTGACCTAAAAGTGTATTAGACTTTTATCCGATTATTTGTAGCTCTCCAACAATGCAAGCAACATGGCATTTTTATTCTGTTTACCATTTCTATAATCGACCGTAGCAAGCCTGTTATAGACATAGTTTACATCTCATAGTGACTTTATCCGTAACTTTACAGCACGAGTTGAATGTGAATATTAAGGGCTTGTCCCTAAAAACGTATAGATTACACAAGATAAACTAGAAAGTTTGTAAGGAAAATATGCCTGGTAGAAATGTTAATAAATTTTTCATGCAAACGAACCCCATAATCACAAACATTGCTAAATATCAACATTGCTAATTGTAATTATTATTGTAACATGTTACAGATTTTGGTGTTTTAAATAGTAAGCTTTGAGTTAAGCTACCAATGTAAAAATCGAACAAACTATGGAACTATATTTTAACAACTTTAAGGGTATTTAACTTTTATTACCTTACTTTATTATAAAACTATGTATGCGTAAATATACGTTATGTATTAAAGGTGGTACCGACTGTTTGGACCAGATCTTTTTCTTCAGACATACGTATAAATAATTTTTGCTGAAATAATCCAGCGAAATGCTGTTTATTGATGTCCTACGTCCGTGCGCACAGTTAGCTATTTTCAACTAAAATAAACAACACTTGACCACTTAATTTTTGCGAGTATTCAGCTCTGACGTCAATATCTGTTTAACTGGTATCCCCATCGTGGTTATTTATATGTTTGGAAAGAATGACTGTCAAGGTAAAATTTGTTTACGGTCTGTACTGTCTAGCAAATAAAGCAGTGTTTTAAACAACCTAAATGAAACGGGACAATGATTATTTGGAAAATGACGTAATACTCGCAATTAACATGACACGCTAAGGTCATTTCTGTCCATGATGCATGCTTGTAGGAGGTTTTTGAAGGCTGTGGCCATGGAGAAGAGAGCTTCGGAAATGGTTAGAAAAAAAATCTACGGTTATTTTCTACAGTTATCATTGCTAAAGCTAAATAAAACGCCACGCGCGCTTTTACATATTATTTGAAAGGTCGTTATAAACCTGCCTTAATGCCTTCTGGATTCCTTTCCAATCAACAAGTTACGATTACTAAATTATCACCACAGAAACTAGGTCAGGGCTCGAGTTACTATTCTTGCAGCTTGGTCTTGTATTTTGTCTAATTCAATCATGCCCTGCAGTGATCAATTATGAAATATAACCAATCTTTATATTATAAAAGTGGTACATGTATAATCAAAGAAAAGAAAAGAATTCGTTTTTAACGTTTAATGTTCTGACTGTTATTTCTTTCTTTTTTCATAGTATCAATCCGACACCATGCATTAGTTTCTATTTAGAACGACATGGTTCTTTTCATGGAATATACTTAAGTCAGATATGCATACAAGCATACACTCACACGATTTTGTACATTTGCATGTGATATTACAGTGGTTAATGCTTTTATTATATTTCAGCCCAAGTCCGCAAGAGAATGTCTGTCCGACGAAATTATGCGTTCGTCCCTTTGTCGTAGCCGTACATCTATCAATCTGTGCCGCAGCGGCTTCGTATCTTGGCGGACCAAGTCCCAGATATAGAAGTATGCGTGTTCTACAACATGGATAAACAACGGTCCAGTCTGACCAGGAGACAGGTTTGGCATCAATCGCAATATGTCGGGAAAATCTTGGTGAAACTCGGCTTGAGGAAAGGTGCTAATGTAGGATTCTGCATGAATAATTCAATGGAGATGTTGTTGGGAAACTTTAGCGTGCTGTGCGCAGGAGGCGTACCTTTCTTTCCCAGCAAGCGATATGAAAGATGGCAGTATCAATGGATTGTGAAATTCTCTTCATTGACGCTTAGTGGCATGAAAAACGAAACCTTTCAACTCGTACCTTCCATTAGGTACGCCATTTTAAGTGGTATCATATATTAATGCAGAGCATTCGACAAACTTATGGCAGAGCCGCAGGAGTTGATGACATTTGATTGTCTCATGTTTAACCTGATGTCCTACTGGCAAATTTCTTCACGTCCGGCAGTACTGGCAAGCCAAAGATGGTTGTATACACGCATTTCAACATGATCAACTGGTCCAAACAATATTGCCACAAGATGCAAATCACAGAGAACATCCGTATCTTTTGCGAGCGTGCATTCGTTTCGGTCGTGGGTTACCCAAAGACATACACTGCGACCGGTGCCAATCGGGTTTACCTCGACATGAGAATGTCCTTGTCTGGCCAACACATTGGGTTTCTAAGCGAGGTTATTAAGAAGAAGCGCCGTGATGTAGTATATATCCCCGGTTACCTTCTGGCTGACCTAAGAGACAACCCAAGTCTCGTGAACCACTTCACCAAAGTTCACACCATCGTCATAGTCGGAGAAAGAGTCACAAATGATTTAAAGATGCTACCGGGTCGATTCTGCAGGACTGTGTGTGCTTGGTACGTAGTACTAAGTGTAGAGGGGCGGCCACCTTTTTCATTACACCGAAAATTAACGATTTTGAGGAAGGCATCATCGGTAAGAGAAAACAAAAATCTGTTTTGTTTTGCCATTTCAATGTATTAGTTTGCTTCTTCTTAAGACAATATATTTATTAAACTGGATGTTTTGATCTTCTTATAGTTTTAGTACATGCACATATTAAATATTTCATCCTGTTCATGTACATACCACATGTTTAATATACAAAACACGTTCAAAGTAAGTTATTAGACAAGTTAAGATACTCAAAATTAAAAAGAAAATCATTTTTTTTCTATTCAGTGAATATAGTTTACGCCCGAAAAGCGCACTTTTCTTTGTTAATTTTATAGATCATCGTTATGATGATATTTGTTGAGAAGCTGAAAACTGTAATAATAATTATGTTTGCAGGTGAACCAATATCCTGGGGTAGAGATGAAGATCACGGATAGCGAGGGTCACGTGATTCCGGTTGTCTCATCGGTCCAACTAAATATCCGGTACTCATGGCGCTTCAGTTGGCAACCGTGGAACGGACGAACAGTGCAGTGCAGACATCGATCGCGAAAAACTGGATTAACGCCGGCGACGCCGCCCACATGCGAGATGACAGTATGATCGTGGTGGAGGAAGGATCAAAGACATTGTCTCATTTGGCACATCTAAGTTGTTCCAATATAATGGCGACATAATTTTAATATCACACCCGGAAGTGGAAGCCTTTTTCGCAGTTAGCGTTCCAGACAAGCGTCTGTATCAGGTCATATGCGCACGCGCAGTGCATGTTGCATGCTATTTGCTTAGCGTCGGTGATTTTGAGGAAACGTTCAATGAATCGTTGACGCAATGAATCGTCAACGGGGTTAGGGATAGGGGTAAAGCCCCTATATCCAGCTGTTGCACGAGGTGCCTCTAACCATAGCGAAGGAAAGAATCGAACTATCATTGGACTGTGACTTATACTATTGCAGAGACCCCATGGGGTGTTTTCTGTGTTTGTTTAAATAAAAGTTTCGATTAGGCATACAGCATACATATAAACGCACGTGTTAAATAATGGATCCACGGAGCGTCGTTACAATATTTATGAAACATGCTGTGTATATGACTGCGGAATAATTATCCAGTTTTATTGTCTTTCGGTGTATCTGTTAGGCCTGTCATCACTTCTCATTAGTTTAATGGTTTGGTTATTTTAAAAAATAAAAAAAATACATGAACTTTAACTACTCGTCTCAAGTCGAAATCTACGCATTCCTGAAAACAATGAACACCAACCATAAAGTCAGTTGTGTCTCGAGCCTGTAGCGTGGAAACAACAGGATATTTACAGACAACGACAACGTATTTTTGCCGCATTGTAATGTACAGTAGTACATCTGCGTTTAAGGTTATGCTAGTCTGGTTAAGGGGTTGTTTATCGTTGTAGTATTAATGACTGTTTCGCATGACGTAGCATTCGTGTAACAGCTAGAAAGAAAAGGATCATGCTAGAAAATTCATTTGTTTATTTTTGAGTTTCGTGAATGTCTGGAGACTTCTGCGTTCTAGGAATTCTTTGGGTCTACAAACGGGCTTGTTAGCCGATTTAAGTTTAAGTTTGGACATATATTTTGGAAATATATTAAACCTTTCTGTGTTGGAACTTACGTGCACTTATTATATTCTACATTGATATAAATATTAAAGTGTTGGATTTGGAATTATATTAATTACATTCGTGTTTTGTTCTACCTTGTGATTATTTTAACTGTGCGTATCTACGAGGACATTCTACCGAAAATTCTTCAGGATTATTCGACGTTGAATTATTAATTGAACCATTAAAGGGACACCCCATAAAGGGATAAACTGTAAGCTAATATTTTGCATTTTCAAATTTTGTCTGATATATTTGTTATTATTTTGTTACGCCATAGATTTGACTGTTTATTAAAATAAAACATTATTGTACTAGTTTGTTGCTGGCTTGTTTTTTCTGTTACACCGTTTCGTCGTTTAGTAAACGTGCCATTTTATAAATAAAATTAATCTTAAATAGCGACACCGGTCATAACACGCATTCAGCCACTTTTCATCTTCGTGTGGAAGAAACGGTATTCCATTTACGTACATGTGTTTCTCATCTTCCTAAAACTAAGGGCTAACCAAGATATTTTATAGTTCAACATGTACACATTCTGTTCAGATGTTATGAATTTTATTAAATTTTATTAAAATGACACTAGTCTAAAAATCATATCCACATATAATGTTGCTCAGACTAAGAAGAGTACAGTAAGAAACCTGTAAATGACGTATGACCGTAACCATGAACAGTGTTGTCGAAGTCGCGACTGGAGCGGACCCATACCGAACTTCCGGCAGCCACGTACACCACGACTGTTTTGCTGGCGGCGTTATACTCATTTCCGGTTGCATACACATGAAACACCTCGGCGCCATCTTTGACGACATCTAATCGCAGCGTTTCGTTTGGTCGGGACAACACAGTGAGAGAAAAGACGTACCAACCGCCATATTTAGCGGTGAATTTGTTGTGATGAATGTCGAAAGAGTTACCATAGTTACTAATTAGTTTGTCAAATCTGACCGTCTGTCCCGCGCTGAGAGGCTGTGGAGTTGTGGAGTCGATGACCGCAGTAAATGCCTGCTCAGACTGGACTGTAAAAAAAAACATCATTTCAAAGCAAAACAAGCAAGATATCATTTTTACTTTAAATATTTGACTTAACGTATCGTTAGAGCTTTACATGTGA
This sequence comes from Sinonovacula constricta, assembly GCA_007844125.1. Classification (NCBI taxonomy): domain Eukaryota; kingdom Metazoa; phylum Mollusca; class Bivalvia; order Cardiida; family Solecurtidae; genus Sinonovacula; species Sinonovacula constricta. The sequence goes on from CM017558.1 coordinate 81,284,127, forward strand.
CATCCGAAAGTTTGCCTATACAGTAACCCCTCTCCAAAAGGCACTTCTGAGCAACACCAACCTCTTAGCAGCAGCACTCTTACTCCCTCATTAGTTTTCAGTCCGTTGTTACCTCTGGTGAGCACCATATCTGAGCAAAGATAAACGGCCATACACATAATTATTTTATGTCCCCAGAGGCTGTAATAACCTCTGCTGAGCACCACCTCGGGGACTACATTTTGAAAAAATCAAAAAAATCAGACTACTCTTCATTTCTACCATACAATTTGATTTTATTGTTACCTAATGGTGTGTTAAGCTGTGCTCATATTTTAGAGCTCACTTTGCATCTGCTTAATTTATTTAAGTTAGTTCTGTTTGTTTGATACTATTCTGATTAAACTAATAAAGCTATTAAATGTATTTTAAATTACACTTTGTAACTGTATATGTTCTTCTATTCCTTTAATCGGACCTAGTAGCGCAATAAGTAGAGGTCGGCTCCAGGTACAGGAGGCGCCTGGTTCGATCCCGGGCCGCGATATACCAAGGTAGTTAAAATGGTAGTAGTATAGCTTCCTTGCTAACACTATCATACCAGGTGTTCACAGCATGCTATACACAGTAAAGGCATCACTATAACTGCTTCAAGTGAAACTGTCTCCCAATACCTGAAATACTGTTGGTGGGACGAAAAACTCAATAAACAAACAAATCCCTTCTATGTAAAATAAGTTATATTTCAATATTATTTAATCGCCAATAAAGTTATGTTAAAATAATGTTGCATATAGGGCATTTTAACTTAGCATACTTCATGACCTTTTCACAGCAACACCCCTCAGCAGCAACAGTTTTCTGTGCCTCCGCCAAATTTTGTTGTGAAGAGGTTTTACTGTATCTTAATCAAGTAAAAAATCTTACCCCTATTTGGGCGCATTTGTGCATAATTTCATTATAAACATATACAATGTACTTAAGTTTGAAGTCGAGGTTGTATATAACAATACCTAAATTGTTAAGCAGTACAAATCGTAAAATATATCGCTTTAAATGTCCAATCTATCCAAATCTATGAAAAACACGAGATGAATTCAACTAAAAATAGATATCGATGTCAGAGCTGCCTATATGATCATGTAACGTGGTCTCAGAGGTACAAATGTAGGTGGTCACGTGGGTTTCTTCTTTTAAAAAAAAACTGTGCAGCATGGCTCGGAGAGAAAATAAGTTTATAATGACAAGGTGAGTGGTTTGCTTTATCTTTAATGTGGATGAAAACACCAATAAACAGTATTATGCGGGTCTTTTCAGATAACAAAGTGGTAAAGCGTCGGTTTGCGGATCGGGAGGTCGCGATTTCAAACCCCGGCCGGGTCAAACCAAAGACTTTAAAGTTGGTAGTAGTGGCTTCCCCTCTAACGCTCGGGGCTAAGGGGACAGCATTACGCCTGACTCGTCAGTGTCAGTATATTGGACCGGCCGGGTTCAGTCCCTTTGCACCTCAAAAGTGCCACTGTGCTATAATGATAGAAATGTCGCTGCACAATAAATGCCGGTAAATCCCAATCTATCAGAAAACAATACATTTGTAATTTATTTGGTCGCATTTGATAAACAATGGTCTAAACTGTCGGATACATCCTTTAAAGAGAGTTCACCACTTCTGTATGGAGATGTATTTGCACAATTTTATAAGTATGAATTCAACTTTTGTGTCTTTGTGCCCAAGTTGTAAGTTAACACATGCTTTACTGTGTGACATTTTATGAAAAATACCCATTTCCATGTTAATTTTTTCTCTGCTAAAGGGATTACCTTGAAAAAGAAAAATCGTTGCGTGAGACTGAGAGAAAAAAAAACCTTATGGCGAGTTTGTTTTAAGTATTTAGTCATATGTCAATCCTCATATCTAGTACAAGTTCAAAGTGCGCATGTGCGAATGTACGTCACGTGTATACGTCAGCCACGAACTGTACATTGATTGGCTCGATATTTTAAATATGCATCTAGTGCGAATAATCAGTATATTCGATAAGAACATAAATTTTTTCGATAACTCCTAAGCTGTACTAACTTACAACTGTGTTACATCTATATCATTAAGCGTGTGTACATAACAGTCCTAATACAAACCTGAGGCAAACCGTTTCTTTGCGGTGCCTGACATCGTCTCCAAGCCAGTATCAAGGTCGTTGTCTGGGTTGCCATTTTTAGCGTCATTTGTTGTCTTCAAGCTTGCTAGCTGGTTCACCAGCAATCTTGATTTTTCTCGCAGCAGCGAGAGTTCCACTTCAAGCTTTTGGTTGTGCTCCTGGAGGTCTCGAACCTGCGTCTCTCTGGCCAGTCGCTCCTGCTGCACAAGTCGCTCCAGAGAGCCGAAAGCATGGTCAAAGTCATCCTGGCTTACACTGAAAGTGAGCAGGGATTAAACTAAGGTAAACGATCAGTCAACACGTATGTGCGCGCAGTAATGGTTGTTGTTCTTTTTTGTTTACTAATTTGCCCTAACATCACGGTCAAAGATATACCGGGGTCATAATGGCTGGGGTGTGAATAACAGTGAATTGGGTGAATACGTTTGCATTAAAATAAAACACTTAGTGTCTTTTGTGTGATCAAATAATCTGTGATCAAATTAATCTTAAAAAGCTTCAACAAATTTGTGACTTCCAGCGTGTTTTCATAGTGTTGGTCAGTAAAGACAGGAAGCACTTTCATAAAAATGGTAGTGGTATAGCTCCACTACCATTTTTAACGACTTTGGTATGTCGCGGCCCGGGATCGAACCCGGGGCCTCCCGTACCTGGAGCCGACGCTCTACCGATTGCGCTACCAGGTCCGGTCTTGTACTAGAAATAACATGATTATAATTTCAAAGGATTCGCTACAAATTCGGTATATTAATTACTTGGAGATGAGCAGAAGTTCATTGCATAAGATAAATAACTCTACCTAAGTTTTTGTTTCTGTTTTGTTTTTGAATTTCTGAACTTATAACAATAATTTCTTTGTGCAATTTTTAAATGTACCTGACGGCAAATTGTAGCAATTAGATAACATTCCGATGCATCATTTTTCAGCAATGTATGTCACATTTATTACGATTCAAACGTTAAAATCCTGTGAACAATTAAAAGGTTCGCCCGTTACGTTTTTTATTAAGTGGCAATGGCCCATGAAATACAAATGCCGCGTAATCATATTATTTCTTTTACAGTCTTTCGAAGCATTTGTTGATTCATCATTAAATGATTCAAAAATATTTGCGAGTTTACATCATTTATTAAAACATCAAAGTTATCGTTGTTGTCGCATGGTCGCCACTGATACTCAATAGTGTTAAACTACAATAATCATTTAACTTGTAGAAAAATTAAGAAATGGAACTGTAGAGTACATATAAAGAATCGTTTATAATATATCCTTTTAACTATTGACTACTGAGTAAACTATTTAAAGTGGAAAAAAACTCACCAGTTTTGGGAAGACTGTGCCCATAGTGCTGGGACTAGCAAAGCCAAAGTACACACATTTACAAGTCTGGAGGCCATGTCTGACGAGTGACGAGCTGCTACTGATAAGGATCAAGTCAAGTCATGACCTCAGTCATAATCTTCGACACCTCAATGACCACGTAAACGTTTTAAGTAACTTATTGTTGACCTCTTGCAAGATCATTGGTCCAAGAAAAGGGAATAAGTGTGCAGAATTCTTGAATGCAAAGATATCTGAATAGAACAGTACAAAACCTCTTTTATGTATGATTTGTACAGAGAAAATCAAAAAGTTAAGGGATCTGTCATAAATAAGTATAGACTGTGTCGACAATATGTTTAACTGTACTACAATGTTACTGTCATTAAAAAGTTATTATACCGTCAAATAAATTATGTGTACATTTAAAACATACAGGTAGACAATGTCTACGATTTTACAGATCAAAAAGGAAAAAAATGCGCTTTCTATTCCAGAGTTCAAGAAAGAGCAAACATTTTTAATTATTTTAATTATTTTAATTTATTTATTTATTTATTTAATACATTGGCAAATGTTCTACACCCGATTAACGGACTTTTTTTGTACCCATGGAATATAACTATGTCCAGCTAGCGGATTCATGTTAAACGTTTTTTGTAAGGAAAAAAAGACTCCTTAATTGCAAATGGATATATCTTAGCAGCAGTATGTCTATTGTAGTTCGTATCGATGGCTTAACGCAAAACTGTCGTAACTCACTTTTTTCACAAAAGCATTTTTTTTTTCAATTTTTCAGACCTTTAGGTCAAAAGACATGTTGTGGCAAAATATTTTAAAAAAAAAATATGAAATTGCCAAATGTCGTAACTCAATTTGGTGATTTTTGTCAATGCAAAACTGTCATAACTTGAGTTACATACAGTTTTGCACTAGGAATGTACACTACATAATTATACTTAGACACTATAGGTTACTCAGTACATACATGTACAATAAATTCAAAATCAATGCTTTTAATGAGTTTTTTTTTAAAATATGCTATATTCCCTGTGTAGTTAAAATCAATATGTTTAATAAGTTTTTTTAAATATCGTATTGTCTAGTATGCGGGTATACTTATATATTTTAGAGTAGAAGACCACATTCAACTTTTCAGCAAGATTGTGTCCATATTTTAGGATAAACCTTTTAAACAGAGTTAACCTTGTTTCTTCTTCTTAGTTTTTGAAGTACTATGCCGTCAAAATGGTGAACAAGAGAAAGAGAAAGCAGTTGTTTTTCATGATGGTAGCACAAAAATATGGCTGATAATATTGTTGACAATGTAGAGGAAGAGAAGGGTGTTGAAGTTGATGATAAGTGGAAGGAGGCTGTTGATGATAAGGGGAAGGAGGGTGTTGATGATAAGGGGGAGGAAGTTGTTGATGATAAGGGGATTGAGGGTGTTGTTGATAAGAGGGAGGTATTGATGATAGAGGAGAGGAGGGTGTTGACGATAAGAGGGAGGAGGGTGTTAATGATAAGGGGGAGGAGGGTGTTGATGATAGGGGAGAGGAGGATGTTGATGATAAGTGTGAGGAGGGGTGTTAAGATAAGGGGGAGGAGGGTGTTGATGATAGGGGAGGAGGCGTTTTGCTGATGAAGATGATGACACTGATGATGACTATCAGGGGGAGGAGGGTGTTGATGATAAGGGGGTTGAGGGTGTTGATGATAAGGGGGGGTGATAAGGGGGAGGGGGTGTTGATGATAAGTGGGAGGAGGGTGTTAATGATAAGGGGGAGGAGGGTGTTGATGAAAGAGGGTGGAAGGTTTCGCTGATGAAGATGATGATACTGATGATGACTATGAGGGGGAGGTGTTGATGATAAGGGGGAGAAGGGTGTTGATGATAAGGGGGAGGAGTGTGTTGATGATAAGGGGAGGAGGGTGTTGGTGATAGGGGAGAGGAGGGTGTTGATGATAAGTGGGAGGAGGGTGTTAATGATAAGGGGGTGGAGGGTGCTGATGATAGGGGAGGAGGGTTTTGCTGATGAAGATGATGACACTGATGATGACTATCAGGGGGAGGAGGGTGTTGATGATAAGGGGGTTGAGGGTGTTGATGATAAGGGGGGGGGGGGTTGGTGATAAGGGGGAGGGGGGTGTTGATGATAAGTGGGAGGAGGGTGTTAATGATAAGTGGGAGGAGGAGGTTGATGAAAGAGGGTGGAAGGTTTCGCTGATGAAGATGATGATACTGATGATGACTATGAGGGGGAGGTGTTGATGATAAGGGGGAGGAGGGTGCTGATGATAAGGGGGAGGAGTGTGTTGATGATAAGTGGGAGGAGGGTGTAAATGATAAGGGGGAGGAGGGTGTTGATGATAAGGGGAGGAGGGTTTTGCTGATGAAGATGATGATACTGATGATGAATATCAGGGAGAGGAGGGTTTTGATGGTGATAAAAAGCAGGAGAGTGTTGATGATGATAAGTGGGAGAAGTGTGTTGATATAATGGAGGATGTTGTTTATTTGGAAGAAAAGGAAGCGAGTGAGGAGGAGGGGAATGATGTTAACTATTTTCCTTATTATGATGAAGAGGGAGAGGATGATATGGAAGAGGCCGAAGAGAAGGGAGATGTGAAAACGAGTGTGAATGATATAAATGAGGTTCAAGAGGGTACATGATGTGAATAGTGTTGTTAGTGATGATTAAATACAGCATACCTCTCATAAACTTTGTTTCAAATAAGAACAATAAAAAACTAGAACTGAAAAAATGCATCAAGCTACAGAAATAAAGACAGGGTGTGGAGTAAAGTGTTGATATAAATAGTCACCAGCATTTCAGTGAGTCTGAAAGACAAAAACTCTTTCATTCATTCTGGAGTCTTGGGGATATACATAAACAGAGAAGTTTTATTTTGAAATATGCATCACAGAAAGCTAAAACACATCAAGGTGAAAGCCAGTCACATTGCAAATCCACAGTGCACGACTCTTTTCCTATTAATATCACACAAAACCTGCTCCGAAATTGTTAAAGTATGTAAGACATTCTTTTTTCATACTATTTCTGTATCTGAAAGATATATTTCTTCTGCACACAAGACAACTGAACTAGGGCTCCCTCAAGATGATAAAAGGGGCAAACATAATAACAGACCCAATAAAACATCAGAAGTTCAGACTCAAAAGGTATGTGCTCACATTGAAAGTTCTCCAACAGTAGAACGTCATTATGGCAGGAAATATTAAAAAACAGTATTTAAGTTTAGACCTAAGTGTTTAAAAAATTGACACCCTCTGTCAGGAAAAATGAAATGAATACTCAGACACCAAAGTGTCATTATCTTTTTACAGATGCATTTTGATCAAGAATATAATTTGGCACTCCACCAACCTCGGAAAGATCTGTGATCTGTGTGTTTCATTTGCAAATAGTAATGATAATCAAAAAGCCACCATGTTACAACAGGTCAACAGCCCCATTGAGAATAAAAATTTAGTTAGACAGAAAAGAAGACAAAGTCAATTGCAAGCAAGATAACTCACTTGTGTGTGCATGTTTCGATTGAATTGTCTGTGCTACAAGCGACGCCTTAGTACATACAATTTTCTATGTATGACATGGTAAACAAGAATGGTCACTGCTTTGTATGGAACGAAACCATCTCAAATAGAAGAGCTTGTCAAATTGCCTCATGTGTATACAATTCCATATAGCAAAAAATCACATGAAGAAAAAAAAAATTTACAGTGATAACTGAGCCACACAAAATAAAAACAGATACCTTGCAATGTTGTGGTTTTGTTAAAAAAAGTTCAATTTAACATCAATCACACATAAGTATTTAGAAAAAGGGCATACCCAAAATAAAAATAATTCCATATATGCAACAACTGAAACTGCAAGTGAAAACATTTAAGTGGATACATCTGCCCAGTGGGCCTCCATCATTAGAATGGCCAGGAGAAACCATCCGAATATTGTTACAGAGATGGCTTTACGAGACTTTTTTTTATTTTACTAGCATTGCATCAACATTGAAAAAAATTGACACTAACACACAGGGTGAAAAACTTTATTGGAACAAGATAAAATCTATCCTATTTCAGTTCCTCAGACCCCAACATGTTTTCGTATAAGATGAATCATGCTGGTCTAGCTTTTCATGTAGTACCTTATGTGACAGCAAAGAACAAACTTGCAACCTTGCCCCAGCTAAGACAGGAAGGTATTCCTATCACTAGGCAAAAGTTTGCAGACTTACTGAGTACTCTGTGTGAGCCAGATTGTGCCTCCTGTCCACCATTCTTTCTACCTTCTACTTCCTCATGAATAAGTTTCAGTGCAGTAAATCTTAACTGAGATTGAAGTAATGTTGAGTGAAAGCAAAAGGGGTAAGAGTAACATGTGAGATAGTTATGAGGCAAAATATTGGCATATGTTGCTAGGTGTTATTCTGTTGTAAGCTATTACAACACTGTTGTTTCCCAGAAAATATATTTTTGAGTAAATAATGTTGTAAAAATAAAATATAGTGAGAATGACAGTAGCCAGATGATTAAAGATGTTCAGGATTACGATGATGATGTAAAAATGTGCATGATTGTAAATGACCTTTTTTTATTATGGTGATGAATGACTGACAATGCGGATGATTGTCAATGATGATTTTACTGATTTTAAATATGGTTAATGCATAGTGTTATGATGCTGAACGTAATACTGTATATGAATAGTTGATAAAGATGATTGTGCTGATAAGAGTTAAGATGATAAACTGAATATGTGAATGATTATAAATGTTGATTTTGATTTTTACGATTATGAGGATGAACTAATGATAATGTTCATGATTACTTGAGATAATTTCACAGTTTACAGTTGATGATGACTGAAGACAAAGTTGGCATTGTTTATGATTTATATACTAAATAGGGTAACACAGATAAACAACATGATGTCAAAAAATAATAATCATGATAATATTCAAATCGGTGTGTGATTAGAGTGCTAACATAGTTATGCATAAAGATAATGTTTTAGAGGAATGTCACTTAAGATTATACTGTTACTGTTAAAGGTTGGTAAAAGAATGTTCATGGTCAAGTGGAAACATTAAAATGTAGTTAACTTTGAAAACACAAATCTAGTTCTGAACTTGTATTTGTGTTTTAATTATTGTTGTACTTTGGTACTCTTATTAAATTATTGAAAAAAGTGTAATCTGTCCTAAAAAATAAGTCCTACAGTTCTGCATTGCATATACTTCTTCAAATATTTAAGTTTATTCAATAACAGAATTTCTAACAAAAACAACAACAACAACAACAAAACAATAATGACCACAAAGTTAAAATACTCAAAAAGTTAAAAACTGAGAAAATGCATTATTTTCCCTTGATGAAAGACAATTTTGAAATTTCTCAAAAGTACTATAAAACAATGATAGAAATTTACATAAAAGATACAATGAAAAAGTTTCCTCTTTCACTTAGATCTAAATAAAAGTAAAACTTCAAAGATACCACTGTTATGCCTAAAAATATGTATTCATAATGAAAATCTTTATGGGAAAACTGTTGTAACTTGAGTTACGACAGTTTTGCATTAAAACTTGCTGAAGATTTATAAACATTTCAGAGGGAAAACTGTAGTATGTTATTTTTTTATTAATAGCCTTCTTTCATGAAATTTATCATAAGTGTCTTTCATATAACTGAAAAATGTATAAAAACATTAATATATTATTTCATACAGTTTTACTTAAATAAAGCAAGTAAAAAATATAAAGTTGTTGTTTTTTTTTTGTTGTTTCCTGGAAAGTTTTAAAAAAGTGAGTTACGACAGTTTTGCGTTGAGCCATCGGTATACGCAAAGATCGTGACCGCAGATACGTACCTAATCGACCTTCATGCTTCACATACGTTCGTATGTACTCGGTGATAAAATGTATGCAAAATACATCGGGGATAACGAGGAATGTATACAACTGATATCCCATTCGCATCATCTTGGGCCTTTTCTGTACAACTTCGAAAGTAAAATAGCCGAGAAGTTCCGAATGATTACCCTCCAAATAAGTCCAGTCAAATATTAAGCTTGCAACAGGCCAACTCCTCAACTAATTGCAAAAGAATGTTAAATGACTGATTTAGTTTCTAGAATATATATTCTGATAAAATATGAAAGTCTACCAATATCAAGTTGGGGGAAGTCAGTTAAATTTGCATGCAAAGCGACATACCCTTCACGCTATTTTAAGCACTTTTTTACGAATACACTTTGCGCAAAACGAAAAATGTAAAAATGTAAAAGGTCACCTTATTCATCACGTCTTCTAGCACATTTTACAACAGAAACATACAAATACGTCTATTTCATGTTGCTACCCAAACATTTTCGTAGACTATGCCAGATAAGCTGCTTAAAATGCGTAATTTACTTTGGTTTCATTCATATGTTCTGTTAAGCTCGCATGTTTACTGTACTTAGTGTGCTTTTTATACAATATTTACATTGAAAATATATCTTACACCTATTTAAGTAATGCTTATAATAAATTAATTTTAATCACTGTTTGATAATTCATGTATGATAACTGAATATCGCATGTATCCGTCTATCCGACTACCTGGTCGTCAGAAATTGCACCCAGTTTGTTAAAACCATGGTGTGTTTATATCGGTGTATTGCATGTGTTACTTTACTCTCACAGAAAAAAAGTACTAGAACATATATAAACAGTGCATGGTAATTAGATTTTATGATTTTATGTAAAAATTATCATATTTAGGGTAGATTTTGAATGACAGTTTATATACTTTTTTCTACATTATGATTGTTTTAACACCTTAAAGCAATAAAACACAATGCATTGACAGACGACAGTGTCAGCGATTATTTAATAGAATTATATTTAAGACATTAATATTTAAAGCAGTAATAAAAGATCACTTGATATACCGGTACATTTCACATTATGAATGTAATTTGTAAACAAAAATAACAATGTGTTCACTGTGAGTCATTATTAGCTACAAGTTGATTGTCTATCTAAAGACACAGACCATTATTTGACCAGATTGTAACAGTCGCTAATTTGAATTTTGTACCTAATGAATATTATTCACCATCTTGTAGATATAAAAGATATGACAAAATCACAATGAATGGATATCTAAACACTAACAATTTTATGATAAAAGACGTTTTTGACACGGTCAACGCTTTCTACAGGTTACTTCATATGGATGAACTAATTATCTTTTTCATTAGTCTTTTCACAATAAGAAATTCACGTAAAACAGGTTATTTATGTGCATACTTTACACAAAGGTATGACTGGCTAGGTCTATTTTATCACATCTGTATCAGAGACAAAGGTATGAATGGCTAGGTTTATTCTATCACATCTGTTTGTTTATTATTTGTTTATTGGGTTTATCGTCCCACCAACAGTATTTCAGTTATCTGGAGACGGTGTCCACTTGAAACAGATATAGTGCTGCCTTCACTGTGTATAGCATGCCGTGAACAACTGGCATGATACCACACCCAGTCACATTATCCTGTCACCGGGCCAGCCAGTCGTGGAACTACCCTTATATTTGCTTGAGCGTTAGCAAGGGAGCTATACCACTACCATTTTTAACGACTTTGGTATGTCGCGTCCCGGGATCGAACCCGGGGCCTCCCGTATCTGGAGCCGACGCTCTACCGATTGCGCTACCAGGTCCGGTTTATCACATCTGTATCAGAGACAAAGGTATGACTGCCTATGTTTACACATTTATCTATTAAAAGTTTCTGTAGAAGTCTGTGATAATTAGTGCAGTTTGTCCTTGAGGACCATTATAGATATTTAACAATAATATAGTATCATAAGCATGCCAAACGTCATGATTAATTTTGACGTCGAAATCATTTCCTACGTTTACAAATAATCCTGAAGCAGGCAATATGGCCGAAACGTCGGTTTATTAAAATGTTGAAGTTTCACCTTCATTTTGAATTTATTTACCTAGATCTATATAATACAGCCATTTTAGTGCTGAAATAGCATAAACATAACCGTTAATAAAAATACTATCGCGTCTTAAAGCTGTGACGTCATCCCACAGTCATTTCCAAAATAAATTATTCATATAAGGGGGGACCTCAGCGACCCCATGATTATAAAGCCAGGTGAAAGAGAGGATGTGTAAGTAGTTCTGTTACCTCGGTCGGTAGGGGATTCGTCCTGTTAGCCGGTTCGAGTCTTAGACTGGCTCCCTTTCATACAATTGGTGTCAGAAGTTGAAGACATTTTTACTTTATCTAAAGTTGTCACAATTTCTTTCAGTAACAAATTTATAATAATATAATGCATAGCTATCCTTCAATTTATCTTCCTTATAGGCCCTATTAGTCTCGCCTATAGAAGTTATATATAATGATACACGGCTTATCGATTTGTTGCAAAATTCACAGTGAGTTGGACCAATATACTGATTACTCTAGCCAACGAATGCCGACTGACCCAGCCAACAAAATACTGCAGTGTGTGTGAGCAGACTACACATATTTCAGTGAGGTACGCGGACTCATCCACGTGTACATGACTTATTGCAGAAGTAAACTAAAATAAACACGCTTGTGACACTCGTGAATAAATACAAACTGTTCTTTGGTTTAGAAGGTTAGAAGATTGGTCTGATAATAAATAAATGAATTATTCAGTGCGTATATATGCCAGGGAAGCATTTATAGTCAGGTGAGTTATTGCTGTTTGATAAGATACACGATAAGTGGTCTCCATTTTAAAATCTACCCCGTTGTCAGGAATTTTCTATTTAACTGTTGAATTAAGGCAAACAAACTTGTAACGACAATAAATGATTGAATTTATGAACAGAAACAGACACCTTAACGAAATTTTGAGCTGTCTGCTTTGCTAGCGCACACGTGGTCTGTGTGAATCAAAACTGAAATGTTCGTTAAACCTATTTATATTTGCAGACTGCATTGTTGTGTTGTACAAACATTGTAAACACTTTCCGTGTGTGCGCGCGACTCCAGTTGGCGATTCTGCATGTGCATAATGTTGTGTAGACACAGTGAACCAAGTCCAGACGACTCATGAATGCGCCTTCGTGCATACCGGCGTGCAATGTAAATGAAGTCTTAGGTAGGCTGCCTGTACTAAGTGTATGGAATTTAATTAATGTGAATATGGTCAAAAGAGATTCGGACATTCTGAATTACCATGTAGTGTGACAGACATAAACGGGATGTATTAGACTAAACGAAGTGTTTTAGACATAAAAATGCATTATGATAGACATAAGCGCTGCATGTTTAGACATAAACGCTGCGCGATAGACATACACTGAGCGTGTTACACAAGAACGCTGTGTGATAGACATACACTGAGCGTGTTACACATAAACGCTGTGTGATAGACATACACTGGGCGTGTTACACATGAACGCTGTGTGACAGACATACACTGAGCGTGTTACACATGAACGCTGTGTGATAGACATACACTGAGCGTGTTACACATGAACGCTGTGTGACAGACATACACTGAGTGTGTAATACATGAACGCTGTGTTACAGACATACACTGAGCGTGTTACACATGAACGCTGTGTGATAGACATAAACGCAGTGTGATATGCATGTACAGTAACGCAGTATAATAGACATAAACGCAGTGTGTTAAACATAAACGCAGTATGCTAGACATCAAAACTGAGTGTGATAATCATGAACGCATATAAAAGACAAATTAACAATATTTAAAACATACCACGGATAAGGTCGGATTACCATTTTCAGTAAGTTATACCAATGATAGGCACACTGATGTTGGCCTAAATGACCTTATCTTGTTCGTTTAAAGTGTGCGCGTTTGCCCTGGTTCTTTATAGGAGACGTAAGATACAAAGCTCTGGACGTAAAACTAAAATTAGTTCTAACAGGTTGTGCCTAGAGAAGTATCTTTTACACATTCACATTCATTCATGCACATGTTTTTTTCGGTATATTTTGTTTTCTTTTTGATATATATCGCAGCGACCAATTATTATCATTATGTCGTCACCAGACTATGTTGGTGGAGAAAATCCCCAGACACATGTCTGGGTAGAACCACCGGCGCACCGCAGGTCAGCTGTAAGACTTTCCCACATTTAGTCCTTCGCCCCGAACGGGACTGGAGCCCAGGCTATGCAGTCGGAGAAGGCAATTCTATCACTGCGCCACGGACGCCCCTCAGTGAATTGTAAAGAGACGTCTAGCATGACGTCTAGCATGACGTTTTGCATTAATCATTGACGACGCGCTTAAGAGCGGAGTCTACTGTGATCACATTTGCCACTGATGGAGAGCCAGGGTGTTTATCGATAGGATATAAGCGGTAATCAGAAAGTTATTGTCACAATAAGAACTGTCGTCATATAACGATATTCAAATTTGTTTAATTTCGATATTTTGTTCATTTTATGTCGTCGTAAACATGAATATGCATCCGTTACATCCGATTAACCGGATCCTATTCGGATAGTGTTTAAGGATATCCGGATAGTAAAAAAACGATATTCGTTGACATCCCTATACATTATATATACTTTTCTGTAATTTATAGTTACTGAAAACAATCCATTAAAAACCTTATTTTTTCAAATATGTCTTCTTACTTGCTCCCATATTGCTTTAACGGTTTTTTTTTACTGGTTCCGGTGTTTGCGTCGCCATTGATGCTTTACATCAATAGCGTTTCTTGTAAATTTTATGTAATTGTAAAATTTATGTAATTGTAAATTTTATGTAATTGTAAAATTTATGTAATTGTAAATTTTATGTAATCATTATCAATGTTCCAGCTGCAGCTACATACATAAAAGAGGTTGTCCTGTAAATTTACTTAAGGGCAGCTAGCTCACGGTTTCAGAGCGTTAAATTGACTCTTTCCGATATGGTTAAAAGCGACTTAAAATGTCTTTAAATTCCATTTCTTTTATATTGTAACGAAAGCATGTAAATGATACCGAATTACTGATAATAAATATGAGAAGAAAAATGCCTCATAATTGTTGATAAAGATGTAAGAATTCGCCGACTGAGCAAAGTGTTAGTATCACTTTATTCGGCCGGTTGTTCTACTTTAAGCGCGAGCTCTTTTGGCTGGGAACTCAGATTACTTTTCGTCACCTGCGCAGCTGTGTAAACGGGTCGTCAGAAGAAAAAAAAAACGAATAGGGGAAGAAGATAGTTAATCTAATGCGGCATAATAAGTTCAAGCTTAAACAAAGCAACTTGAGAGAAGTCATTGGCCGATTTAATGCAATCTCAAGTTCACCGCCTGTACTACAATGTCTGCGGAAGTCGCTACAGATGATGCAGATTCTGACCAACTGGTAAGTTTACAAGGGTGGGAATAGGGGTTTTCTCAAAATGTCAGCAGTGTAAACAAGCATTCGATAAATATTTATTTTGACGTTCACTGTCTTACCGGATTCTTTTAAGTGTATGGGATTGTAACCTCATTGCACTTTATTGACAGTTATTATTGCATCGACAGACAACAGAACACATAACGAGATAAACAAAGACAACAACAACATTGTGGTGGTCAGATGCTGGGCCATTAAACTGCTTGGCTGTCGAAATCTGCTTTAAATAGAGATCGACCGAAATCAATATTGAAAGGTTTTTCTGACTAAGCAAGATTGAATAACCAAACATAAAGCTTAGACTTTTCACAAAGAACTCTTGCATTCATAAATATCATATATGTTTATTGCGAATGGCTTAAAATGCTCGTATAAAAGTACATTGTGATGTAACACATATATCAAACTTGCAAAAATACACAGTGAACATATTAAGATGTATAGTGATAGTTTTCACAACACAATGTCAGTCTAGGGTAATGTTCCACTTTTTTGCTTTTCTGTCTTGTGAGTTAAACAATATGATGTGTTTAAATTTACTATTATATATAATTTCAGTATCAGAGGAGAGTTGAGATGATGCAGCACTATCAAGATATGTATCATGTTTTATTTCAAAGATTTCACATTACCATAATAATAGGCTGTTAAAAAATGAATAACACATTATATTCATGTACTGTTGTTGGACTATTAATCAGGATTTGTTTCTGGTGTTTCTTTTTTGTGTTTTAAATTACTACTTTTTAGCTTTTCAGTCATAATTAATTTATCCAACGCAATTATTCACAAACACACAGCTATTTATTTTAAACTTGATCCGAATGTTAGTCTACATTAAATCTTGGATGAGTTCATTTTTGGGTCACGTGGGGTCAAAAAGTAGGTCACTAGGTCAAGTTTTAGAAAAAGCTTATGAACACACTAGAGACCACATTTACAGGCCAATATTCACTAAACTTGGACAGAATGTTTGTCTGCATGAAGTCTTGGATAAGTTCATTATTGGGTCACGTGGGGTCAAAAAGTAGGTCACATTTTAGAAAAAACCTTGTGAAAACACTTAAGAGGCCACATTGATCGCCCAGTCTTTACCAAACTTGGCCAGCATGATTGCCAGGATAAAATCTTACATATGTTTTGAAGTGGGTCATGTGGTTTCAGTAGGTATTTTGGTAAATTCTAGAAAATGTTATCAAGCCAGTGGCCACACTAATGGTCCAATTTTCACCAAAGGTTTCTAAAGTAACTAACTCTTTATTACTTGTCTTTATTACCTGATGCCAGATTTGAGCCTACTAAAACCCTGTGTCATCAGGTGCGCGTTTAAGGGCCATCATGGCACTCTTGTTTGTATATTGTGGGGCGCCTTTGGCTTAGTGGCAGAATCAAATATTGTAATTCCTCTGACTGCTAAGCCTCTTGCCACGTGGGTTCAAGTCACGTTCGTGATGAAGGACTTAAAGTGGGAAGGTCATCCAGCTGTCTTTCAGTGTGCCAGTGGTTATTCCAAGACAAATATTTGGGATCTTTCTCCACCAATTAGCTGGACATCACTAATTGGATCATAATTAGTTGCTGCTATGTATTTCAAAAGCAAAATGCACAAAAAAATTCTAATAACCTACATAACCAGATTATAATTTATATAAATTGATAACCACTTTGCTGCTAACGCCCAAAATCAGATAGCATTTAACCATCTATCATAAATTTCTCTGTGTGGGTTCAAGTCCCGGTTTAGTGTAGGTTCTAATGTGGTGAGGTCTTCCAGCTGGCTTGCAGCGATCCGGTGGTTCTTTGACTTAGATGTTTTAGGTTTTCTTGCAGGCAAAAGCTGGACTTCACTTTTATGAATGTTATTGTGTAGCTGCAATTTGTTGTTCTTTTTTTAAGGGTTGAGCTATATACTTCAAGGCAGCCATCTTGGGCCAATAAATGGTTGGTCATATCCCTGAAGGTTCCAACATAATATTGCTATGTACCGGGCCTGTAATGCCAGATATCAAGTAAATTTTGACAAGGAAAGAAAGACAACTCACAGTGAAGGTTGGAAATGCTATTTCAGTTGAGTCACCAATTTCCCGGACAACATCACAACAGCTGCGATTTGAGGCAGGAAAACTAGCCAGAAATGACATGGAGATGCTGGAGAACAATATATATTAATTGGCATAATATAATTGGTGAACCTTGAATACACCAAGCCCTTTAACTAGGTCAAACTTGTTTTACAGGTTGCCCCTGACAAAATTAAGCAAAAGCAAACCAGACAAAGAGACATTGTTCATCAATGCCGGGTCGGAGCACCTCTTGTGGCACCACAAACGACATTGGATGTAGAGGGTCAAATCGAAACCAATGTATAGTACTGCTTAAAGTTAAACCAATGTAATGCAAGTTAGTTAAACATAATGACACTTTCCTTTTTTTCTATTTTGCTTTTACACACAGTTGGAATTTTCTGTAAAGACAGGCTTAAAAACTGATGGAAAACCTTATATTCCACTGTGAAAACAAGAAACTCACGTCGGCTCCAGGCACGGGAGGCCCC
This sequence comes from Sinonovacula constricta, assembly GCA_007844125.1. Lineage (NCBI taxonomy): Eukaryota > Metazoa > Mollusca > Bivalvia > Cardiida > Solecurtidae > Sinonovacula > Sinonovacula constricta. The sequence goes on from CM017558.1 coordinate 81,301,574, forward strand.
GGGTTTATCCCGGGCCGCGTCATACCAAAGTCGTTAAAAATGATAGTGGTATATCTCCCTTGCTAACGCTCAGGCAAATATAAGGGTAGTTCCACGACTGGTTGGCCTGGTGTCAGGATAATGTGACAGGGTGTGGTATCATGCCAGGTGTTCACGGCATGCTATACACAGTGAAGGCAGCACTATATCTGCTTCAAGTGGACACCGTCTCCAGATAACTGATAAACTGTTGGTGGGACGATAAACCCAATAAACAAACAAACAAACAAGAAACTCATTTGTTATTATCCATTATATAAACAGAAAAAAGATGGGTTACTATTGTTTTGTTTTTTTATCTATGACTTGTTTGTGACCACTCATTTTCAAAGTCTTTGGGTTTAAAATAAAATTTAGATTTTTATGTAGATATTGTAGTTTTGTTCCGATTATGAAATTTAAGAAAATGATTGAACATGTTACTTGTAAGCATCTTAAATTTGAAAACATTTTTTAAAATTCGATTTAAAATGAAGAGAAATACATACACAAATTGAAAAGATTAATGTCACTTATTCTTCGGTTAGTTTGTACTTTATAACCACCACATTCAGAACATTTTTGACATGTTTGTTTCTGAAAGCCGATATGTTTGTAAACTTTCAATATAATAAAAAAGAAGGTAACTTTGAAAACTTTATGAAAAGGAATAAAGAGAAAGCCATTTTGTAAAAATACAATAGAACTTTGATATCTTGACAACATATTAGTAGCACATGTCTTTGCAAATGCATGGTCCCAAATCTACTTATTTATCTTTATTGTACATTTTATGTTTTATATGTAAATGTATAAGATGTTATTTTACCATTCCTCAATGTATTTTCTGATGTCAATATCGATATTTGAACACTTTATTGTTTTCGCCGAAAACTGTTCGGTATAAACCATTTGAAGATTATTTTGGTAATCAATATCATTCTTTGGCCTTTTAGGAATAAATATATGTAGTTTTTATTGTCGACACAATCGGCATGATGAGAGGTTTGAAATGAAAGTTTAAACGATGGTATGGTTGAATGGTCAGTTCTGATTATGTACATGTATGGTATTAGAAATAAGACGGTACTCATTTCATACTAAAGACAACTTATTTTCTGTATAATAATAAATCAACACATTCACAAACATATTGTCTTTGTTGATGTATTTTTGTGCTGCAAGCCGGATCTGGTTTCCTGACACCTCCGTCCAGACTTTGATAAACAATGTAAATCAGTCCGACAGCTGGATATGGTTACTGCGCACCCCACCCCCACCTCCTAGACGTTTTTTTATGGGTACCAAAATGTTCTTTTGGTGTCTAGAAACAGAATCTCCAATTTACTCAAAAATAAACTCATTTGGACTATATGAAAACTAATGGTTTCCATGGCAACCATCATCAAATTTGGATTTAAGGTTATGTTAAGAATTATGCTTATAACATTCCCAAAAATGGTGATAGAAGTATTCAACTGGTACTCAATTAAAGGTTATTGAATGACCATTATGTTCATTGTCAATTATGCAAATTAGAACTTATGAATATTCACAAATTTTAATGAGAATTTAAAATAGACTTTATTTTTGAAAAGTTTATTAGATTCTTTTCCTTTAAAACAATTTTTAAGTCAACAGTTTCTACAGGTATATACATACCCCTACTAGTCTAACACATGTTGATCTAAGTTTCGTATAATTTGGTTCATATTTTTAAATTTTATGACTTATTTATTTTCGTCCAAATTTTGCTCATTCAATCTTAATGCATAATATGGCTAGACGTCTGCTTATAACTAACCACAACATTGAAGAATAACTTTTGTGTCGCTCTTGAACTGGAGGCTATCACTTAACATAATCTTGAAAATGATTATTATGCAAATTAGCCAACATGAATTTTAATATTTCTTAATGCGAATCTGAAAATAGACTTTAATTTCGAATGTTTCTTGGAAGTTATTTCATTTAAAAGCCATATTCAGCCAAACTGAACAATTTTAAACATTAAAAGACACCACTCTTAGTCTGACACAAGTTGATTCAAGTTTTATATTAATTGATCTTTTTTTCGATATTTTACGACTTTGTTTTTAATTTATATGGAATTTTCATCATTGTGAAATTATTCAGAAACTTGCTTGTTTATTGTACTGAATTGCTTATTGTACCATACCGGTAAAATCAGTTATCAAATATATTGAAGAATATCACTAAGCCAAGATTTTAAATTTAATGATATGCAAGTTAGCCTTAATAAATAGTCATGAATCTTAGTTAAGAGGTGAAATGAATATATATTTTTGAATTGCTATATCTTTTTCTAAATCACATTCTTATAAATTAAAATAAGTCTATTGTTGACAAGTACCAGTTATTTCTCATGATAATCAATTCATTATATTTTTTTTTACTTCTCATGATAATTAATTTATTATATTTTTTAACAATATGTTATAAAGGGTTTTAAAATGTTTCCTAAAATGGAAAACAATAATTTCTTCCATTATTAAATGTTTTAATGTCTTTTCAGATTTAAAATAAATTTTCTTTTGTAATAATGTTGCAAGTGTGAAGTCTAATTCTTACAATGCAATTAAGTGAACTAAAGTAAAACGATGAATAATAATATATGATCCAGTTGATATGTGATATAACAATACTTTTCTTCTGGTGTCTAATATTTTTATCTTTTCAGTTTATGGTACCATTGACTAACCATAATTATATATTGGCCCAGCCAGAGAAAACATGTTATTCTTTAATTAGCCTTTTGTTTCTGTTTCTGTTCATTTACATAGAAAGGAACACTACTGGCATATGTTCTACGGGGAGTGGAGGGTGGTGTTAGCCCCCTTGGAGGGCTGATTTGAAGCACTCTCCTGTTTGAGCATGCCCAGCTCTATCTTCCAGATTGTTCCAGTACACTATTTTTTCACAAAGAATGAATATTTAATGATCTGTGTGAACAAACGGTATTTTAAAGGCTCGAGAGTTTGTTGGTGTTTGTTTGGATTTAAGAAAACGCAATTGCTTCATTCAAGCTTAAAGTAAAGCATACTTTAGAAAGAAATCTGGTTCATTAGAGACAACAGATACGGGTGGAAGTTCAAAGGAAGGTAGATTAAGATTAGTACAACCATTTAGATTAAAATTTCCATGTGGGATTAAAATCAAAGAATTTTCTGAAGGTTATATTACAGAGTACAGATACGTTTTATGGCATTTTAAAATTAATTAAACGTATATATCACGATTGACTTTGGTCACTTGATTATTTTAAGGCATGTGAAATCGTTAATAAGTAATGATGTCTGCTATTATTTTAATTTGTATTAAATACACTAAATTTCTTCTTCTCAAATGCATGTTCTTCAAAGCAAAATATGAGTAGTTAATTACTCTCAGGTTAACCTAAATATTCTAACCAAATTAGGTCAAGTCATACTGTACATATATTGAAACAAGTGGAAAAAAAGATTCACTTGCAAATTATCTGACATACGCTTCGCAAAATTAAAGTTTGCACTTTAGGTGAAAATGTTTCTTGTTAAAAAGAATTGATAGCATTGTAATTTATTTACAAAGTAATGGTATACCTGGTGTTCCATGATGTTTTCAACAACTGAGATTAGTAACTGAAGTCAGTATTTGGTATCGCCGAGATGGTGTCACATTTCGGGCTATTGGTCATTGTTCATTAAATTCCTGGACAAGTCATTAAACCAGCAGTCGGACAAGTGAAAATAAACTTCGGTTTCTAATTAGCGATGAAGACAATCAATTTCATGCAAGGAGCAAATCAATTTCATGCCAGGAGCATTTATCAACAACACGTAACACGCTGTACATGTACAATGAACGCACCTGTCCAAAACAGCAAATCACGACGCGCGATACATAAATACTTCTCGACAAAAATAATTTGTTGAAATACATCATTCATTAGTTGTAAATATGACAAATGAGGTGTGTGTTTGTTAATTGAAAACGACGCAATTTTTTGGACACGTCATTTGAAAGAAAACGAAATTCCAGCCTGGAGATATAAAGTTTAATTTTAAAATACAGTAGTCCAAAGAATTAAATTTTGCTTGTGATATAATTGTCAGTAAAACTGAAATATACAATTGTCACGTTATCTTGATTGGGGTTAATATGTATATATGTATATATATATATATATATATATATATATATCTTGACTACACAAAATGTATAAATTTTATAGAGTTCATTAATGAAAATGATGTCATCCGAGGGATAAGATAGAAATGATGCTATAACTGACTTGAACATCACAAAGAAAAACATCTTAATATTGAAATTGACATTCAGCTAAAGAATTGTTTTCTGATAGAATGAATCCCTGCATTCTTAGAGCAGAAATCAGTACTAGACAGCGCACATTGATGCTTAATGTGACATGATGTGGGCATGTGGCAAATATTTTAAATAAGTAAGAAAGTGAAGCATAGCAAGGCAAGTTTACTGCTTCCTTTAACAAGACATTAGCATCAAATAAATTTTTCTGTCAATAAACTCTGATTTCCTGTTCCAGTTTGAGCTTAATAAAAATAAAATTTTCATTTCCTAACCCAAAGGCTACGACAATGAAAGGGTGTTAATGTAACAGCATTGTTTCAAAATAAAATGACTTGTTTGTTGCTTTTATAGATATGGTTTTGCATATCTGCTTGGAAATATCACAGAAAGATTCCTTAAACATGCAAAGGACTTGTCCACAAATGTTTTAAAATGTTGGACATATCAATATTTTAGTTGTGATAGAGCCCAGATGAGTTTTTACTACAATTTGGAGATTCTGTTTCTAGACACTACAAAGAATATTTTGGTCAAAACAATTGGGGGAAGGGGGTGGGGTGAGGTATGGTAACCATATCCAGCTGCCTGATTATATGATAAGTATGTAAGGAAGGGGGTGGGGTGAGGTATGGTAACCATATCCAGCTGCCTGATTATATGATAAGTATGTAATGTTATCATTATTTTTGTCATTGCCCTCCAGAGCCTCTTGATGAATATGATAGTCATTGAATGGAGCATGTTGAACGTGTAATGGCTTCGGATGAGTTTTGACCAGGTCTATTTCCTGAAATATAAAAAGTACTTTTAAAACTCCATAATGGATGTGAATAAACGTTATAATGGATGTGAATAGTCTTATTTTCTTATCCTTTTAAATGGTTTATAATGAAAGTGGCCATTTTGGACAAGAGTGTACGTTACTATTTGTTCCCTCTCTGAATAGGCTACTTTGGACCAAGTTTTTTCCCTTTAACAACCGAATGTTACCTGAAATAATCACACGAAGTACTGTTTATTGACATCCTACATATGGGTGACAAAATATATCATCATCCCCGTAATCTGCTGCCATAGATAACTATTTTATGCAGGACCACACCCCATCTCATCATGCTTATTATAGATTTAAAAAGAATGAACATTCAGAGCAATTTTTGTCATTCTTTGCACTAACAATTTAGGTAGTGTTCACAATCTAAGGTAGTTTATGTAAAAAAATATTCATAATTTCCCTCAAAACAGTGGGAAAATGTTATTAAATGCACTTGATAAACAGTTGGATATCCTCATTTATACCAAGCCGCATTACATCATTTCAGAACAACACACTGTATTTGTTTATCGGGTTTATCAAGCGCGTCGCCAATAATCATTTTTCTCTATGTATAAGAAGGATCTGTAAACTTTGAGGAAGATAACATCAATATCAAAAAGAATCTCTAGCACACTCTCGTATCCATAGTTTCTAAGCTGGTGATAGTATATATTTATCATAGTTTCAATGGCGCTGCTCTAGACTTGCTCTTCCTTACATTCACAGTTACATGTATTAGGAAAAAAGTATAAAGCATTGTCTTTTTTCGTTGTCTATTTTCATTTTCTAATTTCTTCTATATTGCAGTGCAGCTTCCGACGATGATTTACATGGGCAGGTCGTTTACAAGGATTTTTTTATCATTAACGAGGCATAAAGAACATATCTGGTTGACACGATTTACGTTTTGTTAAGTATTCGAAGAACTAAATAAAATGGTTAGAATTTGTTGTACACGGAGGCACATATGTACGGCGATAGTTGTCGTTGTAATCACCCAACTGTGTGTGTTCTACATCTATATGTTTTATTTGTCTGCGGGCAACAAGAAGTCTGCGAGTTATTTTATGATAAATACAGACATTGTTACGGTCACAAAACAGGAGCAAGGAACAAAAGTGCTAGAAACAAAACCACCAAAATACAAAACAGCAGCAAAGAAAACGCCAAAATTTGCACCTCCAGAAATGAAACAACAAGAACAAAAATTATCAGAAATAAACCAACCAGAAGAAAAGCAATCGACCATTTTCGGTCATTGTGGAATTGGAAAAAACAACGGTCTTGGTAATAAAAATGACCACGTTTTTTTAAAGAAGGCTTTAATATCACCGGAAAACCTCTTGCTTGGTGGCTAGAAGAACCGCATACATTCTGTGATGGACGAATAACAGTGTATGGAGACAAGTTTGCAATTGGTAGTGACGTTATAGTGAATCCTGATAGGATACAAGATTTAAACAAAATTGCAAAAGGCGGTGAACCAGTGCAAAGCGTACCTGAACAGCTCGATGTTAACGAGATTTATACATTGCAAAGGGGATTTTATGTAATTCAGTGCAAAAATGAATACTCTGCTGAGGGTTATGCCAAAAGATTGGCATTTGAGCGTTTAAAAGAAATAAGATTCACAAGAGAAAACCACCGAGCAGCAACAATGGAAACAGTTGAGAAGTTCACAATTCTTGTCGAGCGCGGCGATTATGCAAACTTTTGGAACCACGTGACAGAAGTTTTTGGTGTCTTTCTCATGTTGATGACGTTTCGCAAGCAGCCGAATGAAGTTCAAATTATGATTGCCGACGGACATCCACTGTGCAACCTGGATCGTGACTGGGAAACACTTTTTGGCCCTCTTGTACGTGTCGGTCATTTGTCAAAACCTGCGATGTTCAAACAGTTAGTTTTCGGATTGAATAGAAAAAAAATCCCTTTGGCCAGATGGGAAAATGCGACTTGTTCATATGTTGAAGAATTTCGGACTTTTATGCTTAATCAGTATGGGTTGTCTTCCACTTCCAAGACAAAAGACTGCAAGCGATTGACGTTCACTATTATATTCCGGAGGAATCAGGTTTACCATCCAAGAAATATGGAAGGGAACGTCGAGCGCAAGATATTCAATGAGCTCGACATTGTAGAAGCCATCATGAATGCATTTCCTGGTATGTGTATTCAGGTAATGTTGATGGAAAGTATCCCAGTAAAGGCTCAACTTGAAATTATCGGCAATACTGACGTTTTAGTCGGAATGCATGGTGCTGCTTTGGTGCATTTGGTATTTCTGCCGCCACACGCCGGTTTGGTAGAGTTGTTTCCTTATATGCATAAGATGACGCGTATACACGGAATAATGTTTGAAAAGATGGCTAGGTGGCGTAATCTTCAGTACGCGAGCTGGGAAGCTGAGGGTCCGGAGTCGTTCTTAAATAGCGGAACGACGATCGTGAACGCTGAACAAATTGTAAACCAATGTAAGAAGGTTGTGGAAATGATGTGCGCGACTTAGAAAAACGGTGTGTGCGCGACTTAGAAAAAACGGCGTGCAACAATAATTAAAAAAACACTTTTTGTATTTCTAGATTAAAGATTTCGTTTAATTAAGTATTATTGTGTGAGATTTACAGAATGTGTAAATTGATCTTGCTAACTAGTAACGTATTATTCTATATGCGTTAAGTTGTACATTTGTAATACATACATATATACATATAGAACTTGTTGGAAATCTCGATTATAACATTCGCTAAGATTGACAGAACATTCTACGCAAAAATGGCATGAATGTTTTTATAAACGAATCAAGCTGGTGTGAACATTAAAAATATTTTAAATCTATGTTCATTGTGGAAAAATGACTTAACTTTAGAGATTCCATTGAAATAGGGGAGGTCATTTGCGAAACTCAAATCCATTATCTACACATTCAAAATAGAAATTAGTCGGCATACATAGGCAAGAGACAGCATGTACTTGAGGAATATTATGTGTTTTTAAGTTGTACAAAATACGCCCACTTAATAAATCGATATTTGTTCAGTTGGCATTATGGTGGAACAGATTGTGTTGGGTTTTGTTCTATTCATTATTGAGTTCTACAGACCCAACTTTAATATCAACATGAGCTATCTTTACACACCATATACTGAAACTAAATGATAGCATGCACAGTTAGTCTTCATTCAATTATAACAAATTGTTTCTATATAAATTCATGTATTTTTTGTGTTCATGACAGAACCCCGGGCCGATATTTTGTTAACATAAACAGCATGGCTCTCTTAAGACCATTTGGTCACAAATTAAATTGTACATGCGTCCTGTCATGGACAATATCATACGTCACACAACTCACTCTCATATATTGACATGGTGTATACTTTTGGCCTGGGACGAATAAAATTTGCACAATAAAGACAAAAAATATTTCAAGGCATGACGTCATTTCTAAACCTGCCCTGATTAAAATTTTAACGTTTTGTCATAGCCACATGAGTCAATATACGCAAAGGTGGTATCCGACAGTTTGCCTATATCATGTCAGAATAACAAGGGCGGACTCCTATTTTGGGAAGTTTGAGCACCATCTCTACATAAACTCGTAGATAAGGCTTCGTAAAGACGATTAAGAACAAAATAAAATTGTAAGACAACACACCCGCTATATAAATCGCGCCAAATATTCATTCTTTCTAAATCTATAAATAGGAATCAGGTGGGATTCATTGATTTAATGTTAAAGATGGTATCCGACAGTTTGGACCAAAATTTCTTCTCTAAAAATATAATATCAGTCATTGTTACCGGGAAATTTCCAGAAAAAATGCTGTTTATTTATGTCCTAGATCTTTGTGAACAGTCAGGCATAAATCACCAAGGGTCATTGAAAGCAGGTATTTCCTATCTGAACCACGCTGCAGAGCTATTTATAAGCTTAGAAAACCACGTGACCACTACTTTTGAGATCACGATATATTGTTATCCGGGTAATCCGCGCTGATATCTATTTGTAGCAGACTACAAATGGGCCTTTTATACAGCTGAAAAAAATACACATTCAGGGTGGGTGTGTATTTTTGTTGCTTTGCTGTTGTTGTTGTTTTTCGCGATTAGTTCTGTCTAATAATTCAGTAAGTGTGCAAAATCGTATTTATTAAGACTAAAATATGGGTTTGTACAAAAATTCCCCCAAAGTGGTTCGATATTGTCATATGTATTTGATATTTGCAAACTTTTAGATACCACCTTTAACTTGATCTGAAAAGTAAGTGGCCACGTGTTTCTTTATTACAGACAAAGCTCACAGTGCAGTGTAATTCAGATAGAAATCAAAGCATGTTTGTAGTAACGAGTGGGTGTTACGCTTTATATGTCACATAAACGCACTGCATCACTTAACAACATCTCACGAGATGTTTTCAGGTAACGATAACTTACTTGTATGCTTAAAGAGAACAAAATTATCCAAACTGTTGGATACCAACTTTAAGTGAATAATTTACGCATCAAAAGTTGCTAGTCAGTCGTTCCAGATTGATCGACATAAGTGTACTCGTGTGTATTTTATGCCTGTTTAGAAAAAAAACAACCACTTATGCTTAACTGCAAGAATATGAAAACACTTACATTTTATCAGTGATCTAAGTCATTATAAATTTGCAATCTGCATCGTACGTATTTCCATTTAGGAAATAAGCATGTATTTCTTTGCTAGTTTTATTTAAATGATTTTACTTTGAATTATACTTTTTTCAATTTGATATTTCCTCAATTAAAAATTTTGGCAACGCGGTCCCTTTCTTGGACTGTTTTAGTATTAACGAATGCTCTATGTCTTTACATTAGCTGCTTCTATTGACAGACGTTTTGCGGAAGTTTAAAAAGCGTTCGTTATTACTCGTTAAGTTGCGTAATCTCCGTGAATCTGCGCGCCGTCATTTAGAACGATTTATAGAAGAAAAAACAAAATACCTATAGAAATGTTCTAATGGGTCGACTCTCTAAAATTAAGTCCGCAATGTTTGCTTACTTATATCAAATACTGTAACAATGCTTATATTGCCTGTCTTCACTGAAAAATACAAACCTCTTCTTACGCTAGTATTGGCCTTATATTTGTGCTATATTTAGGTTTTTGTCAATTGTTTATACACTAGTTTATCTAGTTCACCAGTGTAGTGAAGAAAGGCTACATGTAACAAGACCGAATAAATCTAGTATTTTATAACTTGGCGTGCTCTGTGTTTTTCAACAAAATTTCTTGCTAATCCATCATTAGCTTATACTTATTTTAATTGCGTTTGCCTGACCCTATCACATAGTCACTATGGGAAGGAATTCCAGATTATCGGGTAGTTCGCGTTGACGTCGGTATCTATTTTAGCAGATTTCTTTCGTGCTTATTTATAGATTTGTAAATAATAAACATTTAGAGTGATTATTTCGCAATGTGTACTGTCTTACAGCATAAGATAAAGTTCTAAATTGCCCGTACTTAGGCTAAAGTATTTGTTTATGCAGAATGTATGCATAAATTCCGGAAAACAGATGAAAAGTATTGTTACATGCATTTGATACATGTAAACCATCGGATACAGACTTTAAGAATATCGAACCCTTGTGTTAATATGCTATGGACCGGACCTGGTAGCGCAATCGGTAGAGCGTCGGCTGCAGGTACGGGAGGCCCCGGGTTCGATCACGGGCCGCGACATACCAAAGTCGTTAAAAATGGTAGTGGTATAGCTCCCTTGCTAACGCTCAAGCAAATATAAGGGTAGTTCCACGACTGGTTGGCCCGGTGTCAGGATAATGTGACTGGGTGTGGTATCATGCCAGGTGTTCACGGCATGCTATACACAGTGAAGGACAGCACTATAACTGCTTCAAGTGGACACCGTCTCCAGATAACTGAAATACTGTTGGTGGGACGATAAACCCAATAAAAAAACAAAAAACAATATGCTATGTGCATATTGTAATCATGTCTCCGAATGTATACTGTAAACAAACCACTCTGTTTTAGGTTTGTATTTCAGCGTGTAAAACATGTTACGTGCATATGCGTGGTGCAGCTGAGATAATGATTTGGTGTTGTTGTTTTTCCCAAGTTGGGGGTGGGACAGGGTTGAGTGTTGGTAGAGAGTGGGGTAATGTCTCTTGCTATACCTCTGGCCCGGATTTACCGGGGGCGATATGGCAATGCCCCCCACCCCCCCATCCCAGTCGGCCCGGTCATACAATTTTTCTTGACCTCGACTATATTAAATGAGAAATGGCCCGATCACTAACATTTTGTAGACCGTGTAGAGAGATAATCACGGGTCTTAAGGGTAGAGCGTCGGCTTGCGGATCGGGAGGTCGTGGGTTCGAACCCCGGCCGGGTCTTACCAAAGACTTTAAAGTTGGTAGTAGTGGCTTCCCTCCTAACGCTCGGGGCTAAGGGGACAGCATTACGCCTGACCCGTCGGTGTCAGTATAATGGACCGGCCGGGTTCAGTCCCTGGGCACCTCATAAGTGCCCCTGTGCTATAATGATAGAAATGTCGCTGCGCAGTATCGGCAAAAATGCCGGCTAATCCCATCCCATCCCACGGGTCTTAAACCCTCAGACTTACTGTCCGAGTAGTAATTAAGGCCACTCCCCCCCCCCCCCCCACCTTGCATCCCAATATACACAGTAGATTTACAGTGTACTCATATTTAACCTTTATTTCAGGTCATGACAAAATGGTTAAAAGGTGCTAACAATAATTTTGTTGTTTCATAATTAGGAGATTTTTGTGTAAATCTATAGTCACAGCTTTGAGATTGATTCTGGCATAGAATAGAGCAAAAAATGCAAGCAAAATAAAAAAAACACAGTGGCCATAGTTTTACCATTTATAGGACAAAACACCATCCGGACAAAATCCCTTCCGATCAGTTTAGCATAGCGGACAAAATCTAAATTTAAACAAAAACAAACACAGACAAAATCACTCCCGTAAAATAATTACTCTTTGTATTTCTCAAGCATCCTTGATCATCCGATTCCAGGCGGCCTTCCTCAGCCTTTACGGCCTAGCAGTGCTACACCATCCAGACCACCTAGACCGGTAGAGGATAGAAAGAGGAAGGCGATCAGGATGAGTTTGATCCTGATCCTCCTGTTAAACAAGCTACCACATGTAGCCTACTTGGCGATGTGGATTTCGGCGAACATGTTTTTTCGGCTGGAAAGATGCTTTTTTGCCCGTTTTTCTAGTAGCAAAAGAAAACACTACGAAGCCCCATAGGAGATCCAATGTGCCAAATAGATTGGAGAAGAGAGAGAGAGAGAAGTTTCGGGTACCACCGCATAGCCCCATATTTCCAGCATTGGAAGGGGTTCTCGGAAAGAAGCGCGCGAACCTTGGAAATCTTCAAGTCTCATCAATATTGAAAACAGTCTGGACAGCGCGGGTTCCCGTTTGGACTCCTATTTTTTTCAAAATTCCAACAAAGCACCCAGAGCACACCAAGGGCGGCCCACCATTCGTTTCCATTATGGCAGCGAAGTCTCCAACACACCACTTCCGACCATACAGCTCTGCCTTTCCAACCACCAGTCACACGCATTGTTCGCAGGGTCTGCAAACGGCCAAATAATGCTACAGCCGTTCAGGAGGGAACATGCACAGAAAACAGGAAGGTCCATAACACAGCAAGAGCAAGTACGCGGTAGGTAGCCTGGAGATGTTTTATTGAAGGAAATAGTCGTATTACATATCCGAATAGGGTACAGCTTCCAGTTACTAAATGTCCACCACGAAGCAACGAAAAACCTATGAGCCTGCATACTCGAAAGTCGACGTCCCACTATCTTCTTGTAGAGGACGCCTACCAGAACCGTTTGGTTTCGAATACAGCAAAGTGCGACTACCTGTATTGGAACAAGGGGTCGACCAGGTTGCAGCCTCTGAATGGCTTGTCGGTATACGCAGACGACATCTATGCCTTCGGATACCTCCATAAGACCACCGTAGTGTGTTCCAGAGGGAAAGTATCCTGCACAAAAGGGAAGAAAAGCTCTGCATCGGATCTGGTTTGAAAAATAAAGCAGGCAATGTGGGAAGGAATGACAGCCTGCCAAGAGGGGGAGACAAAGTAAGAAGAAACGCCAACATTGATCGTGCACATAATATCCTACAAATCGAACGAACAGTAAGGGAAGCAGCACGATACGTGATACAATCGAGGAGATTGAGGAGGAAACCGGGGCGATGGCTCTGTGCAAGTGGAAGGAGCTATTTCCAAGAGACAATTTAGAGGCGGTCTTCGTGGTCAAAGTGGCAGTATCCAAAGTGTCGATGGATATATTCCAAAAGAGCCTACCGCTATTCAGAACACGACTGCTGTTCCATGGCTTTGGGCTGTACTCGGTGGACTATAAGAAGGAATTCTCTGGAGTGCTCCACAGGGACGGGCTAGTGGAATACATTCGGACAAAGCAGGGGTTTCGGCCACAGGGGGAACACACAAGTACTTCGAAGACGACTACGACTACAATCCTAGGGAAATAGGATTTTTATTTGGATTTTCCGGCATTTTACCGATACTGTGCAGCGATATTTCTATCATTATAGCACAGGGGCACTTATGAGGTGCCCAGAGCCTGAACCCGACCGGTCCATTATACTGACACCGACGAGTCAGGCGTTATGCTGTCCCCTTAACCCCGAGCGTTAGGAGTGAAGCCACTAATACCAACTTATAGCAACGATCTTAGACAATACTAGGCACGGTTGGAAACAACGTGTGTATCTGGATAGAAAGAAGGGACGGCTGCCTGGTGCAACTGAAGCCATGCAACAAGGTTTTGTCGAATTTCGAGGCTGGACAGGTCCGGAAGCCAGTAGGAGGATACCTAACGTATTATGTAGAGTGCCCAACCGAACGCCTGCTAGCGACATTTGGCCACTCAGAAGTGCTGGCTTAGGAGGAGCAACACGGAGGAGGTCTATGTGTATGATAGGAACGAGCACTCAGCAACTCTAGCAGAAGAGACCATCCAGAACGTATACGACCTAGTATCCCCAGAAGGATAAGAACTGTTCTACGTACAACCACCATCGGCGCAGTGGGAGAACCTCGCCATGTACTTGGATCGATACCTTGTTGTAGCCGACCGACTACACAAAAAGATCTTTGAAGCATGGTACGTGTACACAACAACAAGTATGGTGGCAGGAATCCCCAACACAAGGAGCCGTAGAAGACGACAGTTCGTGGGAAAAAGCAGTCCAATTGGCTGCAGGAAACTTTGGCTGTCGGGTCTGCCCAATATGCCGACTGGACATCCAAGAGGACATCGAAAAATGGATCCTTAGGCCACTACGGTGCTACACAAAGGATGCAAGAAGCAAAACGTACCTAGCACCTTGCCGGAAGTCAACAATTATACTCGGCAGCACCACCACCAACCGAGAAACTGCCACCAAGCAAAGTTGTGGAATGGGCCTGAACAAGGCAGAAACGATCGGGAGGGAGGGGTGGGGGGGGGGGGGGGTGGGGGGGGGTAGGCTCTGTATACCACCTGGTTGAAATCCCAGAGATTGCTGGATCCAGGACCATATCTATCCAACCCACAGGAAAACGAGAGGCAAGGCTGCGGGGGCTGCGTAACGACTGGCAGGTCGAAGAGTGGCGCCAAAGGATGTAGGAAATACTAGGACAAGAAGAGGAAAAAAGACGGAACGAACTTGGATTCGGGAATAGGAGGTGTCACGGATAGGAGCCTTGCTGGAAAAAGAGGAATGTTACACCTTGGGGTGGACGGTAATATTATTAAGGAACAAAAGACGTGATAAATATCATTGTCTTTATCTCTCTATTTAAACTGGTACAAACAAAAGGTGTCGACGACAGATATGCAGACAGACTGACGTAATCTGAAATATACAAATATAAAGTACTCTAAGAAGTAGATTAGGTGGAAAGAGTCGGAAGACTAGCAGACAAGTTTGTCCAACCCACTGTATGCTCCGAACCACGAAATGGTCGCCAAAAACAGGAAGGGTGGGGTTGTGGCAATAGAAGTGCAAGCAGTAGAAAAACTAGCAAAAACAGAACCGGCTGAGTATTTGCAGAATACAGCACCAAGTCTTCAGTGGCTACAATGGCCAATGCCATAGAAAAAGGAGAGTAGAAGTGCATAGAGTATGCGGAAACAACCTGGAGAGGTATCTATTTCTGGAGACAGAACAAGACAGTGACAGCTATATTCCAGTCCAATGCTACTACACAGAACAAGAGGTCCAAAATAGAGTCTCCGATTTTGTGTCGGATGACAGAAAACAAGACCACGCCCACAAAAAAGGAAGATAGGCTGGTAGAGCTGCTTGTCTCTCAACAATAGCCAAAGAAATATAGGTTGTTAGAACTACGTGTATCTCAACAATAGCCAAGGAAATATAGGTTGGTAGATCGACTGGACTCCCAAGTCGATAGATTCTTTTGTATATTTTGTATTTTTGTGGACCACACACCACTGTGCGCCAGCCCAACATACATTGTTTTAAGTCTCCAATAGCCTGCAACATCGCCATATCTATGCAGTATATCTCGTTGGGTAACAAATATGGTGTCGGAAAAGGTTTCCTGTTGTAAAGGTTGTAATAGATGACGCTGTGACCGTTGTTGTGGTCGTTGTTGTAGCCGTTGCAGTGGTCGTTGTTGCTGTCGTTGTTGTGGTCGTTGTAGGAGCGAGCAAGATAAGGTACAAATCAAGCATAAAATCTTGTGTGCTATAGTGCAGCACATCTTTTCTGATGCTGAAAAGTGTTGGCATACATTCGTTCTTCTGCCAGCTAGAGTCGTCCTTGCCACAGCTGGAGTCGTCCAATCCAACGCTGCTGTTGTCTTTGGTGTCCACAATGGAGTCTCCATCGGCAGATCCAAACATAGCCAGTATGTGCTTTGGATATCTTGTGCCAGGTGCTAGAATAGCTGTATAGTTCTCCTAGAGTAGGAAGCGCCTCTCCTCCACCTAGAACACAGAAGGCTATATAGACGTCTATCCACTCCGTCTGCCTCGACGACAAGCTCTCCGTCGCGGAAAGCCCGTAGTTGGTCAGAGCGGCGAAGGAGCATATCTATGTATAAATTCCAAAGCCTGCCATTCTCAGATAGGCGAAGATTAGCAAGCCAGAAGTTGATTTTTAAGGCATAGTTATTGTATTCTCTATATATACAAGACTCCCCTATTGCAGTCTTCTCCGCCCATGCTTGAGGTCTATGCTATGGAAGGAAACAGTGCCAGAAAGGCACTACTCCACCAACACCTCGTACATCCGAGCCTTGGAAGGTTAGAGGTCTCGCAGCAGTCTTTGGCTGGTCTACAACCTCTTTGGAGTTGGCTATGGCATCTTTGGCGTCAGCTAAAGCTCTGGCTGGTCCCCAACCTATTTGGGGTCTGCTATGGCATGTGTGGTGTAGGATACAGTCTCTGGCTGGTTTACAACGTGGACGGATACAGTCTCTGGCTGGTCTACAACCAGGAACGGATAGTCTCTGGCTGATTTAAAACCTGGTCGGATTGAAGTCTTTGGCTGGTCTACAACCTCTTTGGAGTTGGCCATGGCATCTTTGTTGTCGGCTATGGCTTCTGTCTGGTCTACAACCTGGTCGACTTTTGCCTCTTTTTTGTCGACTATGACCTCTGGCTGGTCGACTATTGCCTCTAAATGGTCGGATATAGTATCTTTGGGGTCTTCTTTTGTGCCAGCCACGGCCTTTTTGGGGGACCCTAGCTGGATCTATACTTCCGAACAATGCCAATCTATGCGTTGGTATGCATAAACGCAGCGGAATCTTCAGACAGTGGTGTACATGATCTCTACATCATCTGCGACACAGCAAGCTAGATACATTGAGGGGTCTATCTCGTCTTCCTCGACAACAAGGGATTAGCCGGCATTTTGGCCGATACTGCGCAGCGACATTTCTATCATTATAGCACAGGGGCACTTATGAGGTGCCCAGGGACTGAACCCGGCCGGTCCATTATACTGACACCGACGAGTCAGGCGTAATGCTGTCCCCTTAGCCCCGAGCGTTAGGGGGGAATCCACTACTACCAACTTTAAAGTCTTTGGTATGACCCGGCCGGGGATCGAACCCACGACCTCCCGATCCGCAAGCCGACGCTCTACCACCTGAGCTATTGCGGCCGGTTCGACAACAAGCTCTCCATCTTTGTATGCTCGAAGCTTTGTGGCATGCTTGTTGTGTCGACACAAGAAATCGTTTCCAATATAGCCCTTTTCGAGAACAAATGCGAGAAAGAATATGTGCCCACACAACAATTACAAAAAATAGGATTCAAAGCACAAGAATAAACAAAGTCTTCATATTAAATGCACACAATTAATATTTGACAATTTCCCCAAGTAATCGTAAGGTCTACTAGTCCAGATTATCGTTATGGAAAACTGTAATCATGCGATACAAACAAATGTAGCAGAAATTTAGAAGAAGAAAAAAGCCTACCACATTGCCGACAGACGGTCTCGCGGAACTTCGTAATCGGAACAGAGATGACTTTATCGTGTTAAGACATAAATATGTTCTTATCTATCAGTTTTGCAACTTACTTTAAGGGCATCCAATTTAATCGTTTTCGTCAATTATCTTTTATTATCTCTTAAATTATACAACGAACCAGATCATGTATGATGTAGCTATGTGACTTGTGCACGTTTTATAGACAACCCTCTTTTTTGCACATTTGACACACATACTATATATTATTTTGTAATAAAAAAAATTAACCTTGTGTGTTAAAAGCAAATTTTTGTTGTCCCACGATGTTTATTACAAATATTATTAATGCATGTATAATCAAATATAAAGCATTCTTGATATTTACCAGTGAATATAGATGTAATTGTATCCGGACATAGACTCATCAGGACGAAAACCCGCAGTAAAATCTGCTCAAGTTGACAAATACCGCTCCTGCTATCCACCCTGTAACACATAAGGCAAGGTAGACAAAATATTGGAGTCCGCTTTGTAATTATGTAATACCAGGTACAAAGAAAAAGTACAAAAAGGGACAAAGATAATCCAAAGCATTATGATGTGATCTTGTTTAGGTTCAAACATGAAAAAGAACCAATCGCATTCAAAATGCTCAAAATATATCGATTAGTTAACGCGCCTGATAAAATTAATTAAAATTTCATTTTAAAAGATACTTTGGCGGTTGCATCATAATTGACCCTTCCTCAGATTGGTTGTAGCCACGCCTACCACAGCGCCTCTCTGTAGCTATGTTAGACAAACACTAGCCGAAATGGCGGCGTTAGCATTAAAACGTATCCATGTTATGTGTATTTTGCGACTGGGTTTTTATCTACTTAAACGCGTCCAATTGGATGGACTTATATGAAACAACAAGGCATTGCATTGTTATGCAGATGATATTTGATGAAGTCTGGTTCTTCCGTGATATAAAACTTCGTGGTTCCTATTTGAAAGAATTCCATTGATTTTTGAGGTAACAGGTTAAGAAACTGAATAAATACCAATATACGTACATCTTAAATCAAATAATAACAAAATACTTTCTTTAGTCTTAACATCAGCGGAATGAATATTCGTGCAAAAGAGTAACATACTTTTTTAAGTCCAGCGTCAAACTTTAATGCTTATAAGTGGTTAAATTGTATTGTTTTAGAAGTATTTTTGTATTATTTGGTCTTTTTTTAAAGGTGGTAACCGACAGGTAGCCTATGACAAATAAATGTAACAATACCTGACTTCTGTCTGAGGTATTTGTGCATAATCTGCAGACAAAATCGTGCTTTAGGCTAAGCTTAGACGATTATAAACTGTATCTCATAAATAACTGTATCTTTATAAATAAGAACGATTGAAATACATGCTAAAAATAGTCATCGACGTTAAAGCAGATGACGTGGTTTAACTAAAACATGAGTGATGACGAGGTCTTTCTAGTTTAAACATAGCTAACTGTGCAACGTGGCTCAGATGGGAAATACGTGTTTGTATGACGATTGTGGCGTTATGGTTCACTTTTCAGCCAGGTGTAGGACATCAATAAACAACATCTCGCGACATATGCTCAGGTAACATTGATTTATTTGGTTTTTTAATGAAAAGATTTTTGGTCCAAACTCCCTTTAAGAAGTGCGAGTTTAGTTTTGAAACAGGGGGTTATTGTGCACTTTCATTTTTTTTTTTTACTAAATTATTTTACAACTTTTTACCATTACATTTAAAATATGATATATCAAATGTACAAATGTAGTAGCAAATAATGTGTAACAAGTATACAATAATCAATATATAATGATGATGATGAAATGTTGGAACGGTTTTAAGAGATCATGCCACCCAGTGCACACAAAATATTACGCTATGTTATGTCAAACTCCTGTAAACGTTTGCCATATTGTTTATGTCTAAGCATTTT
The DNA here is from genome assembly GCA_007844125.1 of Sinonovacula constricta. NCBI lineage: Eukaryota > Metazoa > Mollusca > Bivalvia > Cardiida > Solecurtidae > Sinonovacula > Sinonovacula constricta. The sequence goes on from CM017558.1 coordinate 81,321,199, forward strand.
GTGTGACGCTCATCTTGTATGACCTTGATGTTTCTGGACTGAAGTTTACATACATAATTTGTAATATTAGACAAATTTGACGCCATTCAATTGTACATTTTATTGTTGTTTTTTTTCTTGTGATTATGGCATATCAGTTCATTCAGTTGCATGTCTCGTCATTAAGACGAGGTGGCATGTACCATACAAAGCTAAAAGAAACGCATCCCTGGCCTACTTATGCATCTTGCTTATGGCTATATCCAATTATATTGAAAGCCCAGTGTGTCCTTGCGGCTCATGTGAAACAAAAGTTCTAGAAAGACGACGAGGGGCAGAACACACAATACCAATAGTGAAAACACATAAGTCAAAACAATTTAAACCGAAGCTGAACGTTCTTTATTTAAACTGCCAATCAATCGTAAATAAGAAAGCTGAATTTTACTCCTTAGTAGAATAATGCAAAACCTGATCTTGTCACTGGCACTGAATTATGGTTGTCAAATGATCACAAAGATGGTGAGATATTCCCAAGGTCCCTTGGCTACACTCCATTCAGAGCAGACAGAAATGGTAAGGGGGTGGGGGTCTTCATTTTAGTTAAATATAACATTTTGGCAACTGAGGAAACCAAATTGAAAACAAATTGTGCAATTTTATGGGTTAAACTGGAATTCAAATGATGTTAATCTTTGTATATAGCAGCATACTATAAACCGAAAGAAACTGACCAGCTTTGTGCTGATGAAATTAGAAAGAACTGGCTCATAAACTAAAAGAGAATATATGGACTTTTGGGGATTTCAACTATCCAAAACTCTCTTGAGGTACTGATTTTATTGAACATATCAAATAAGGTTGTGGTAGTTCTACCATATATGAAGAATTTCTTAACTTACTTGCAGATTATAACCTGTCCCAAATGGTGACTGAAAATACCAGAAAAGAAAACATCCTTGACTTGTTCTTCTCCTCAAATCATACATTTTAAGACTCTGTAACAATCCATCCAGGCATTTCAGACCACACCATATTCGCAGTTGTTGCAAACTTAAAACAAAAAATAATAAAACAGCTTCCCAGATATGTTGTTCTTTATAAGAAAGCAAACTGGACTGAAATTCGTATTTTCATGGACTCCGAAAATGTTTATTACACTAATCCCAAAACTTATCTGTTGAAAAATTATGGCAAGAACATAAATCTACTATTAATACAATGATTTCCAAATACATACCAGTCAAGAAAACAGGGTTAAAATTCTCTCTGCCTTGGATCACACAGGAAATAAAAACATTAATCTGCAAACGAGATCATTTGTATGTAAAGCTTAGAAAAACTAAAAATCCAGATCCAAATACTAGAGCTCACTTCCTCAAAGTAAAAAAGTCATATTAAAAGAAAAATCAAAATTGCACATGAACAATATATTGAATATATTTTTGGTTATGTAAACCCGGAAAGGGATCAAACTGATGCTAAAGCCAATTTCTCAGCAAAGAAATTATACAGTATACTTAAAGCGACAAAACAAGATGAACTTGGTATTCCACCATTATTTGATCACTCTACTGGTACCACCATTAGTGACAACAAAAGTAAACCAGACCTTCTAAACAATCATTTTCAGTTGCACTACCCGGTCTCCACTTTCTTTATCCCAGTTATGTAACTCTACCTTTATTAAGATGAACATAAATCGTAAATACACCGTAATGCCTGACATTGTTATTGACTTCAAAGGGATTATAAAACTTCTTGGTAACCTAAAACCTGATAAAGCTGCTGGCCCAGACAGTATTAAACCCCTTGTATTGAAGGAACTAAAACTTCAAACTGCTCCAATGATACAATTTTTATTTCAAAAGTCACTAAATACTGGTAAATTACCAATGGATAATATATCAGCAAATGGCAATCCTCTTTTTAAAAAGGGAGTAAAAAGCGACTCCTCAAACTACTGGCCAATTTCTTTAACAAGCATACTTTGTGAAACGTTAGAACACATTATAGCATCCAATGTTACTGACCATCTTAAACAACATAACATTATTTAGGATTTACAACATGGTTTTCGTAAACGTTGGTCTTGCGAAACACAACTTATACAACATGTTGACGACCTTGCACGTAACCTCAACTCTGGGCAACAGACTGACTTAATATTGTTGGACTTCAGCAAAGCTTTTGATAAAGTTAGTCACCTGAAACTATTACACAACCTGCAGGATCATGGAGTAGACTAACGCACAACACAGTGGATCAAAGCCTCCCTTATAGGTAGATCACAGACTGCACTCCTTCGATGGTGTAAATTCCTGGGAAGCACCAGTTACATAAAGGGTGCCCAAGAGCTCAGTACTCGTCCCCTCATTTTTCTACTATGTATACATAAATGACCTACCCAATCACATAAAATCCCAAGTTCGCCTATTTGCTGACGACACTGCAAGACTGCCTCAGGTTACAAAACGATTTACAGACGCTAGAAGCTTGGGAGGAATTTTGACAATGGAGATTAACCTTGAAAAATGTCAAGTATTAAATATAACTAGGAACAAAAAGAACAAAAAAAAACAACAACAACACAAGTTTGATCATAAGTTACACGGACACATTTTAGAAGTAGTACCCAGTGCAAAATATATAGGCGTTGATATTTCAAATGACCTTTCACGGCATCAGCACATTGACATAATCACACAAAATGCAAATAATACTCTAGGATTCATACGCAAAAATCTACCTTCTGAAAATAAGAAAATTCGCGAAGTCTCATTCCTTTCGAGATGCCTTTAACTTGGGTCAGCATCCTTAAAGGCATCTCGAAAGGAATGTGGTATCCCACAAAGCCAGGCCCCTGCTGTGACCAGACCTGCTAATTGCTGGTCATCACTGCAGGGAGTCTTTAGCCAACATAGTACTAATCTGTCACAGTAAAACCTCTGAGGGGTTAATGCAAAACTAAATTACCTGCTAGTATGGAAGTGAGACAGTAGGATAGTTTTACACAAAGCCATAAACATTAATGTTAAGTGATAATGTGGATTGTTTACTGTATGATCGCTTACATGTTCTATATTGCATTAATTACTAGGTGTTTATTTTGTAACTGCATGATTATGTATCTATTTCATAGTTAAATATTTGATTTTGAAAATACACGAGAGATACAAGTGTTAGTATTCAAAATGACTTAAAATGAGTCTGAAATATTCTGACAATGAATGACTTTTTAAATGGCTTTTGTTAGAAATGTTTCGGTACATTTTACAAGTCAAAATAAAATATAAATTAAAATATATGAGAACTAAAAGAATAAAAGAAAGAAATAACAAAATGTATAAGAAATAACAAAGTTAATTTTGTACATACAAATATATATATGCTATTCGTTCATATTTTCAGGGGGTTTATCACATAAAATTAACCGTGCCGACATAAATGTTTATTCTATTTATCGTTTCTCAATAGTTATCATCACAAGAAACCATGCTGAAAAATGTACTATAGAAAAAAACATGAAAAAAAAAGTTTTATACATTGCTTATCTTACTTTTCTGAGTAGACACCGGTCTTCTAAATCGAGCAGACGCTTTCTCATAAATTCGTGACTTTTGATTGGATGGCAGGTGTTGCAGTTGGAAATCACGTGACTTATTTATCCATACTGCAATAAATTAGCTACGACTATTTACAACGTTAGGTGTGAATCGGGTCATGAATTTAGCACTATTGTCTGGATCAAAAGAACATTCTCAACATAATAAGATTTTTTTTAATGATAATCAAGATTATTTATAATAAAATTGAACATTGGACAATATTTACCTGCTTAGACCGCATGTTTTTGGTCGAATAAGTAGTATTTGCGTTCTTGTCAAAGTTGAGTAGTATTTCGGACAATCTTATAGATCGCACGAGCGCGCATTCCATATATTTTATGACGTCACGAATTTATGAGAAAACCCGAAAATATGAGAAAGCGTCATATATATATATATATATATATATATATATATATATATATATATATATATATATATATATATATATATTGCGTAATTGGTATATTCACAACTGTTTCCTTTACAAACTGTGAATGACTATGTTCAACCCCCAGATATAGCATACATACACTTGGATCTTGAACAATACCTGTGTGACAGACACATCGTTACAGACTTTGGCAGCCTAGCTTATCAGAAAACAGATGCCCTCACATGCTGGGTGGGGCAATAAATGGTGGGGGGGGGGGGGGGGGGTCACTTATATAAGGGTTTTGAGATGCCTTTAAGTAAGTCAACAGATAGATTTAGACAGCTTCCGCCGAAAAGGTTAATAAATACATTTTAATCAGTAAACAATGGTATGGTATAGTTTGTATATACTCAATGTGATGCAGGGTTTTCAACGTAAATGTTATATCGTGAGAAAGTTCGACATACTTCTTTCTCACAACTAACACTTGAACCTCAAAATGAAGTCTCCTCTAAAATAAAATCCTGGATGAATTAATCCGTTGCACACAAGACGGGCCTCTCGAGTTATCGCCCTTTTCATTATTCACTGCATACCTGCCGATAAACATAAAATCTTACTTCCGGTCGGTTTTATCCGCTTGTTCGTCTTCACCAAAAAAGGAACTAATTGTAATTTCATTATGCTAACATAACATTATTATGGTTGTACCTCAGAAAACCAATGTAAAATATTTATGCAGCAATGGAACCGCTTTTTACATCTGCTAAGGTAGTCTTAACTACAGAATTTGTGCGGTTATTTTCTACGGAAAAGTTGATTTCTACGCTGAGAGACGTTCAGCGTGCGACTGGTGTGGACTTTAGTGCTGTGTCTAGCAATGTGACAGACACAGCATATGCCCTGGCAGGGTCCTGGGAACAGATCAACGAAGCTTATGATCGTTTGGAGCAGTGTGCAGAAAACATTAACGCATGCCCGAATCCCACAGACTGCATTAGTGGCGAAGGTGTGTCAAATGAAAATAAAGATGGACTCAATGATCTTGACGTTGTTGACTGTAACAATGATAGGTGTGAAGTAAACCTAGAACCAGATAACACATTTTGAATGGTGCAAGAACACAAACAACAACAGAAATAACATATGAAAATGGAAACTCAAACTCTAATGCCAAAAGTAGTTCTAAAATGGATAGAGAAATGACATTAGAGGAACAAACAAGACACAGTTTTCTGTGGCCCAAACCACAAAAAATGAAGGCATTAAAACATTTAAAAAATAGATTGACCCCAAAAGTACGAAGTAGACAGATCAAAGATGAAAAGTCCAAGGTTATTTCACCAAAGTGCAAAGAAACCAAGAAAGTAATTAGTTTATCAACCACAAAGAAAATTAAAAATGTGAGTGAAAAAAATGAGGATGAAATAAGACCAGCATGTCAAAAAATCCCCTTAAAATCCAGATCAAGTAGCAAGGAAAACTCCAAACCCAAGAGTAACAAAAACAATGTTGATAATGTTAAACAGTCGAAACTGTCACAAGAAGCAAAGAAAAAGAAGAGTCAGACTAGAAAACCAGGGGATGCAGGTTATTGGAGCCGGGTGAAAATAACCAACTATAATGAAAAACACAAGTGTGAACACTGTGAAGTTGTACTAAAGTCTAGAAAGCGGTATATGGAACATTTGAGAAGGATTCATATTAAGGAATTCCAATGTGATGTATGCAAAAGACGTTTTGGCTATCCAACAGATCTTCATCGGCATAAATGTGTTGGAATGGCAGATCCAAATAATGAACATAAGCACAAAGGAGGAAGACCAAAGAAGGAGAAAACTAGTGAAACCATTTTCTTGCCCTGTCCAGAATGTGACTATATTGGCACATCAAGGAAACGGTTCAACAGCCATGTTAGACGAACACACAGATTAACATTTAAATGTGACAAGTGCACAAAAAAATTTGGCTTTGTTAGAGATTTACAGAGACACAAGGAGAACGTTCATGCTGGTCCATCACATTTTTGTGACAAATGTTCGAAGATGTACAAATCCAAGGCAGTATTTGATCTCCATCTGAAAACCCATGAGGAAGGGTTTCAGAAGCCACGTCATGAATGTGTAATGTGTGGTAAGGTATTTACGACAAAATACGTTCTTACAACTCACATGAAGACAGCTCATTTTGGGATCAAGAGTAGCTATTTGTGTCAGATTTGTGGAAAGAGCTTTAAGCAGAGAAACTCTTACAAACAGCATGCTAATGCTCATGCTGGTATTAAGCCATATCTATGTGACCTATGTGGAAAAGCGTTCACCTATCAAAAGTCACTGAAAGAACACAGATTCATGCACGATTCAATTAGAAGATTCCAGTGCCAGCTATGTGATAAAGCATTCAGGCAGAGAACAACACTGCAAATCCATATGAAGGTACACAAGACAGTTAAAGATCATATTTGCTTGACATGCGGTAAAGGATTTTCACAAAAGCAGGCACTGGAAAGACATGACCGAATTCACACAGGAGTTAAACCATACACCTGCATTCCTTGTCAGCGAACATTTGGAGATGCATCTACAATCAGGCGTCATATGATGGCAATACATCAGAAAACTGAAAAGAACTGGCGAGAAGACATTGTGTGTAATGTAAGGAGGCGGACAGATTATTACGTTGCAGGAGGTTCAGGTCATCATCAGTCATCATTGGTGGACAAGTCGGAAGGAAACATTGAAAGAAAAACAACCAGTGAAAATAATGCTAAAAGTGATAACTCAATACTTCAAGAGCAGCCCAAGTATCAAACTCTGAACTCTGTAGATACAGCTCTTTTTATGTTGAATACCAGTGGGGCCTCTGTGGATTTTTCAAGCATATTTATCCCATCAGTAAGTCTAACAAACCTAGATCAGATCCAGACGTCTGATCCTCTTCCAGCCAGTTCAAATGGATTTAATTCCCAGTTAAACCACACTGGCCCTCAGTACAGTGCCCCCTCTAGTCAGTCACTGCAGCAACAAGTAAACAGTGCTTTGTCTGTGAATCTCGGTGGTCATTTCATCAACTTAAATGGTTTGAATCAAATAAAACTTGATCAACATCCACAGGTTGGGAAACTTCTCTTGCCATTACCAGGGCAACAGACACAAGTTGGGTTTCAGCCCCAGCAACAACAAAGCAGTGGACAGCAGCACCACCAGCAGCAACAAGAAAATAGACCCCAGCAACAGCAGCACCCACAACAAGATTTAAGACATCAACAGCTTCAGATCAACAATCCTCAAGTTCAGCAGCAGCAGATGACAGCAGTTCAAATAAGTGGTGTTCATAATCTAGTGACTGACTCTTCACTGTTACCCATGACCCCAGTGTCTGATGGTGGTGGACACTTGTCAGGTATGACAGGTGAGACTGGTCTGTCACAAACCATTGGGAATGTTTGGGGCTTTGTTGGCTATCCATCCTTCCAGAGTGCACAAAGCAACAACACACAGTACCAGTCTCAACCCAGCCAGTAGATGTTTGTTGTTATAGAGGACCTCAGATTAGAGAAAATCTGATTTTATGTATCATGATCGGTCATTTCTAACCTTTATGCTTATGGATATGAATTTAACTCAGTACAGTTGTTTTCTATACTTTAAGATGGAATTTAATTTGCCATTCATGTTACAGTAATGATGGGTGGTACTGATGACATACATCAATGCATTCATTGCTGAATAAACACAATGTAACATGAATATAACCAGCAACCCAACACTTTTTAATTTAAGATAACTTTCATACAATGTGAAATACAATAGATGGCAAATTAAGGAGATTTTGCTTAAACATTGCCGTAAAGGACAAACAGTAGCAGCAAGCAACTATTGTGCTGTTTTTTAATACTGTTTACATTAAAAAATGTTTCATAAGATAGTTTGACCCTACAACTTCTTCTTTTCTGTTAAATCTGATGAAATTTGAAATAATCAAATAGATAAAAACATTTACTATACAGCAATCAAATAGATAAAAAAAACATGTACTATACAGCAATACAACCAAATACAAGCAGATTTCATTACTATTATCATTTTACTGAAAACTCTTAAGAGATTATCGCATTTCCTCTACAAATAAACATAAGAAACACACTTTAATTATATTAAGTATTGTAACATGTCATCATTTTACACAGCACCTATAAACCTTAATCATAATCAATTTCCTTTTAAAAACAAAACTAATTTATTTACCTCAAAATGTTGAAGTGAATGTTGCCACTTACTGTCTTGATTGCTTTTGAAAGTAATGATAGAAAACATTTATTACAGATATTACAAATGCCCCAAACACTTTAATCAAAATTAAGACAGTATAGTCATTGAACTTTGCAGGAACTAAAAATCTGGTCTGCAAGTAATTAAAATCAAACTCTTTGAATGTAGGCACTAGATCTTACTTAATAACTGGATCCATATCTCTAGTGCTTCAAGTGACTCAACTCACTAGCACCTAAATATAATGGTGTAATCTTTATCTGTAGTCAGTTTTACTGTTTCAAATGGATTGTTTGAACATTTCTAAGATAAATTAACCAAAACTGTAACATTGTCAACAAACTTTAAATGCTCTGCTCAGAAGAGACTATTTTTGGAGTCATCTTTGCTGAAGCTCTGGGGGTTGAAAAGACTTAAATCCTTTAAGAACGTAGCTGTTGCTTGATTTTTTTTTTTTAAAGCCTTTGTTTGTGCTTGATTCCCTACCATTAGTGGTGAATTGGTTTCGATCTACTTTGTATATGCTATTGCAGATAGGAGCTGACCTATCTGGTTAACCATGAAATTTCTTGGTCAATTCTGCTCTCTTATTCTCAGTAAGGTGGATATAATATGATGGTCTTGTGTTTTTCTTTGACATATTTTTCATATTTAAATAGTACTGTAGTTGTAAATTCTCCCACAATAAGTTTTTTGATTACCTATCTTTGTTTACCATTGATATTCCTTTGTGTTTCTCTTTTTCTTTGATTTTTTATCCCAACTTATAGCAAGTTACTCTATTAACCATCATGTCATATTTCTTTTCTATTGCTTTCTGATAGTATCTTGCAAAATTCCGACTATTTAAATAAGTTCCAAAAGCGTATAGTTTTATGGAGGAATAATGACATGAGATAAAGAAATCCTGTAACCGCGCCACTAACATTCTCTCCCTAAACCTCATGCAACCTAAATTTTGTTACAAATTTTTTACAATTACATATGCTCAATAATAAACACAGTGCACTTTTCAAGCACTTGTATCTTCACTTTTGTGGGTTGTTTACTTTATAATGATTTTTTGTCTCAGACATAATTTTGTGTGTTCACTATTTGTTATATAGGTGCCTTGGCCCTCTGTAGTTATGGAAAATATCATTAACATTTTAATGTTATATAGGAATTTACTGGTACTTCCCAAATAAGTTTGCTTCTTTTTTACATTTTTTGTGCCAAAGTTTTGTTTTCTTACAGATGATATACAAATATTTAAATTTTTGTCAATGTTTTTTGATAAATTGTTATTTATGTAACTTTTTGGTGCTATAAACATGCAATGCTTTAAAACAATGTTTTGACAGTTTTACTGCTTTGTTCCCTTTTTTTATTACCATAGTCAAAGAGCTGTTCTTGTGTTGGTTAAGATAAGCCACAGATACATTAGTCATATTTTTCTTATCTATCCAACAGTGCAGCCTCATCTGAAAGTCGTAAATTAAAGCCTGCTATTAATTACGGCTTGGGCAAGTAATGTAAATCCAGATGTGTGATCAAAATCTACACAATCTGCTCCTTAGTCTCTGTTAAGGTTATTGCTATTACTATTATAAATGATTATAATTGTGGGCATTGTAATAATTTTCAGCCATTATTGTTGGAGGAACACTTTAAATATTTAGTATTTAGAGCAACTTACAATGACAGCAGAAATACATTTACACATAAAATAATCTAGGTATGTAAACCTGGTTTTGTTGATAAAAAAAGTCCTGTGTGAAAGTACAGATGTCTGAAACAGACTTGCTTTGATGTACAACCATCCAGCACTTATGTTACATTCGAGTTTGGTTAAAGTCATACTCACTCTTGTAAAACAAGTGTAATCAGTAAAATCAATTTGATATGTCACAGAAGACTGGCATAAATGTGCAGCGATTGACCTCTTCTTGTGTTTGACTGTAATTAAAATAAACAGATAACCATATTACAGGTTATGTTGAAAGCTTTATGTAAACATTGTGACAATTGCAGTGCTTCTTACAGCTACGTAAAACATGCATGTACCAAAGCCTCCCTCCTTACGCTTAGGGTTAAGGGGACAGCATTACGCCTGACTCGTCGGTGTCAGTATAATGGACCGGCCAGGTTCAGTCCGTGGGCACCTTATAAGTGCCCTTGTGCTATCCCTATCCCATCCCAAAGCCTTAGTAAGTAGAGCACTAGATGGCCATCCAAGCAGTTCTGGATTCAAATCATACATAAACCAGGCTTTTTCTTTTTTGCTTCTATGAAGCTTATGCTTCTAAATGTATAGAGAAATATTTTTTTTCTAGTATTATTTTTAAACCAGACCATTTAGCGTTATTATGGAGAAGATAAAACATTGTGTTGCATTATTATGGCTTCAATAAAATCAACCCAATTAAATTCTACAAAGCAATGATAATCTGAGTATTAAAATTTGTGTTAATTTTGTAATTGCAGATAAAATAGTAACAAATATTAAGGTGTTTTAAGTGTAAGCCAGATAAAAGAAAATATCGATAATTACTGTGTTGCTAGTGGCTGTACTATCAAATTCATGATTTTACTTTCAATAGCATTTTCTTTTTAGTTAATTGGGGTGCGACTTATTTAGAAAATGTGGTGAAAACTTTAGTGAAACAGCTGGAACTGTTTTACAATTAAACAACTACCTGTGTCCTGCTAATATTTGATATTTATTTAGCACTTTTATTTAGCTATGATTTACATGTTTAAAAAATTAAAATACAATAGAATTACATTTTCTTGTTATCATTTATTTCCAGATTTGTTATATTTTTTTTATTTTTTTGCAGCTTCAAAGTTTATTTTCTAAGATTTTTTCAACATCTGTCTTATACTAAATAACTTACAAGTTATCAATAAATAGTGACACTTATCTTCAATCTGTATATCCTGCCCAGGAATCTTAATTTTCCTATGAAATTCCTAAGTAAGTTTTAAATATGATAGAGATGTCAATGGACAGCTATTTTGAACAATATAACACCAATGCATAAAAACCCTGAAAATTACATGGTTGATTTTTTATATGTTTTGCTTTAATCACATTTTAAAAATTGAGATAAAAAAGCAGGTTTATCAGAGAAACAATGCACAAGATTCATTCATTTTTTATTTTATTTTGTAAGCATATATTTATATATATATTCTCTCAAGCAATGCAGATCAACTTGGTCAGAGCAAAGCAGTCTGCAACCAGTAAGGCACTGCCCATGACTGGGAGCTTAGAGCAGTAAAATGGTAAAATGCTCCCAAAAAGAACACAATTACATCGCTGGGGCTGCAGAAAGAGCTTGTATATGGTTTAAAGGTGGTATTCAACAGTTTGCCTATATCAAATGCAGGTAACAATATTTTCCCACTGTTTGTGGGAATAAGGCATAAATTTTGCACAAACTCATACTTAAGTAAAGATGATTTTAAACACTGTATTAGCAAATTGTGAAAAATACCGGTAAATCTCTCTAAATGTTAATTCTTTCCAAATCAACAAATAAGCATAATAGTGATCTCTGATAAAAATGTATATCAGTCAATGTCAGCAGCAATACCCTGATGAGGATATAATGTGATCTCAAAGAAAGTAGTCAAATTGTTTCCTTAGTTTAAAAATAGCTATCTCTGAAGTGTGATTCAGACTGGAAATACCTGTTTGCAATGGCGAGTGGGGATTTATATTTAACTGTTCACAGAGATCTAGGGCATCAATGAACAGCATTTTACAAGACCTTTTCAGGTATATTATTGTTTTAGTTATTTGAGAAAAAAATCTTTGGTCCAAACTGCCGAATACCACGTGTAAAGGATGAAACAACCAATGACAATTGGTCCCTAGCTGATGATATTAGTGGAAACACATTTGTGACTTTCAAATTGAAGCTACATAAAGCAAGTCACCTGTCAATGGTAAAATCTTAGATAAATAGTTTCATTGTTTGGTTTTATCCCTTATATTTCTCTTTTGTCACAACTTTTCCAAAACCACTGCCCAATTTCCCTGGTCATAATAGCTCTCAACGACTTTACAACCTCCAGCATCGACACACAGTTGTTCTATCTCCCCTTTCTTGAACACATGGTAATACCTGTGAAATGTGTTTGCTTCCTTAGAGTCACTTCCCTTTTTTAGTTGCCATGGCACCAACATATCTTGTTGCTTAAAGGGTGTTCTATTGACATGAATTTCCAGTCTAGCTGGTATGTCTGTTTTGCTCTGTAAACATTCTCTATCATTATCCACACAGTTTCCATTATTAACATTTTTCCTCATTCTACTCTCTATATCTGTGACATCTTTTGTGTCTTTTGTACCAACCTTTTCACAAGAATGATCCCCAACTTCTCTATGTTTATCACAGTTTTGGTCACATTTACTTGTTCCTTCACCACCTCTATCAGCAATGTTAGTTTCTATACTCTGACTATCCTCATTTGCATATGACCCCTGTTGACCTTTACTGCCCTTGAGGTACTTGGATTTGACCTTGTTAAGCTCCTGCTCAATTGCCCAGACATAGATGAGACATTTTCCACCTTTGCATAGGATCTTTAGCAGTTCCTGTACAGACCTTAAACGTCTCTCCTACAATAGAGAATAATTTCAAATATATATTGTTTAAAATTGTTTATACTTTTAAGCACATCAACATGCCAAGAATTTAAAAAAAAAAGAAAGAAACACCAAGTAATGAGGTTGATCTTTTGTTGTTTATCTGCACAAAGCATAACAATCATTCTTCGATAGTGTCATTGCTATTTGCAATGTTAGAGAGTAAATTTATAAAGTGACAAGTACAACTTACATAAATTTTTTCTAAATTTAAATAATAAGAGCAATAATGTCATACATTAACATCAAAAGATAGATCTAAGATATGTATTTACATTTTCTTGTATATCAAACATGCTATAAGATAAACAGGGAAATAAAAATTAACTTTTCATCAAAATGAAATTTAAATTATATTTTGATATACATTCCCTGACATACAATCAAATGTGTTAGACATGTTTTTTCTATTTTGTCTTCCTTGACTCAATACTAAGAAGTTTTAACATTGTGTTATATATAACAGATAAAAATAATTTGCTAACAAAAGATAATATTTTTTGCTGGTGACTTACATGTGTAGAGAGATGATGAATTACAGCAATACAAAGGCAAACATCAAATGACTCTGGTCGCAGGGGAATAGCCAGCACATCTCCAACAAAGACTGGGAAACCTCGCTCCTTGACAATTGTAGCGAGATTGAAACTTCGATCTGATCCAACCTGTAATGCACATCACAGAAATTTTAAGTTAAATTATCCATCCATTTCACGAATTATGTTTAGGCCTTATTGGGACTGTAAAAGTTATACAGACATTGTCAATTTTCTGTCACATGTGAGTACAGGGTCCTCACTAACCTGGAGGCATTTTATTTTTTTAAGTTTAGAGAGGTATTGTTTTAAACACTGTGACTTACTATCTTTCATTGCCACATATACCATATATTATACCATACTGACACTATGAACATTATTTTCACCTGTATCATGTTTTTTTCTTAAAACGTTCACTTATAAAAATGTGCAAGATTGAACTGTATTTTGGGCCGGTGGCCTTTTATTACTAATAATTGTGTTGGATTGTATGACAGAGACAGATCCGAAATAACACAATAGAAATTCAATGACTACTTCCTTCTCAGTTTTCATTCATATTATTTAATAACAAAACTACAAAATTTGATTAGCATATTATCATCCTTACGTCAGGACCATTCTACATGCAGAAGGGCTAAATTGATAATCTTTATTATTATACTTTGGGAGCTTACTTCATATATATGTTTGTTGATGCCAAGGTATTTTCCATTGCCACAACCAATATCGGCCAGAAAGGAACCAGTAGGTTGCTGTCTTAGAAAGTCGGCAATCCGAGGCCAAGGTGTGTGCCGAGTACCACTGAAGTTGTCGGCTATCTTCTCATATACCTGAAGATATAATGGTTTGTCTATTTTATGTTACATCGCACCAACATAATTACTGTCATAATAGAGACGCCCTGCTACTAACTTGTAGAGGAAGACCCCTGGCTTATGTCTGGGTATAACAACCAGCGCACCACAGGTTAGCAGGAAAACCTCCCCACATGAAACACCCACGGGAACTCAAAACCAGGTGGTGAGAGACTGAAGAGTTACAAGTGAGCAATTCTAACTGCTCAAACACTGGTGCCCCCAGGTATAAAGAAAAAATGTGCTTTCCTTTTTTTTAATTTGATTATGAACTAATTTCTTCAATCAGCAAATTGTCAGTTTTACTAAAAAAAAGCATGCTCAAATATTTTAGTCACTGAAAGTCAAACTAGGGTAAAATTGACATGTGAAGTTTCATTCCAATCAATGTGCTGGTAGTTGACATTTATGTTTCAATGTGGGACCATTTAGCAGAACGTGGGTAAACAGATCGATTTAATAGGTAAGAGATGGTTGTTTTTAAGGTTTTGTGTATTGAATATATGTATGTTGCATGTGAGTATGGCTTAAGTTTTAATTTAATGTTCACACTAGTATTCCTGTTGAAGTTTTTAATTAGGCCAAGGTCACTTCAGATATTTGTCATATGAAAGAGATGTTGTATAAAAATATCCAGGATGGACAAAACATTGTAACAAACATTACCTGGTGGACATGCAGCTTCTCTAGACTTGCAGCAGCAGAGTCTGTGGCTGGTATATCAGGCTTGCTTAAAACACAATGGCTAGTGATAAGAATGTAACATGGGAGGATAAGAAAAACTCATCTACCTGTACATATATGTATGTAACGGTTACCAATTACT
Source organism: Sinonovacula constricta (assembly GCA_007844125.1). NCBI lineage: Eukaryota > Metazoa > Mollusca > Bivalvia > Cardiida > Solecurtidae > Sinonovacula > Sinonovacula constricta. Next base: position 81,336,294 of record CM017558.1, read on the forward strand.
GTGTAATCCCTAAAACTCCTCCAATTTGTTGAAAAATATTGAGTTTGGAACAGTACAGCCATTTCAATTTATCATCCAGAGTATTTGTAACTTCTCTTAAAATCAATATTTCATGTTCTGATTTCTTAAATTTAACTCAACTTCAAAAGTCTATTGGTTATCAAATCAGTTTTTTCCAATAAATTTAGGATATATTTTAGTAAATTTACTTATTCAAAGTTTTAGCATAACATTTAAAGGCATATTAAACAGTTGACCTGAGCTTACTGTTAATACAGAAAAAGCTTACTTAGTTTCCTGTCCTGGTTTCACACCAGTTATTTTCCTGAATGTAAAGGATGTCCTTAAACCACGGTGTGACAGTGTGAGACCACCTTCAGGGGAGGGAACTATGTCAGATTTCCTCGGGGTGATACCATGTGACCATGTGTACCTAAAGAGTGACAGAATAAAAATACATGTTATTATGTATGTTTGTGTAAAGGTTTTAAGGGTGTGCATGTATGGCAAATTTTAATATAATACCCAGATAAAAAAGGATTGAAAACAAGAGGGCAATGATGGCCCTTCATCACTCACTTGAGGACACAGGCTTTTAGAAGGCTCATATCTGGTGTCAAGTAATTAAGAGTTATTGACTTTAGAAACCTTTGGTAATGATTGGACCATTAGTGTGGCCACTGGGCTGATAACATTTTCTAGAATTGTACCTAGTAACCTACTGAATCTACATGAGCCACTTCAAAACATATGTAAGATTTCATACTGGCAAACATTCTGGGCAAGCTTGGTGAAGATTGGGCCATCAATGTGGCCTCCAAGTGTTTTCACAAGGTTTTTCTAAAATTTGACCTAGTGACCTACTTTTTGATCCCACATGACCCAATACTGAAATTATCCAAGATTTCATGTAGACAAACATTCTGACCAAGTTTGATGAAGATTGGGCAATAAATGTGGTCTCCAGTGTGTTCACAAGTTTTTTTCTAAGATTTGACCTAGTGACATATTTATTGATCCCACATGACCCAGTTATGAACTCATTTTAGATTTCATGCAGGGCAAACATTCTGAGCAAGTTTGGTGAAGATTTGGCCATAATGGGCCTTCTAGTATGTTCACAAGCTTTTTCTAATATCTGACCTAGTGACCTACTTTTTGATACCCATGTGACCCAATTACAATCTCATCTTAGATTTCATGCAGACAAAAATTCTGACCAAGTTTTGGTGATGATTTGGCTATAAATGTAGTCTCTAGTGTGTTCACAAGCTTTTTCTAAGATTTTACCTAGTGACCTTCCTTTTTATCCCACATGACCCAGTAACGAACTCATTCAAGATTTCATGCAGACAAACATTCTGACCAAGTTTGGAGAAGATTGGGCCATAAATGTGGTCATAAGTTTTTCCTAAAATATAACCTAGTGACCTACTTTTCAACCCCATGGGACCCAATAATAAACTCATCCAAGATTTTATGCAGACAAACATTTCGACCAAGTTTGATGAAGATTGGATAAAAACTATGGCCTCTAGCATGTTCACAAGCTAAAATGTTGATTACAGATGAAGCAATATCGGAAAAGTTTACCTTTAAACATTATCATCACACACTTGTAATATCTATTATCTGTATTATCATAATTGTTGTTATAATCACTCCCAGCATTATCATCAGCGCCGCAATTAGCACCTTATCACCACCACCACTATAAGCACCTTATCACCACAACCACAATTAGCACCTTATCACCACCACCAATATTAGCACCTTATCACCACGACCACAATTAGCACCTTATCACCATCACCAATATTAGTACCTTTTCACCACCACCAATATTAGCACCTTATCACCATGACCACCACTATAAGCACCTCATCACCACCACCACTATTAGCACCTTATCACCAACACCAATATTAGCACCAGCAGTAGCCAGTGTATACCTAGACTCTCCTGTCATGATCAGGGCACTTCTGTGAGGCAGCAGAACAGATCGGTGTTGACCATCAGGGTGGCGAAACTCCATCAACACCTGAAGTGTGATTTATGGGAACAATGTGAAAAATTCTATAGTTTAAACATTTCTGCAGGTGAAACATAAGCATTATCAAAAGTGACAATTATTAATGGGAGGAATGAACATCATAAGAAAGCATAAGTTTTACTTTCTATTACAATAAAAATATCAAATGATACAGTGTATGGTTTTATTTTTTTCCAAGGGGGAACACAATCATTATCTAAAGTGACAACCATTAAGGGGGGGGGGAGTAAACAATTTGAGAAAGCACAATTTAATTTTCTGTCTGATATAAGCATCAAATGATGCATTGCTAACATAACTCCATCAACATGTGAAGAACTAAACCCAAAGCACCAGTTGTCAATGGGACTATTGAGCAATTAGAACTGTCCATTTGTTTGTGCAGTAGGTAGATTAATTGCCAGAGCTTCTACACGCCCTGGGTTCAATCCTAGAGAGACATGAGACATACCAAAGCCTTAAAAATACCTGAAAAATCTGCAATTTTGTTTTGTTTTAAATCCACCACAGTGACACAGTTATGGCCATAATATTGATGTCCACAGATAATTTGGTGGAGGCAGACCCCAAGCAAAACTCTGGGCTGATCCACTCACTCACTGCAAGCCAGTTGGTAGAACTACCACTATATTAAGTCCTTGCCTTGATCAGAATTTGAACCCACTTGGTGAGAGGTTGATCATTGAGTGCAGTTACAAGTTGGTACATTTGTGAATTTAAGTTTTTACACAGTGGAATAAGGTACAATATGTTAGAGATTCTAAAATAGGAAAAGGTATATGAAATTCTGCAAAACTTAAATGGTAAATCTTAAAATGAGCTTACTGAGGTAGCAGCAAGGCTAGATCATCCATTGTCAAATTTATGTGACTGGATGTGACCTCGTATATGATGCTCAACTGTTCATAGCATTCTATCAAATGGTAGGCAGCATGATAAGTGCTTTAAGTGAAGAGTAAATTTATTGATGGGACCCAACAGTCAAATAACCTGATACTAATAAGCCAGTGTTTAGATTTGCATTTTAGATGGAATACTATATCCACACATAATTTTTTTTTGGTATTTCGAGAATTTGCTAATATATATATATGCAATAAAAAACACATACCTGTGAACCTATACTCAATGAAACCAAACCATCTTCAAATGCAGAAGGGGTATCAACATGAGGAGGGATGCCTGTAACATATCAGTATGCATTTAAATCAAATTGGAATCCACAATTAACAAAGTATAAACACACCTCAACATTCGTGACTTATACATATTGGTTTAAACATATTTTATTTGGAAAAAAAAAACATTTACAAAACATGTTATACAATATATGGGGATAAGAACGAAAGAATAATATTCTTATCATGTTCTTTTCCCTACATATACATATTCCATTAGTACAAATAGAATCGTCACATAAAAAGTGATACCAATTTCTTTTGTCCAAAATTCTGAAAAGATTAAAGTGTATAAAAATATCTGTTTTTAGAAAATTCATTGGAATGCTCTCCAGAAATTTCAAAAACAAATAATGCATTTGAGTGCTATTTTAAATCTAAACAGACCAAACATATATTTAAATAAAAGATCTAGGCTTATAGCTGCCAATAAATAAATAATATTTTATAACACAATATATATGTTCTAATATGGTATTATAAATAATAACTGAGAGCTACCTTGCCCTGGCTGATACTGGTTGACTGTCAGCTGGTCTGGTCGATGTGAGACATGTCCTGTGGCCAGTAATTGGTCTATCAGAGGCTGGTACACAGCTGGTACACCCTCGGGTAATGGATCCTCAGGGTCCACATTGTTGATGCTGTACTTGAACTCATAGCCATAGTGCTTCACCCGGCGATGTTTCAACTCCTGCTTGCTACCTACAAGTACATTACATTGACTGTACGCTTATCATAAATGACACCTAACAAGCTGTATTTTAATGTACATGTATAACAAAATTTCAAAGGTATATCAGTATAGCTCAAATTGCACAATCAAATCTAAAGAGCTTTACTAAAAATTCAACAACTTCTTACAAGCAAAAGAATACAGAGTTGACCTTTTAGAATGCATTTAATATTGCATACAAGTTGTGTTCAATATAATAAAATAAATATATTGTAGTATAGTTTACACAATGCTCACAAACTTAAATTAAAGCCTTAGTGATATAAGTTCAAAGGCACAAAGTTTCAGCTACTTTTTACTTGCTTAGTCATACAGACATAAAAGAGTCTCTATACATATTTTATAACAAGATATTATATGGTAACTTAACATAAAATAAGTTAAACGAAGACATATAAATGCTATTTTACTTTAAAATCAAAAAAAAAAAGAAAAAAAGATTTACAAATATACCATATTTGTATCCATATTGTTCAATGGGCATCACAGTGCTTGATTTTCTTTTAGTCTTTACGTGACTGAAATACATGGTTATATATTTAATACAAGAATTGAAGAGACCTAGCTAAATGTGGGATACCTGGATATGTGTCTTCAGTCCATGCCACTGACTTCAGAATTTCCTGGGCATACTCTTCTGTTATAAAATCTTCTAAAAGTATCAATCCAGGTGGCAACACTGTAGAAGGAGCTACACTTGCTGGAGCTAGAACAAAAAACAATAATATTAACTTTAAGTAGGGAAGGAAAATGCTCAGCATTTGTAAAACTGAGAAGTGTAACTAGAGGTTCTGGAAATGTGTAAACTAGAATAATGTATCAGTGTGTGTTGCATTTTTTTTAATTCTTCATATATTTGTTCTGCATTTGCAACAAATTAAGATTTAATAAACTACTATGTAATTTAACATTAAAAGTCTACATAAGTATATGATAGATGTAAGCCATTTGAAACATTGTACAAGGAATTCATTTTAAAAATGAAATAATCTTTAGTATTTATCTGTTAATTACCTTCACTGACAAATAAAATGTAAAACACAACTTCTGCCTTCCTCCTTTCACTGCATCCCAGTCTATATCCATTCAAAGACTCATATGCTAGCTTTGCATCATTCACAGATGTGAAACAAACAAAACTGTATGATTTCTGTGGTAGCATAATGATGTCAACCTTGGTGTCATAGACTTTGAACAATTGGACCATCTCTTCATATGTAACACCATTGTCCAAACCACCATTGCCTATACAAAGAATCTGAAAAATAACACATTATCAGAGAGATGAGATTTCTTTTTTTCCAATATTTTTTTCTATTCTTTTTTTTCAAACCAAATGTACCATATTTTCTCACTTATAAGACTATTAGCTTATAGTCGGGCCCCCCTACTTCACCTGGGAAATTGCAAGTTTTTGCTTCAACCTTCTTATAAGACGAGGTGAAAAAATTAACAAAAGTGTTAATTGGTAAATATCGACTCGTAATTTTCACAAGTTGCGGGATGTATCTAGCAGGTACCTCTCAGCTGCAAGAACATCCTGCAGCGCATGGTGGCATAACATAAATCTCTTTGATCTACGTCACCAAGACTGGCATGACAGTACATGATATATCGATGAAGAGTACTTTGTGTTAACACAGTACACACGATTATACTAGGTGAACAGTTTGTGGCTGATTAAACTTTGGCTACTTGAATGGATGCTTTTGTTCAAGATAAACTATGCATTATATAATTATTTCTATTACTTTTCTTTTCAAGATAGTAAGAGAAAACTAGAAATGAGAAAAAAAAAATGAATAAAAACAAAAAACATTGTTTGTCTTTCATTTAAGTCTTGTTCTTTTTTATGATAATTATAACATAATAACAAACATCAGAGCACATTTAGGCTAAGGTATCAAAGCACAAATTACATGGAACTACATAAATCACATCAACTTTTGAACTTTTAACAAATGGATTTAAAAGCCTTCAAACTTTTCGTTGTTACTTTCTCCAAACTGTTCCTCAGACAGTGCATCATCATACATGCCAACATCCTCATTGCTATCTTCGTAGTCAATGTCCTCATTTCTGCCAATAAACTCACTAAACGGTTCGACATCTTGTGAGCCATCAATCGAATTCGAAATTCCACACTTTAAGAACGTCTTCATCACATTCCACTGAACTTCTGTTCTGCAGCACAGTTAGTGTTTCCTTTTGCAAACACAATAACCTTGAGCTTAAAACGCTACATTCTAGGAGTTCCTCTTTCTTTTCTGTGACAGGATTTACTACCCTATTATATTCACATTTTCAGCAGTATTAGACAGGAAAAACAGACACCATAAATTCTTTAATTTATAAGTTACTCAAAAACAAGTGTGATATAAATCTAACCAATTATGATGCAAACGAAGTGTCAGTCACGCCATGAATGATGGTTAGCATGAGTGAATTAACCAATTAGTAATTAGTAATTAATCAGTAATTTGCTTTAAAGGATAAATTGAAAAAGTACATGTAACAAACAAGAAAAAAGGAAAGTTGTTAGTAAACTTATTAGTGGGTATCCACTCTACTGTAAAGACTGAGCGACTTTAAAGCTCAATTAAGGTAAATTATCAGCGGTTGATAAAGAGTCTGGTCATTACATAACTGCTTTCAAGTTTCTGAGGTATGTTTACTTCCAAAAACAACATGAAAACTTTTTGCCACGTCACTAAATGCCGCCTTGATCATGAAATTTATTGGAAAAATCTCAGTCTCGTAAGTGAGAAAATATGGTAAGTTGTCAAATGGGAGGTAAATACCGTATTCACTCGTGTAATGGTCGCACTCGTATAATGGCCGCACCCCCAAAATGACCGCAAAATTTGAAGAAAAAATCCTAATTCAATGTAATGGCCGCACCCCCAAAATGACCGCAAACGCAGCTTATTATCCGTCAGTAAACACTTAAACAAACTTTCAACTTCAGTCTGCTAAATACACCAAGCTGTAATTTACTTGGCGTTTCTGTGTAGACTTGCCTCATTACACAGGTCAAGTGACTGACTCTGAGATAAGCTGTTGTCAAGGTGATATCGATCGGAGCAGTTTGACAGTGAGGGAGTGAACGATGTGTTTTTATAAGCAGCTGCCGATTACATTTCTCCATGCAATGTCCCCTGATATATCGTGTACTGTCATACCAGACTTGGTGACGTAGATCAAAGAAATTAATTTCATGCCGCCACGAGCTACAGGATAGCATTGCGACTGAGACTAGATACATTCGCAACGTGTCAAAAATACAGCCACAGTTTACCAATTAACCCTTTTGTTAAGACAGCATGACTGGTCGACGCTTCTGTTCTTTTTTCACCTCGTCAAGGAGGTTGTCGCCTCGTATCAAAGCTGTGTTGTTTTATCGGCTATACTATGGAATCCTTTGATCTGCATGGTAGTGTGCAATGACAGCTGGGTGAAATTGTTTGATGATGCAAACATTCAGAAATATGATACAAGAGATAAAACTAGGAAGTCATTTATAAATTATGGAATATGTTCACATTGGTTAGACAAAGGCATAGAACGACGCTATCTCGTTCATATCGTCCGTCAACCTCCTACTTAGAGAGCTCATCTAGACGCATGGCGTCCCAAAAATCGGCAGAATCGTTCTAGAAAAAAATGTCCCAAGGCCTTACACCTATAGAATGGCCGCACCCTCAACTCCTTAACGATAAAGTCGGGTAAAAAAGTGCGGCCATTACACGAGTGAATACGGTAATCTGACTCTGGCAGTGTGGAGGATTCCAGTCACTCATAGTCATAGGCTTTATCAAGTTACCAACACTCTATGAAATTGACTGATCGATAAAGAATATATATATACATAAAAACAACAACATTGCTCTGATTTCACTAACTTTTTCAGCCATACCTAGAAAGGTGGGACAATGGAAAATTTATGAGTTATATGTATTAGCATAAACATTTAACCACTACATCAGTTAACACATGTTCATTCATACCACTTTGTTTCATGGGATAATCAACTGGCAAAAGTTTGTTTTCATTAATATTTATTGGCCACAGTAACTCATTGAAAATATGTGATACATTAGGAAGTACTCTTCAACATTAAGTAAAAGATTTGGTTAAATGACTATGCATATGCAGTGCCAGTTATAATTTATCTACATATTTTTAACTTCAAGTTCACCAGCACAACAAGCATGTTGAAAAAGTGATGGTAACAGGTGTATTTATAGTTTTAGATAAAGTCTTCAATTTAGTAACAAGTCAAACAAAATTTGCAACATGATTTCAATGAAAGACAGTATCAGATTAATACATTTAGCACACCATGCTTGCTTTTTATTAAACAACTGATAAAGGTTTACTTTTAATTTTTATTTGCAACATGTTGGATGTGTACAATCTCAATTCAAGAGATAACAAATGGAGATCAATTATGGCAAACTGTACTAATTTCTGCCAGCCCAAATTAAACTTAGAAAGAATGATATAACAGGAAAACATGTGAAAAAGAGTTCATTGCTGCAATTTAAGTGACCTTAATGACGCACTATAAATCTTTTGTTCTTCAAACACTGTTTGTTATCCAATGGTTGACACGAATGGTGTCTCAGGATCCCAGAACTGATATACCAGTTGTTCCATCGGAAAGCTTACTTTCCAATTAAAAGTACATTGAACAACCACATTTGTTGCAAAACTATTTAGCTATCTCCATAAAAATTTATTATAAGGCAGTATTGTCAAATTATCATGTTGTTGTGTTCATTTTTTAACATTTTGAAACATTTGCCCCGCATCATGATCAGGGACTGCTAATTTTCCAAAAGGAATGACCTGAATTTCAAAGCAGGTGTTTTCTTGGTATGCCAGGCTATGAAAAAAATATGAGTTTATGTTTAGATGACAATTTGTCCAGATCACTATCGTGATTGGGCCGATTCCACTTGGATTCCATGAACCAGAAGTATGCTCATTACACACAAACCAGTAATTGCACATAAGTTTTATGTTTTCCTTGTGATTCTGGCAGGTCAGTCATTAAATGACATACATTGACTTTATTGGAACAACTTTGGCAGAGCACTCTTTAATCATAAAATAAAAATGTGTAAATATGCATATATTTTTATTGTATGCATGAACTTTAGAAAGCTTACTGATTCGTCAAAAACAATTACTTTCGTTGGGTTATCTTCAAACTTGATTTTTTCCTTTGTCAGGAGCGAATGACGATGTTTTTGAAGCTTTTTCATAAACTTTTTATCAACAGTGGCATTTTCAATGGGCGCGGCCATTTTGGTTGTGCAATTTATTATTTTGCGGATGTTGATATAACCAAAATCTGTTTGAGCATCGTATTTTAAATAAAAAAAAGACCTCTGCAATAGTGTAAAAACGGTAGGCCTACAATAATTATATTTTTTTTTATTTAAAGGTATTCAAGTTTCAGCTGTTGTATCATTCAGTAAAATTCGTAAATACATCAGAACCTATGACGTCACTCGGCGAAAAATAAAATGGCGGCGTCTTGCGTTACCGCTGATCAATGTAAATCTTGGGAGAAATCTGGAAAACAAGACTTGTAAGAAATTGTTTTTAGCAAATTTACATTCATTCACATATTGCATAACTTATTTTATCTAGCCTTAATCCATTTGAAGTATAACGCGTCATACTTTTCGCAGAAACTAGCTGAAAGTGCTGCGCGTGAAAGGGATCCATGACAAGCAAGCAAAGCCTAATTTTGATGACTATTTTATAGTTCAGAACACAATATGTTAGCAAGCTTGAAATTATATGAGTGATAATTTTAGTTGGTTTCATCGTGGAATCGTGTTTAAGAACAAAGTGGATGTTTTCATTTTAGACTATTTCCAGTCCCTGTAAAATCATTGAATGCATCTGACTATCTCGCAACCAAATTTCTTTTCACTCAATAGAGGGCAAAGAGTTTTGAAAATCAGAACTAGTGTCGAACTGGATTGCTCCCGGACACAATTTATTTTGTGCCTATTGACATGGGTAGTATGTCATCCCTCTCAAAGATTTTTCTAGGGCCCAAAAAATCCCTTATAATCTTGAGTTGGGCAGAATACCTCCATTATGTTCAAAGGTGAACAAAATACTCTTAAATGACCATCTTGTTTCCCTTTAAACCTCTAAATACATAAGAGTTAGACTTCTTCAATTACTGAACATATCCCTCTTAGGGGCACCTTCATAGAGAGTGTAAGCACAGTGTTGTGCAGCATACATTTTCCTGTTAAAACTCCTAAAACACATTGGCTATGGCAATTATGACCCCATGATTAGTCATTTTTTGAAGGCTTCGGGGCTGGCTGTTGTTGCTAGTATTGAAATGTGATCTGAAGTTAAACCTCTCAAAATGTTAAGTCATTTATATAAGCAAACAAACGACACCATTACCAACAAAAGATATCTTACTCAACACTATCATGGAAACACTTAAAAGTGCAAAGTATCTTAGAATCAACAATTTGGACAGTATTACATAGAACCATTACCTTGACAGCACAAGAAAGGGTAACCAAACATTAGATTTCTTAAGTTGGAACATCATTATGCATTTAGAATCTGTCAAATCTTTTGATCAATCAATTGATATATAAATCCTATTTTGCACAATTTATCCAATACTATCAAATATTTCCAAATACTCCTTTAAACTTTTCTTGCATATGTGTTATATTAAAAACAGTTAAATTATGTTGTTTAAGGTGACTGAAAACTCAAACACAATCTTAGTCTTCATAAAAGAAATTTAAAAATATTGGACCTGTGGTCCACCAGGCTGGCAATATCTACTGGACTGGATCAAATTTTAATGGACCAGTAAGATTTTGGCAGTTTGACTTGAAATGTTAGTAAGCTAACCTTGGTGTTACAAGTGGTTAGGTTTAGTAAGGCTGTAATATGTAGTTAGTTTAGTATATATGTTTTCTTAATAATTAAGAATTTTGAAAATGATGTGGCTGAAAATTCTGTTGGGCTGTCGGTCCATTTTACTTATAAAATTTATGGATTGACAGATTTTGGTCTGCCCGGACCACGGCCACCAGGTTTTGTCTAAGATTGCAATCTGATGCCATTTGAGCTAAGAATTTGAAAAATAACTTTGTAAAATAATTACCTCATGAGATTCACTGTGAGATTTACGTTTTACGTGTCTACTTTTTCAACACCTAATCTTTTAATAAAAGGGATAACCAAAGGGTGTTGTGATTTGTTGCAGTTGGTTTATATTTCTTTCAGAAATTAAATTTAAATGAAGACATATCAGTTTAAACATGCCGAACCAGTAAAGTACAATCATCCCCACCATGTGCATTTTTCCCTTGTGTCATTTGAAATTACCACCTTTGATTGGAGCACTTGTCACTTGTGCTCCACCAGTCAATAGACATACAGTGTAAAAAATCAAAACTACCTTACTAAACTAAATTGTACAGAGCATGTCAGCAGATATTTTCTTTGAATAGGGCAAATTTCAGAATAGTATTATTTGCAATAGAAGTAAAGCACATACATAAAAAGGATAAAGGTTTGAGCTGACATTCTTACTTTGAGATAGCCTGTATTGTGAGGTAAGTGACTTGGTGATAGAGAGTGTGGACTTTATGTTTGTGTTTTTCAGCTTGAGGCTTTGCCGAGGGGTTACAGACAAATCAGTCCTTGCCAGCCTTAGTAGCCCAGACCTCAGACAAGCAGTATATGAGGCTTGCTTCCATGTCACCAAGGGAAGTCTAAAAGCAGAACAGCTTATCACAGCTATAAATGAGCTAAAGGTACACAATTTTGTTCCACTTTTTAAAGATTATTTTTTGATAGATATTATTTTCTTGGTGTTTTTTTTACTTGCATGTTACTGTCACAAAACACCATTTGACAGTACTTTATATAAATATTTCTCTTTGCAAGTTTTAAGACAGGAATGCTTAAGTATATTTATGATGAATTAGTTTGTAATTTGTCAAATAAATGTTGTTGATCTTTGTTGTAGGAGGATATTCCAGATCTTGTGTCTCTGCTGATTGATATACTTGGAGCTATAGGTTAGTTAAATCACACTTCATTTATTATTCTTTTTATTTATCATACCCTGTCAGTACATATCAAAGTTCCTAATGAATGTAGTGATAAACACCCTTGCTAAAAATGCTAGCAATTCTTTATTAAGTTAGATTCATATTTTCTCATCCTAGTGTCTAAATAATGTGACAATGTGTGCTTTCATGTCAGGTATTTTGGTAACTGAAAGATTGTTGTTTGCATATCAATTTTACACACATCAGCTTTTTAGACCCTATGGTTTATATCTTCATGTATACTGTCCTAAACTGAAGGAATTCCTTGGCAGTTTTATAAGTTGATGCTCGCTAAAGTAAAGAAAAATATCTAAAAAATGATGTGTTAGTTAACAGTCTGACTTGTTTACTTATCATTGTTACTCTAATATCGAGATCATAATATACTGGAAACTCAGTCAATCATTGTTACTCTAATATCAGGATCATAATATACTGGAAACTCAGTCAAAAATTTCCTTGCTTGACCTGGTAATGCAATCAGTAGAGTGTTGGCGCCAAGTACAGGAGGCCCTGGGTTCAATCTTACCAGTTGTTGCAGTGGTATAATTTCCTAACTAACACCTAAGCATATAATGTTCCACGACAGGTCTGTCAGCTTTTGGATAATGTGACTAAAGTGAGGTATCCTGCCAGGTTTTTATGGAATGCTTTACATGGCAAAGGCAGCACTATATCTGCTTAAAGTTGGCACCATGTCCTAATAACTGAAATACTATTGGTAGGACAATAAACCCAAGAAACAAACAAACGTTTGCTAGACCAAGTCGCACTTGTAAGACCTGCCAAGTGTCCAGTTTTGTTGATGAAACTCGTATCTTTGTGTTGATAGCATTAAAGTAATTTTCACAAACAACAAAAATCCAAGTTTAAACGAAAAAAAAATCATTTATATGTTTACCAATTATACCAGAGAATTTTTGTTTCACTGTTCTGGTCACAAAGACCAATCACATGTTATTTCACCTAGGTAGGGTGGCTGTGGCATAGGTAGAGTTGAGGATTTACCTCATAGGTTTAAGTCCCATTAAGGGAGCAGAGCTAAATGCAGGAATATCGTCCATTGATCAATATTGTGCTGTTGACATTTGTCTGGAGTCTAACATCAGCTTGCGGATCGGGAGGTCGCGGGTTCAAACCCCGGCCGGGTCAAACCAAAGACTTTAAAGTTAGTAGTAATAGTCCTTATGCTCAGGAATAAGGGGACAGCATTACGCCTGACTGGTCGATGTCAGTATAATGGACTGGCCGGGTTTAGTCCCTGGGCACCTCATAAGTGCCCCTGTGCTATAATGATAGAAATGTCGCTGCACAGTATTGGCAAAAATGCAGGAAAATCCAAATCGCAAAACAGCTGGAAGTTGCAATAATAACCATTACCACATAATGACAATTGTGTCTCAGCGATGAATTTCTAAGAACAAAATGATTCACTTAGTGTCTCTTAAAACATCTGTTATTTATTCCTTTTTTGTTGTTGGTAATATTATTGTATGAGCTAACAAAAGAGGAAGAAAGTGCTAAAAAGTTTATATTTTGCTCAGATGATAATCATGATATCCAAATGCTTTTAACTAATCTTTGATTACAGATGTTGAGTTAAGTTGCACAGATGAGAGCAAAACAACCAGGGAAAAGTTCACGTCTCTTGTACAGACGGTTGGTTTGGTGAGTTCTTTTTAATTTTGATTGTTAAGATTTTAGTGACAATTGTTGTTTTTTAACCTTTTGTCATTTGTTTCTATTGTATGAAAAGCCATTAATAGAAGTTGATTCCAGCTTACTGCATAACATGCTATTTTGTTTATTTAAATTATTTGAGCATCAATTCTTACCATTTTTAAAAAAATGTTGGACAGTAATATATGTTGTTAACCTATTTTTGATTATAAGCATTATCCTCTGCTGCTCACCTGTTGGGTAACACTGATTTGTTCATCTCTTGGGTAACAACGTTCACACCTTTTCCCAGGGGATTAGCATACACAATCTGTATTAATTGCTTTATCAGCAGCTAATTAGGCATACTCCATCATAGTCTACTGCAGATGGCAGACTTACTATCCAATCTGCAAATAGAATTACACTGTACTTTGCAATGGTTTGCATGTTTCAAGAGTAAATAATGTCAACATGAAATGATCTACAAGTCTCTTAGTTTTAATTGCAGATTGCTGTCCCTTGGATTTTTTTTGTAATACTAAGGCCTAAAACATTTTAATGTTAGTGCATTGGCTTAAAAACAGAGCATACAAACATTTAAATTAAAGTAAATGCTTACTTATTTGACCTCCCATTACTTCAAAAAATGAACAACTGGTAAGCTTAATTTGTAGCATCACATGAAAATACTGGCGTACATTCAGTAGGAGCTACCATTCGCTAACGGCTACTGAACAAACTGTTAGCCGCTAACATTCGCTACAGTTCGCTAACTGATTCTGAAGGTAGTGAGCAAAGAAAATGAATTGTACAATAACACTGTACTGCCAAACATCGTTACTGTCTAACGTTAGCTTCTAGTAAAGACACGCCTGGTCTGTTGCAGTCACAAACATAAAATAGCAACTGGAAAAAGAATGCAATTACCTTTTTAATGATCAATACATTGTATTGGAGGTAAAAAAAATGAAAGCTTAGCAATTTCCTTAAAATCAGAAAAATATTTAAATATATGACTGATGATGTGTTAAAGGAGAATACCATATAAGAGTTGACAATCAAAAATCTAATTTGCGTAAGATCTAAAAGAGAATACCATATAAGCATTGACAATCAAAAATCTAATTTGCCTAGTATCTTGAAAATGGTCCTATACTGATGATTTAATTAAGGTCTTGTTGCATGTGTGTGAAGTCACATCTTTATAAAGTATAAAAACATTTAAGAACAATGTCTGTAAACTGTGCTCACACTACAGTATTCATCTTAGTGTGTTGGAAGTTTGGAAAGGTACCTTAATTTTTTTAACCAGAACATCTTTGTTATATAGAAATTATCTCAATATCACAAGAAAGCAGAGGAAACAAGGTATTGGAAAGTGCCTATAAATGCGGCCTATTTTTTATAAAAAAGAACTTATAGTAAATTCAGAAACTTGTTTGAATTCTTAATAATTATGTTTTGACATGATCTACATTCTTCGCAGAGTCTTGACTGTGAGGCCCTGATCAAGTCCCGTTTGGATCATGACACCCTGGAAAATGCAGGACTCGTCTCAAACAAGACTGTCTTTACACAGAGACATGTCAAGATTAAAACACGACTCTAGTAAGTGACCTTTGGATTTTGCTCTGACATTTGGCTTGATGTTAATTAGCTGCTTTTGCCCTACCCCCAGTAATTACTAATAACCCGCGTTAGGACCCGGAGTGAAAATGGTAAGATTTTCTTTCTATGGTATTTCTCACTCTTTCATCCAAAAGCATGAAAATAATATGTTTACCAAGTGGGGACTATATAGAAGTTATTTATACAATGTAGTTAACCCATGAATTGCCAGAAACACTTACGGTGGGGTATGTTTTATGTTAATGGGGAAATAGCAGAGTAGTGGGGCATTTAGTGATAGCTGTAGTTTGTCTTGGTTTATTATTTCCAGTTGTTGTTGTTTTCACAATTGCATTTGCTATATTTACTTACAAAACTTACGTTTGCTATAAAGGAACTTTTTTGTTAATACAGCTGCTACACAAGTAGCAAGTAAAGGCGAAGAGCTAGTTTGAAATAGCACTTTAATTAAAACAGTTATTTTTAGGTATTGTGTTTGATTAATCTCATTTGGTTTCTCAATTACTGATTTTATTATATATGTTTACAGTTACAAACAGCAAAAGTTCAATTTACTGCGAGAGGAAAGTGAGGGCTACTCCAAATTGATTGCTGAGCTTAATCAAGAATTGACAGACAAACTTACCCCAGAAGTAATACTACAAAATATCAAGTCTTTGATTGGTGAGTACCTTATTTTAACATGTTCTTTCAACTTATTTCGTCATACATTTACAATAGTTTTTCAGACAGATGATATCTTATAAATTTAACTGTAATGATAAGGTTAACTTTATCAGTGTTTGTCTACCAGGAATCCTTGATTACTTTGTGCAAGGTAAAAAATCTCTAAAGACCAGGATATTCTTAATTCCAGGATGTTTCAACTTGGACCCTAATAGAGTTATAGACATCTTGCTGGAGTCATTTGAGAACCACCCTGACCTGGAAGAGTTCTACATTCCTCTCATCAAGTCATATGTGCGAGACAATGAAACACTTTGCCACATTCTGGGCTTCAAGTTCCAGTTTTTTGAGGTGTGTAGGGAGTGTTTTTTGTATTATTTTCATCATAAATAGGTACACGTTATGTCATACTACTTTATTTGAGGTAGCTTATTATTTCACCTATTGGATACAGTGATTTTGGGTGCATTTGTTTGAATTATATATGAATGAAATTAGTAAAGAATACCAATTAATTATTCAGACGTAACTTTATGTTTAGCAAACATATGCTTATTAAATAAAATATGGAAGGCTAACAAGTAATGGAAGCAAATCATTTGCCTGTATTGTTTCTTTATCCAGTATATAATTTTTCCAGCATACAATTTTTGCATATTTTTGCACATTGTCTTCTGTCATTTGATAATGCTATTATTATTGTAGGGTAATGGTGTCAGACCAAAATGTGTGCACTAACAAGAGTTTTGGGGAAACTGATGGATGCTTTCTGAATGTTATTTCAATGCCGCCTTGTAACCTTGCACTTCAAGCTAGCTACCCGAATGATACACCCATCACATCATCTAAATAAACAACAGTGTTATGTGCATAAATTTGCTTAAATGCAACAGTGACCTTGACCTTCAAGCTATATTTGACCTTGCACACATCATTTTGGTGTGATGATTACTTGCGCCTCATAAATTTAAAATCTGTCAATAATCAGCAAGATTATTGGCAGGACACCAAAGTAGGACAAATACAGACAGTGCGACAACTAAATGATCCCCTAAATTTGATCTGGGAGAATAAGAAACATTATCAGAGTTAAGTCTAAGTTATAAAAAACAAAACAAATGCAGTACAGCATTATCAGTGGTATTAAAATATTGAAGAAAATATATTTGTCATTGACAAATGGTTATCTGCCATTTAGTCTGCACCTATGAAATGTTGTTTTCCCCCTTCAGAATGATGAAACACCAGTATCCCTGTACCGACTGGCAGCATTGTTGCTAAAAAATGATTTGGTTATCCTGGATACACTTTATCCTCATGTAAGTTACCTTTTCTATAAAACAGTTTTACAATCAGAATTGTACATACAAACAAAAAAATACAATCTTCAATCTCAGGGTCACAACACATACTGTAGTGATATGTATTTTAAAGTTAGTAAATGTAATCAACTGAAATGTAAATGTAATCACTTAACTAAAACACTACTTCTTAAAAACTATTCTTAAGTTAATTCAAGACTGTGACATGCCTGGGGATTGCATCTCAGAAACATCTCAACAATAAAGTATCGTCTGTTTATAACCATTGAACTTCCTTTGTAATTGTATTGTTATCAGCCTGCTTATTACCTAAATGATCTGTGATTTTTGTTTGCAGCTGTATCCATCAGACACTACCATAGTGGAACATAGTAAAAAAGAACTGTCTGATGCCAAAAACTATGCTCGCAAGTTAATGGTGGTTAGCCTGGCTGATAAAACTGCAGAGGAAAAGAAAAAAGAGGAAGAAAACGCTGCAGAGAAAGTGGACCCCGTAAGATAGCTACCTACATCAAAGCTGGGAGATAAAGAAAAACTATTTTTGTGCTTTAGTCCTTTAAACCCCCTATTGCTGGTACCATATTCATGACACAAATATAAGTTACTCAACCTTTCTCCTGATTTCTGATCCTAAATTCAGCTCACATCCAGGCTTTGATATTTTTTAAAATTATAATTCAAGTTGTTAAAATTTAGTAGTTATAATAATGATATATAATGACTAAGACAAATTAGATTATGTTAATTAAAATGTTACTTAGTTTCTCACTTTTACCTAACATACATTGTTATGACTTGTTGAGCACAATCGTTAAAATTTGTTTTGATAATTTAACAAATGATAATGATAGGTTTAGTTGCTGATCCATTACCTATTTTCTCCATGTAAAATATTTTGTGTTTCATATTTTCCAGCATATGAACAACCAGAAGCTTGGCCTGGTTGAGGCATTATTAAGTATTGGAGCATGGGAGAAGTCAAAATGCATCCTTGATAGGATGCCCGACTTTTTTGCTACTACATACAAACCAGTGGCCACAGCCCTCTGTGCTCTAATACACACTGCCATGGACCCTGCTTACAGAAAGTAAGTGGAACAGTTTTCAGCTCTCTAAAATTATTTCATTGATATGTGTAATAGTATAAGCCTTTTTTATTTTTTTTCAGTTTTAGCCATTTTTGTTTGGTCACTTTTCTATCTTTATGATTTGTCAAAAATTATATTGTCCTAAACTTTATTCATACATTGATACTTAACATACATTGATGCTTTGGCTAACAAAGCAATAACTCGATAGAAATATAAAAAAACATTCGGGTCAAGTGTTGTGGCTGTCATTTTTTGTGCCATTTTCTTGCTCAGATCTTCAATGATGGCATTGTTACCCTTATGCATTGAAATTTAAAAAAAATCAACATGCTATATTCTCATTGTTTTTGCTTGTGTATTAAATTTTTTTTACATGTAAAAGTAATTATTCTAATTAAGAGAAACTAATAAGCAAATAGAGTAGATCCTTATAAGACGGCTCCTAGATGAGACCAGGCTGATCTGAATCTACACTTTTTGCCTAAGCCTTATCAATATGTGATTAGCACTTTAAGAGTTAGACTTGATTGGTAACATGCCCTCATATTGTTTAACATTTTAAACATTTTGTTTAACTGTAGTTCGAGGTCTATTAGTGCAGAAATGTAGTAAAAACTAGAAAGCTGTAAATAAATGAAAGCTAAATGCATTAATGTATACTGCAATGTCAATACCTAAAAATGTGACAGAAACAAAGAAGACATGTCATTCAAATATATCTCCAGGTACAGTGGAATGTCCCAGAGAATTGTTGCTAAGCGCAGTCAAAGAGAGCAGGCTGGCTGCTGTATAGCCAAGGCTACAACGTATCGTGAGCTGAACCAGTTGGTATTCCCAATGGTGTCCTACCTTGGACCATACGCAGCCTGTGACCCAGTGCTCATAGTCAAACTGGTGCGACTAGGGAAAACTTTTATGCCTAAGGTGTGTTTTTTATACTGCTCACATTGATATATAGTAGGTAGTGTACTGAAATCAGGTTGTCTGTGCATCCATTTGTCTATCCATGGATGCAATTTTGTCAGGGCTTCTTCTCCTTTATTTTTGTTATGAAACTTTACAATTACTTAGCATTCGCACAGGACCTCAAAAGTGCTTAAATTTAGTTCCTACTGAAAAGTACTTGAGTTCAGTGTTTCCTTGAAAAAACACCCCTAAAAGTACTTGAATTTCAATTTTTTGCCTAGAATTTTTGAAAATATTCCTTTTAAACATGTATAGTTATATTTATGTGTGAAATGTATCAATTTGAAAATTGAAATTGGCATAATTAAACAATTCTTAAGTAAAAAAACTTGATGGTCAGCACCCCTTTACACTCTCATAATGGGTATTGATTGGGAACAGGTATCCGGCTTTTAACCAATCGTATCACGACATCAGTAATGGCTGCACCCCTGTAATGGGCTTGTGGACTTAAAAAATGGGAAGAACAGAAAAGAAATATTATTTTCAGCAAGTCTGGCTTACAAAATACAATTTGTGTGAAGTGTACAAGTGACACAAAGCCTCATGCCACGTGTGTATGAAGGAAATAGACATAACGTCAATGGGAGAGAGTGCTTTGACTTAGCATGCAAAAAGTAACAAATACATCAAATCCTTCGAAATAACATCGTACTTACAAGCGTATGGTTTTGCCTTTGTTAAAAAGGAGGGCCCCATAACACCTCATACAGTTGATAAATCTTACTATATTCAAACATTATATTTGATGTCCTGCATGTCCTTGATAAATGATGTTTTATCTTAAAAAAAATCGTTGAAATTTTCTGAAGTTTCTGTATGAACTTTGTTACTTTTATTACCATTGGAATCTGTGATCATGTTTTTTTGTAAAGTTCAGATGAAAATAGCAGGAGTTATTTCTCACTTTTAATACCTTCTGGAGTGACAGGATTACTCCTTTTTTCCAGGACTTAGAATTGTCCCCCAAAAGAACAGGTAATAAAAAAAATAGACATCATTTATCAACTTTAAACTCTTGACTGATTGTATATACATGTTCTTTAATGTTTGAAGAAGTGATAGCTGAGTTTGCATGTATTTTCCTGTTGTACAGAGGCAGCAGGGAGGCTTGTCAGTGGAGGACAGCCAGATGTACTATGGACTCCTGAATGTGTTGGAGGAGGTAGTTCTACCCAGCCTGTCTTTCCTTACCTCCAACTGCTGCATCTCTGAGGAGATCTGGGCTCTTCTCAAAATGCTGCCTTATGAACTCAGGTAAGCAGATAACTTGTGCTCAAATTATGTAAATATAAGCTCTGTTTGGAAATTTGGAATATATTAAGGGAGTTAAAGCAAGACATTCTATGTTGTCTTAAACAAAATATTCCAAATTGTGTTTAAATTAGGTCTTCTTAGTTGTGTTAAAACCAGGTAATATTAAGTTGTCTTAGTTAATCTGTGGGGTGTAGCTGATCTGTTAAAAGGTGTATCTTCTGCTACCATCAATCTTTTAATTTTCACTAGATCTTTATGTTTAGTGCACTGTCAACATTTAAACAGAGGTGTTTTGTTTATTTCACCTGATAAGTGCCAAAGTTGTTATCCAGTACAGAAATAACCAGAATTATATTACAGCGGGATTTTTTTTAACTATGGCAAAACAATGGATTTTCAGAAAAGTTTACTTGTAATATTGTCCAAATAAACATAAAATGGAATTCGTAAACAATTGATAACAAGTTAAATGTGTTGTTTTATATAAAAACTACTTAGCAATAAAGTCAATACAGTGTCAGCCATTTGACAGGAAATGCCAGACATTACTGTAGCCAGTGAATTTTTGCAACATTCAAAACATTTGGTTTATTCTTAAAATTACCACTAAATAGTATGAATGTAAGTACCATATTTTGTCATAAGACGGAAATTTTATCTCAAAATATCATGTTCAAAGTGTGAGGCTCATCTTATAGGCTGGGTCCAGTGACATGGCAAAAAGTTTTCACATTGTTGTATGGCGAAAACATACTACATAATCTTGTAAGCGGTTATGCAATGACGCGACATGCTGTTATATCTACCGCCAATAATTTACCTTATTGATCTTTGAATTCTGTGTGTCAACGAGTAACTGTCCCACATACATTTCCCTTTGTTCTGCATGAAACACTGCTTATTATCTGTTAGTAAACACTGAAACAAACTTTCAACTTCAGTCTGTCAGATACACTGAGCTGTAATTTACTTGGTGTTTCTATGAAGACTTGCCTCATTACACAGGTCCAGTTGACTGACTCTGAGATAAGCTGTTGTCAAGGTGATATCGATTGGAGCAGTTTGACAATGAGGGAAAGAATGATGTGTTTTTATAATCAGCTGCAAATTACATTTCTCCACGGAATTATTGATTAGCGGCACGTACACAAGGACAGTGCACTGTTCCCTGATATATCGTGTACGTTCATACCAGACTTGGTGACGTAGATCAAAGAAATTAATGTCATGCCCCAAGCGCTACAAGATGGCAGTGCAGCCGAGACTATATACATCCCGCAACGTGTAAAAAAATTACAGTGTTTACCAATTAATTTTGTTAAGACAGCATGACCGTTCAACACCCCTGTTCATTTTTTTGCCTTGTCTTATAAAAGGGTCAAAGCAGACAACCGGCAATTTCAGAGGTGAAGTAGGGGCCCGTCTTGTAAGCGAATAGTCTTATAAGTGAGAACGCACAGTATATGTTAGTTAATCCCATTAAACCCATCTACTGGTCCGGACCAAATTTTGCTGGACCTGTTTGATTTTGGCACAAGAAAATATTAGTTTTGCCAATCATGCTTTAAGTCTGTTATTACAAAGCGACGCCAGTTTAGACATGACACGGCATTATCTATATCTGAATTCTTAGGCTCTGAAGAACAAAGTTTTGCATCGTCAAAATGCCAAAAGAACATCATTTTCGATGATTACAAAAGACTTGAATTGTATATCACTATATAACGCTGTCATCATTAATTCCATGTTCCAAATCCAGGAAACTGCACTGGTACTCTGAATAAAAATAATGTAAGCCTGCGTAATTCTGAACATAAAATCATTTGAATTTCATTTTATTGTTATACTAATTTACCATTTTCATATCACCGAATATTAAATGTTTACGCAGTTTATTTCTGACCCACAATGTACACAACATAATGCCATAAATTAAAACAGATGTGTACAGGCTATATGCTTAAGCATTGATAAAAATGATGTTTGTTAAATCTGAGCATATCAGTAATCTGTAAAAGTTTTTTAAGCTAATTGAGGTAATACAAGTGGTTGTAAAAAGCTGTATAGCATTGTTTAGTTTAGTTTATTATATATGTTTTCATAATAATTCAGAATTTTGAAAAAAAAAGTGGCTGAAAATTCTGGTAGACCGTCAGTCCATTTAGCCTGTAAAATTTACTGATCTGACAGAGATGGTGGTGGACTCAGATCATGGTCCACCAGGTCTTGTAGCTAATAACTTTGTTTTAAAAATGGCTATCATTTGTTACAGAAGGCATAAAAAATATTTTATAATAATTAATTTAGTATTTAATGTCTAGGGTAACTTGAAGAATGTGCTTTTTATGAAAATTTGAACATACATAAAAAATGTTTTAATGGTTCTGTTAAATCTTTATCTTAATAACTGAAGTTGATGCCTGGCGATTTCAGGTATCGCATGTATGGCAATTGGAAGAATGAGTTGTATCATACCCACCCCAGGCTGGTGAAGATCAGGGCTGACTGCCTGGAGAAGTCCAAATACATCATGAAGTAAGTACAGGTTGAGGCAGACCATGTGTGATATTGCTTACCTCCTGTCTGTGAATGATGCAGTATCTTTCATTTAAAAAATCACTAGAGTAAGGATCCCTTTCTTTCTAACCATAGAGATCTTTTGAGATCGCTTTTCAACTGGATTTGATAGAATCTTGATTCTACCTTTTTGATGTTACTTCTGATTTTAATGTAAGCTGAAAGTATCCCTATGTATGTGGTTATTGAGTGAGTTTTTTATGCTTTTGTGATAATGTAAGAAGCCCATGGCCAAGAGGTGGAGTTGCTGGCAAGTAATTTATTTGCTTTCTTGGCCCCTCATTGTGTAGATTCGATTCCCAGTCTGGGCAGAAACTTCCATAATTGGTGGTCTTCCAATTGGTCTGCAGTGTGCTGGAGGTTCGACCCAGTTATTTATCCACCAAAAATAACTATTTGTCACTATAATGGTCATAATTGTGTTGCTGCAGTGTACTTCAAAAACAAATTTAAGTCAATCTGTTCTTGAAACCAGCATTTTATTTTGTTTGAAAGAAAAGGTCTGTTATTAAAATTGAAGCCTTAAAAGTTCTTAATGCGTATTTTATTGATACAGTTTGATTAATCATTTTAATGTCTGTATTTGTAGACGTCTATCAAAAGAGAATGTCAAGCCATCTGGTCGACAGTTAGGCAAGCTGAGTCACAGCAACCCAGGGGTGTTATTTGAATATGTGAGTATAGAATAAGTTCTTAAGTGGCTGATTTCTTTCTACTTAGATAAAGGCCTTACAGTATTATGAACTTAACAATATGAACTTAACAATTTGTGCAGTGTTTAAAAAAGCAAAAGCACAATATTGAATCAACAGGCAATAAAAATAAATTATATTGTTATACAAAAATGAAGTGTAATGATGTAGTATGACGAAATGTAAATTGAGATGTGACAATTATACAAATTTGCAAAGTCTGCATTTTTTGGCCTTTTCATGAAATTGATTTTTGTTTCTTTGTTTAGATTTCTACAGCCTCTTTGAATGCTTCTCTCATTATATTTCCAGTCTTTTTAAATGCTTCACTCATAATTCCATTTTCTTATTATATATGTATGATTGAAAACAAAGAAATCGTCTTTATGCAGTCATTATTCTTTTGTTTATTCTGAGGACAGGTTATCAAGCAGATAGAGAAGTATGACAATCTGATTGGGCCTGTTGTGGATTCTCTCAAGTTCCTCACCAACCTCTCCTATGATGTTCTAGTCTGTATCCTTCAAAAAAATAAAATTTGGTATTATGTTAAGCTAATTATACTGTAATGGAAAGGGTGTGTTCATGACAAAGCATTTCAGTTGACTACTTAACATTGCTTCATGGTTAAGATTCCCAGTAGGGGCAAACGGTTTTCATACTAGGTCTTTCAGCTGCTGGGCCATATTATGGTGGTTCTACCTAGAATTTTTTTTTCCGAACTTCCTTTATCAGCTTAATGACTATATTTTTGTAAGTAGAACTTGCATATAAAATCTTAAATTTAAGTTAAATATAAATTTATGGCATTGATTTGTTTGATGTTTACAAACTGAGGCCAGATCATAATTCGTATATGTTAAATGTAAAGCAGTAATTTTTTTTTTAATAAATAATTGTTATTGTTTCACATTGAATTAAACATTTACAAGTAATTGATGCCACTTTTATGTTATATATTTCACCTTAACCTTGCCCCCAGTCTGTATCATAGAAGCTGTCGCTGGTCCTGAGAAGGAGAAGATGAAGTTTGATGACACCAGCCTTTCACTCTGGCTCCAAAGTAAGATTTTGCCTATAACAACTTCATGTAGTGATTGAAATAATGTTGTTGCTTAGGTACTGGCATGTTTAAGACTCTTAAAACTTAATGTACTTAAGCCCTCTATACAAACAATCATGAGCTCCTTCAGACTTAGCCACCTTTTTCAAGAAGCTTTAACCCTATCTAGTTGAGACAAATATAAGGACCCTCAGTCTCCTAAAAAGATTCTATTGAACATTGAAATACAAGTTATGTTTGATAATATCTTTGATCAGGTCTTGACAATGAGAAAACTAAGAAGAATGGAGCAAGCTGTCACTGGCAAGCTATTGTTTTGGCTGTTTATTCAATATTCTGATGTGATTGCAGGTATATCAAACTTTGCGGGCTCCATCTGCAAGAAGTATCCAGTGGATCTGTCCGGCATGATGCAGTATGTCACCAACCAGCTCAAAGCTGGAAAAAGGTGAGTTTATTTACTGAGGTATGTAAATTGTGTCCCTTGAATTTGGAGTGTCAATGTACTATTACATAATAACATGTATTTTGTACAATTTAATGCACTAAAAGGATAGTGAAGGAAGTGATAGAGAAGTGAAAGGAAATATATTGCTCACAGCTGTGCTAGTGAAATTTGGTCGTCTGCCAACACTGCTATTGATTATGTGTGTTCATGTAGATAACCAAGCCTCATCAGTAAGTGCATTAAACAATTAAGCCCTAAGCGAATGAAACTTGATACATGTTTTTTCTACTCTGATTAAAGTACCATTTAGTTAACAATGACCATTATCACCTCGTACCACAATTCGCTAGACATATGACTAAAAGCTTCTAAACCTATACCTGCTGGCTGCAGTAGGTATAACCCAGGAATCACTTGTACTGATGTGAGTCAAAGGACTGCTTATTTGATTACACCACTCGTTTGTCTTCATTTTACAGTACATGTTTAAAAGCTAGTGTTTAACTGGCTCATTTGTGTACACCACCAAGTTTTTGTCCTTTACAGTACAGTAGATGTTTATAGAGAATAAGGACCACTTAATTGTCTTTGCAGCCTTTGTTTGTCTTAGTAGTGCATTGACTTAGGCATGTCTCAAGATCGAGCAGTAATTTCAACGATCAGTTCATCCGTCATTTCTCCAAGTGGCCAAAATGCAGTTGTGAAGGAACACAGTAAAAATGTCATGAGTGATATGTAATCTTATTGTACATGTTTACATCAGGAATTGGTCGTCAATGTGTGGCATTGTTTCTAAAATTTTAAATGGCCTATCTAAGATTTTTAGCCAGTGTGTTCACTGAGAAAGATTTATTTCTTAGGGACTTACACTGATTTGGTCATAGGTGGTCTTATTTGATTTTCTTAAATTTGTGTTCAAAAACTTTATTGAACCACAATAAATAATGAATTACAATATTTACCCATCAGCCCCTCACCGCGTCTGTTCGAGTCCCAGTCGAGGCAAGAACTTCCATGTGGGGAGGTTTGCCAGCTAACTAATAATTAGCTAGATGTCGCCAATATAACCATAATTGTGTCCGTGCTATGTAACAAGTAAACAAATCCAAAAATATTTACCTTTAAGCACTAGATTACATGAGAACATGCTGTCCTTAAAAAGATTGTTTTGTCTTAAGTTTGGGAGAATCAAAAGCTTCTTGCCTTTTCTTCGACACTTTTCAGGTGTATGGTTCAACATCCTGGTATATTACCATACTGCAAATTTACAACATATTCATTTTTCAGTAACTTTGAAGGGGCTGGATGACTACAATAGAACAGTTTGATGTATCAGTCGTCTGGTTTTATGTGATGTGTATGACATGAACCTGTAGTCAAGCTATATCTACACTATGTACACTATTTGCGAAAGCCTGATCAGTTCTTGCCTAGCATGTGAAGAGTTAATTTTCCCTCAACTGTGTTTGTTGCAGTATTGATCTCTTGTTAATGCGCGAGATTGTCCAAAAGATGGCTGGGATAGAGATATCAGAGGAGATCACCACTGACCAGCTGGAAGCAATGTCTGGGGGAGAACTGCTTAGACAGGAGGTATGTCTTCAAATCATTGATGATTGTTCTAGTTTTTATGCACTTCTTTTGACACAGACATGCATTAGATGTTGCACCACTCTGTTGTCTGTCTGAAAAAATTAGCACAACTTGTGCACCCATGACTGTAATTTAATGAAACTATCGTTAAGTGACTTAGTATATGTTAAATGGCTGCTATGGATTGTTCTGAGATTTCTCAGTAACTCCTCCACCTGTTTTGTTACTGGGTATATTCACCCCTACACTTAACACTGATTGGAGAAGCTGTAATTTATGTTTATGTAAACTAAATTGACCAACCATTTTATAATTATCTTAAACATAAATCGTTCATTTTTGTCACAAGTTTAAGACTTCAGATTTTTATTTTACAAGCAATTTAGCAAGGGCAAAGCACATCAACTACAGTTGAGTATTGAGATGAAAATTTGTCTAAGAATAAATATTAAATAATGTAAAGTTATGTTGCTATAATTAATAACAAATTAAACATGTTACTTATTAAACATCCACTACAGGTAGTTGGTGTATGTGTAAGAGTCACATTGTCCATCCCAAAAAATGATTTATCACTGCAAAATAACAAGGTAGTGGGGTTTAATTTTTGTTTGTTTGATTTGACGTTTTACATTATATAAATTCTGTTTATTCTACCTTAGGGAGGCTACTTTACTCAGGCACGCAACACAAAGAAGTCCTCAAACCGACTGAAAGACACTGTGTTGGAACATGACCTGGCCTTGTCTCTCTGCCTCTTGCTCTCTCAGCAGAGAGATGCTGTCATCTATAAGGAGGGTAGTGCCAGACATCTCAAACTTATAGGCAAACTGTATGACCAGGTAAGGACCACAATATGTAAAAAACTCAACTTATTATGCTGTATAATTTCATTGAAATTCATTCAGTGAAATCAGGCAGCTTTTTCAGCAGATGTTTATGTCATACATTGTTGAACATGAAAATTAAATTGACCATCAGTTTTGCCCAGGTAAAGACCATCATTTAGTGTTGTTTAATTATGAGCAACATACCTAAAAGGGTCACCAATACACTTGTATTTTAATCTCTCATTCAGCACAAATCTCTTAAAAAAACTTATTTTTTTTTTATGGAATTATTACGGTATTGATGATACACTGAAGAGTGTGTGCAGATCTCCTAATTCAGTAGTTCATCATTTGCTTCATTTGGTTTTTGTATCTTCAATCTCATCTCTACTTCCTTGTTCCAGTGCCAGGACACGCTTGTACAGTTTGGCAGTTTCTTGTCCATGCAGCTGAGCACAGAGGAGTTTGTACGACGTTTGCCTCCAATAGACAAGATGGTTGGGGAGTATCATGTACCTCCAGATGCAGCTTTTTTCCTCTCCAGGCCTCTCTACAGCTACGAAGTCAATGTAATTGAAGCCATTTGCTTCAACTGAATTTGGGAATTTGTTGTTATAGCTACTAAGATATTACCAAATTATGTTAACGTAACTGTAATAGCTACTTCATTCTTTGGTCTAATGGCTAAAACATCTGACTACTCTAGCAAATCATATGCTAAGATAATTGATAATTTTAATTGATATGCTGGATGGCTGAAGGTGGTATGTTGCTTAGAAGCAAGTAATTAGTCCCCTACCGGTGTGAACACCGGTAGGGGACTAATGACCTTGAAGCAAAATCGTGTCTGGCCCATAACTTCGTTATTTTAAGTCGGATTTTACAACTATTTCACAGAAATGATCACCATATTGAGACGACGTGTTGCGAACATCATTTGGGTCGATACCTTGAAGGTCAAGGTCACAGCATGACCTTGCAGCAAAGTCGTGTCCAGCCCATAACTTTGTTATTTAAGTCAGATTTTACAACTATTTCACAGAAATGATCACCATATTGAGATGACGTGTCGCAAACAACATTTGGGTCGATTATATCAATAATAGAACAATTTTCCTTTGGGGAATATTGATGGGTCCATTGAAAGCAGGTGTCTGCTGTTCCAGGGTTTTCCCTGACGCACAAATTTGTGCGTTTTGGCGTATATTTTCGACAGATGACCCGCAAAATGAACTTACATTGCGACACACTGGACGCACAAAATGAATTAATCCACAGCCATTATTAATTGTCTCCAATGACATTGATCTTTGTCAGCTCGTCAAACTGTTGCAAAAAGCATTTAAGTATCAATTTGCTTCAGTTAGACAAAGTATAAATAAGCGTCCATTATTTGTTGTCTTAATACTGCTATCCAGTCCACCCAAACGATACATGTACTGCGTTTAGATGACTGGGAACCAGCAATTCTGTGTAGTTAGACGCTGTTTCACGTTCAGCATTTCTTTAAAGCGTCCCAATAGTAATGATTGTGAAGTTTATAACGCGGCTAAAACTGGCCCGTGAATACGCTACATTTCAAAGGTTTTGATGAGTTTTATCTACATTAATCTTTTAGAACATAGTTAAGTCATACATTGCATATTAATTTTAAGCAAATATATGTTTGGCTTTAGAAAACAAACGGTCTAAGGCAATATATAAAAACACTACAAGGTCAAATTTAACGTTATGTAGGAAAGACATGTAGGTTGAACCAATATGAGTACGAATACCTAAATTTTGACTGGTTTTTGTTTTTGCAACAAAAATCCAAAAGTGAACCATAAACAATTCTAAAAATGTAAACCATTCTGTCAAAATGTCTCAGTCCAAGCTGACGACGTTTTTTCAAACAAAACAAAGTAAATCATCAACTCGGCCTGAAAATGAACCCCTGCCCGGTCCGAGTTCGCCCCCCAAAAAACTAAAACTAGTAGACCCCGTGGTTTTTGTTTTGTTTTAATAGTATAAAACATAAATAAACAATTTAGTTCTGTTTTTAAGGTGCAAGACTATTAGTAAAGTGATTATATAATGTAACCCCCAAAATTTACCAATGACCCCCAAATCATAAACCTAGGGGGACACTGTGACCCCCTAAAAAAAATTTCAAGGGAAAAACCTGCTGTTCTCTGGTGTCCCTTAGCTCAGGCTGACTTGTATATGTATCTGTAGATTTCCTTGTTTATTACTTCATTTTTAAGCCATAATTATACAAATACAGGCTTCAACCTCAAATTAATTATAAATGGCAATAAACAGGAGCGTATGATAATTAAAGAACTTTTTGAGGGACCGGTAGGGGACTACTGTATTGCCCGCAATACTATTAAATGCTTGTGTTTACAAGTTATGTTATTGTAGTTTATTGGTAGCAGCAACAAAACATAAAAGATTTTAAATAACCCAATGCACACGATAAACAAATCTCATACAGTTGATTGTATATACAACTGATTGTACACCAAATTTGCATCTGTTTTGTTTTTATTAGGCCAAGTTTGATGAACTCAGGAAGGCAGAAAAGTTGGACAAGGAAAAGAAATCTTCAAGTAGTTCTAAAGTAAGTGTCAGGTTCAACACTCGGGAAGAGAAGTTGATTTGCTAAATCTGATTTGCTTGTAGCTTTCTTTAATGTCAAAGAAAAGAAAATTAGTTAATGTGTTGTCAACAGTACACAAGCCCTGGGCTTGACCCTAGATAAGAACATACCAATGTTCTTGCTACTTACAGTAATGGCAGCAGATTTCAGTTTTCCTCCATGTCCATTATTTCTGGAAAATGAGAAAGTCGTCTATTAAGATTTTAATGAGTATCATCAGCTAAACATTTGATTTCATCACTATTGAGGTTTAATGTTAACACAAATCAAATTTGCAACATCGTATAGCTCTTTATTACCAATTTGTCTACATCTTTTTATATTGTATTGTAACATTATCACCTTTATCTGTAAACAGCAACAGCGTTACCTGGAGGCAGCTGACCTGGTGATGGGCCCCGTAGTGGAGTGTGTCCGTCCCCTGCAGTCCTCCAAGATATGGGAGGACCTTAGGTAAACTTAATACTAGTTAACCCTTACCTTGCTTAGCTTGAATTGATCAGGCCTAGGCAAAAAGTATAGATCGAAATCAGCTAGCTCATGCTAGAAACTGTATAATCAAGATCCACACTATTTGCTGTTGACTCTTTAGCACTGTCAAGTTATCTTGGCATTAAGATGTAAGCAAAAAAGATTTTACTCATTTTTTTTGTTAAACTTATTTATTTTCATCATAACCATGGAAAGAGTTTAAGGTTGTATCTGACATTCTATGATATAATGGTATATATTGTGGGATTGGGATCATTTCACTGTAACTACAACTCTGGCATTTGGATCACCTCACCTATTTCACTTCCAGAAATAGGCCTTGGAGATAATATGGGAGGTGGGTGGGGGGAAAGTTGCCCTGGCATGATGGTAGCTAATCCCCAAAGACCATTATACACAATCTGTAGTCATAACACTGCTAAATGGCACAGCTACAGCAAAATATTTGGGGGGAAAAACAAAGAGAGAGAGAGAGAATTTATATTAAGATATTTCATTTCTTCGTTCTATATACAACAATCACAAACTCTGTGAACCTGTTGGAAAGTTTTCTCACTCTACAAGGTCATGGCCTTTGTAGATCTTACTTTCACAGTTCATTACAGAACAAATGACTGCCATTTATCACTCATGATAACATGTGTTTTTTCTGTCTTCTCTGTTGTTATATTATTAATTATCTTTCAAAATTGCATGCCATTCCAGTCTGTACAGTTTTATTATTTACTATTATTGCATTGCAGTCCAACATTCTATGTGACGTTCTGGTCTCTGTCCATGTACGACATCTATGTACCCACCGAGGCATATGCAAAACAAGTTGCAATTCTCACCACTCAGATGACAGCCATAGATGACAACAAGGATCTGGTGAGGGAAAACCTTTTTTTTTTTTTTTTTTCCTTTATTGCTGCAACCATGCTAAGAATGGTATAGGGGGCATTAAGAATTGCCCTCATCTCTTCATCCATTGATGTGTGCATCAGTCTGTCAGTGGATTTTTTTATCAATAACTTTTGAAGGACTGATCATATTTGATATATAAAAGCATGGAAAAAAAACTGGCTGTATTTAATTTGGGTTAGTATCTTCTGAATATAAGCAGAGACAAATCCCCATTTTTGTCATATATCATTCATCAGTAATTTTCAAAAGACTTGACACATTTAATTTATGTTGTTAATACAAATATCAAAATGCAGGTCTGTTCTGATTTTAGTTACTTATCACTTAATATTAATGTAGTTATGGCAATTTTGTGAGACATGTTTAATCAGTAAGCAATTGCAAGCATGTCTTATGTGCACATTTTTTGTTTGTACTTCAATTCTTAATCCATCTTCTTTCTCAAAATGCCTATTCTTTGGTTTATACTTAATTTAGATGAAAATGATTTCTATATAAAAACTAGTCAAGTAAAAGAGCACTAGAATTTTATTTTGTTTATGGAAAGTAACAGTTACTCTATAAAACTCCATGTACTTTAAAGTAAATAATATGATGTGGTAATCTGTAAAATTGCAATATTGAGAGAACTCCACTTAGTCACTGCTAGCAGCAGTACATAGTTTGATGAAGAATGTGCAATTTGGCATGAGAAAATACCTTATTCTGTGTACATAGGCTCAGAGTAAGAAGAAGAAAGAGAAGGATCGCTGTAACCAGCTACTGGACAAACTGAAGGAGGAAGAGAAGAGACAGACAGAGCATGTCCAGAGGGTGAAGGCTCGACTAAAGAATCAGAAGGAGAGCTGGTTTGTCTCAAGTAAGAGAGAATAATTTCTTGAAAAGCGACTTGTTTATTCTAAACTACTAAAAAAAAGCTTAACTTTTTATAAAAGAGAAAGTAAAAATAAAGGTTTATGTCAAGTAAGAATCTTCTTTCTAATGAATAAATATTTTTATTATGTGATAATTTTTATTATGTGTCATGTTTCATTGTGAAGTCCAAATTCATATCAAGTAACAAAACTGTACAAGTATTTCATCATTTAAATATTTCAAAATATGTGGCTGGAAATAGGCCATTGCCTTTTTATGCAACCTTATGAAAGAATGTTTCCTGTTTCTAGGGTCCACGAAGAATGAAACTATCACCCAGTTCTTGCAGCTGTGTATATTCCCACGATGCTGTTTTACTGCCAATGACTCAGTCTACTGTGCAGAGTTTATACACATTCTCCACTCTCTGAAGACTCCAAACTTTTCAACACTTATCTGCTATGATAGAGTATGGCATATTTTCAATCATTTTTAAATTTCAGTTATGTATTAGAAATTAGCACATGCAAGATTGCCCATGTCAATAAATTGCCAGACTGGGTATGTTTAATTTTTAGACATAATGGTCCAACAGGCTAAAGACAAACATTTATTAATTAGCTTTTTGCTTGTTGCGTTAATTGATTTTACACCAAGGAATAAATAAGGCTCATAAGTTGTGCTTCTTTAAGAAACAAGTTGGGCCTGTTAAACTGTTGGATTATATTTTGTCACATTTTATGTGTTATTGATGACATAAGATATATCTTCTTGCAATTTTATAAGATTTTCAGTTCTTAAAAAAAAAATCATAATTTTGTTTTCTACCGAGGTTTTCATTTTTTCTAACAGATTTAACCTGATTATTTTATTAATCTGTCTTGACTTAAAGATTTTCTGTACTATCAACCCATCTTGTAATACATGTACTGATCACATACTGTAATGTATATAATTTTACCACTGTAATGGCCTTGTATTTTAGATTTTCTGTGATATCACATACACTGTATCATCATGTACCGAGAATGAGGCACACAGGTACGGCAGATTTCTCTGTGCAGCCCTGGAGACTGTCATGAGGTGGCATAGTGACAAACAGATTTATGAGAAGGTACACTAGAACATTCTGTATATTTCACATTGTTTTTTTATGCTAAATCTCCATAGATGAAGAGTATTCATGGCAGTAAGGCCTTTCTCCCTAACATCATCCTCATTGATGTAAAATTCTTTTGCATTATAATATTGTTTGTTAGATGGCTATACTGCTGAAAAGAGATCACTTCTTGTAGAATTGAATTTATTATGCCACCCGTTTTAAGAAGAGGGACCATATTGTTTAGCTGATGTTGGTGTATTGGGCAGTAGTCCACTATTTCTGATCAATATTTGGAGATTGCATGAGCCCACACTCCTTAAACTTGGTATTTTAGCATCATAAAACAATAGGATATTGAGTTTTTAGCTTTTTTAGGTAGCATGAATCTGAGAATTACTCCTAGTCTCTCTTAATCTACACAGGAGTGTGGTACTTACCCAGGGTTTGTCACTGTGTTCCGTAAGGGAGAGAACAGTAACAACAAGGCGGATCAGCTGGACTTTGAAAACTATCGCCACGTCTGTCACAAGTGGCACTTCCGCATCACAAAGGCCATGGTGGTGTGTATTGAGTCGGGCAACTACATCCAGATTAGGAACGCACTCATCATCCTCACCAAGGTAATGACACGGGTGTTTATTTGAATGATAGGTCAGGAGGTTCAAGATCTGTCTGAGGACAACCTTTACTTATTATGTAAAAAAATTGAAACAAAACATTTGTTTTGATGAATTTATACTTATTATGAAACATCTGTTGTATTTCAGATTTTCTATTATAGTTTGTACACTGTATCCAATTATACCTTTTGTTTTTCTATTGCCTAATGTCAGATTTTCTTTTATAGTATTTGGCTATATATATTCTGTTATATATTTTATCTTGAAATTACCATCTTTCATATTTATAGTAACATTTTCTGTGATGTCAAGCATGTAAAATTGAACTTACATTTAAACCAAGTGTCTGAAACTAAGACTAAAAGAATAAAAATTGTAGTTTAAGCTAATTTAAGAGTCTTTTCCCTGTAAATGTAGAAAAGTAATAGAATTACTATGTTCGAAGAGGGGCATGGGTGGGAATAATCTTGTATATGAGTTTATTAGTTTTTACTTTCTATTTACCAAAAGAAATTTTGCCATGATAATGGGCAGGCAGCAATCATAAGTTGGATATGTACAGATGTTAAAATCTTGTCATTCAGATTGTTCTTTATTTTTGAATGTGTCACTTGCATTCCCTTTTTTCTGTACCCAGATCCTGCCTCACTACCCGCGCATCATCCAGTTTGGGTCACCCCTGGAGAGGAGGATAGACAGACTGCACAAGGAGGAGAAAGACAAGCGGCCCGATCTGTATGCTCTAGCCATGGGGTAGGCAGATATATTATGCAATTGTGATTGAACAGTATAAACAAACAAAATTCAAGAATTTCATTTTTGTTCTCTGTTGCTTGCAGGATAAGTATGATATACAACATTACTTGATAGCAGGCAGTGTTTGCATTTATGAGATATTCATATCAAATTACATGAAATTTCATTGGGTGAAAAATCACCAAGGCTTCAGCAAGAAAAAAAAAAGCATGTAATCATAATGTATATGTCAGTGTTACCATTTTTTGAAATTTATTACGAGTGATTGATTCTCATTAAAACTCACCCTAAATAAACACAAGATGCACGCCAGAAAGACACTTGGTATATTTTGCTTATATTTTGCTTTGCTTGTCTTTGATGCAGTAAAATCTATGACCAACACAAACTTGGGCAGTCATGCTTACCCCAAAGATCAATAAAAAAAAAAAAAGCTGTAATTTTTGTCATTGCAGATACTCTGGACAGCTGAAGGGCAAGAAAAACAGCTGGGTCAATGAAAGTGAATTCCATCACAGGGATAAGGAGGTTGGGCTCGGAAGTCTTGTTACAAGTGCTAAAATATTGTCTTATGTATAGAATTGATAAAAAGTGGCTAGAAGGAGTACTCTCCCTAGTGTTAAAATATCAGGATAGTGGTTGTAGAGTTGGTGACACCAAAAAGCAGTATCTGAAGTAAATACCACAATTATGTGATTTTTTGTTGGCATCATCCTACCGACAGGTTTTTAGTTATCTGGAAACAGTGTCCACTTAAAGAAAATATATTACTGCCTTCATTGTGTCAAGCATGCCATGGACACC
The DNA here is from genome assembly GCA_007844125.1 of Sinonovacula constricta. Taxonomy (NCBI): domain Eukaryota; kingdom Metazoa; phylum Mollusca; class Bivalvia; order Cardiida; family Solecurtidae; genus Sinonovacula; species Sinonovacula constricta. The sequence goes on from CM017558.1 coordinate 81,372,359, forward strand.
TGGCATTATAAAACACCTAGTCACTTTATCATGAAACGGGGACGACCAACCACATAACAACATTAATAACTTTGGTATCTTGGGGCCGTAATTCGAATCCCACAGCCTGCTATACTTAGAGCCAACGCTCTACCAATTTTACTACCGGTACCAGGGCAATCAAAATGCAAATTGTGGTACTATTTTATAGTTACTAAATTTTGATATTTTTTTTTCCACATGAAACAAACATCAGTTAAAAAGAATAGTGAAACACTGACAATATGGGATATTACTATAAAGTAATGTCTCAAGGTCAAAATAGCAAAAAACTGAGGCTGAAATAAGATCATTAAGAAGAAGCAAAAATAGTCTCAGATAAACTGCTTTAAGTTCAATAAATATTAAAATGTTGTATTATGAAGAAAAGGATATATTCCATTATGTACAGACTATATAGATTACACTTGTATGTTTTCAGAAGAAGGAGAAGGCCATGGCAGCTGCTGCAGCAGCCGCGGCTACTGCTATGGGATCTGCAGTAACCGAGAATGGCGTGTCTGGCAAGAGTGACTCAGTCAAGGACAAGGCCAAAATGGTCAATGGTGACAGTAAGTTAGCACTAATTCCTAGCCTTACTTAGTTTTAACAATCAGACTGCATTTTCTTTTGTTTATGAAACTTTATGAAAATTGCTTTGAATTATTGTATTTTATTTTTTATTTATGAGTATTTATAGAAAATGCAAATGGTCTTTTTGTTTTGCTTAGTTTTTAGTGAATGTGACGTAAATAGTTTCCACACTGTTTCATAGTGTAGAAGCCAAGCATTTGTTGACATTTTTCTGTATATAGAAGTGAGCTTGCTGGTCCGTATGTTGGTTTTCATGGTTTCCAGACGATAACTCATGAAATGCTTGACAGATTTAAACATTTTTTTTTTTTTGAAGGCAGTTATAAGATACAGGTCAAGTTCGACTTTGGGGTTGGTGAGGTCAAATGTCAAGGTCACTGTTTCTAAGAATAGAAAAATAGTTTCCAGACGGTGACTCGTGAAAGGCTTCACAGATTTAAACAACTTTTGATACACATGTGTAACATCACATGATACAGTCAAGTTCGACATTGGGGCTGGTGGGGTCAATGTCACTGTTGCTAAAAGAACAAACTTTTCCACTCAATAACTTTAGTTAGGAATGAGATATTATGATGAACTTTGCACAGGTAGTTTCTGTGAAGATGACACTTAGGTTTGAAGTGGGGCTAGTGGGGTCAAGGTCATTGTTATTGTCAATAGAAAAAAGGTTTCTGCTCAATAACTTTAGTTAGGAATGTGATATTATTGTGAAATTTGCTGTATAGGTAACTTATAAGAAGTCGATGCTTGTATTTGAAAATAAGATGCGTTGTGTCAAGGTTACTGTTAAATGTGTCTATGTTTCTTATGTTACCTTATACCATTGATTCTAAGCTTACCAGTTCCAGTATCAAGCACCCATTTGAGGGTATTTATTACCTTTAGTGATAGTTCTATTTCAATTGTTTTTATGCTGCGTTCACTTTTTCTTGGTGTTTGTCACTTCAGAGATTGGGAGCCAGACTAAGGACAAGGAAAGGTTAAAGTCTAAAACTGAGAAGACAGATAAATCAAAGACAGATGACAAACCTAGAGCACCAGATGCTAAAAAGGCTGAAGAAAAGCGGGATACAGTGCAAAAGTAAATAATATTAGTAGATCTGTTATATTTAATTTGATCTTTTTCATTACTTGTTTTTGTTAAAATTGATTTGTCTTTGATAAGACTTTCTGTATGTTTTTTGATATGCAAAGCTGGACTGATCTATCAAAGTTGTGAAATGTAAAGTAGCCTTCATAAATTCTTTCCCAAACTTCCTTTTTGCATTATTTGTGAACAGCACTTCTATCCTTAGAAAGTAGTTCTTAATTTGACTCACAGTTAGGTACGACCGGACCTGTTATTGCAACTGTACTGGAGGCCCCGGGTTCGATCCCGAGCCGTAACATACTAAAGTCGTTAACAGTGGTAGTGGTATAGCTCCCTTGCTAACGCTCCAGCAAATAAAAGGGTAGTTCCACAACTGGTTGGCCCGGTGTCAGGAAAATGTGACTGGGTGTTTTATCATGCCAGGTGTTCACAGCATGCTATACACAGTGAAGGCAGCACTATATCAGTGTTAAGTGGACACCTATTAAGTGTCGGTGTGCTGTAAAACCCAAATAAATAAATAAGTGGACACCATCTCCAGATAACTGAAATACTGTTGGTGGGACAATAAACCCAATAAACATAAACCGGTACTTATGTTAATACTCATTGACATTGGAACATTGGATATCTCGATTCTGTATACACAGTTCTAAAGTCAGCGGTCCCAAGGATAAAGAGAGACGGGACAATCCAGAATCCTCCCAAGATAGGCGAGCCACAGGTGAAGCAAGTGAGAAGTCGGCTAAGAAAGAGGAAAGAAATGCTGCTTTGTCAAAACGTGGAGATGACAGAACATCAGTAGAGAAGACTAGAATCAAAGAAGAGAAAGTTGATGATGTGTCCAAAGCAAAGGAGGATAAGTCAGATGCATTAAAGGAGAAGAGAGAGCAAGAGAAAGCCAGGGAGTTGAAACTTAAGCTGAAGGAGGAGAGAGAAAATTACGAGAAGGAGCGGTCAAGGCTAAAGGCTGAAAGACATATAGATACAAAAGGTAGGTGCATTGTGTAATGCGTAAAACATGTAATGAGATGTAATGAGATTGACTTTAGTGAAGACTTAACAATTTCTTTAAATGGGTTTGTAATGTATGATACATGTACTTTTCTTGCAGAGGTTTTGGTCTATCATTAGCTCACCTGAGCATATCCTCTGGCATCTTTCCGCATTCTCTTAAATGTCTCTGAAACAGCTGCCCCACTTTCCACACACTCTTTATTAGAGGCTTCATTAGGTAGGGGGGAATAAAAGTTTATTCAATTAATTAAATTGTCATAAAAAATTACTGCTAGAAGCCTCTCCATTTTCCATATAATTATGACTATATAGTTGTAAAAATCATTTTGGAAGAATCTACAAGAGCTAGGGTCTTGTTATTTAGATAACATGGGCCCAGAGTTGCCCCCTGTCAATATTGTCAACAAAAAAACAACTGATCCATTAAAAAACAAAATGCCGCTATTTACATGGTCTTTCTACACATCAACACTATGTCGGAAAACTTTTTAACTTCTTATCAGACCAAGACTCCTAGATCAAATAGAAACTTATTGTCTTTTGAGTTTTTTTAATAACATTGTTACAATTATTCTGGTTTCTTTGAAATCTTACTTTGAAATGTTTTAAAACTAACTACAGGTGACAAGAGAGAAAAGACGAAGGAAGAGCGACATGAACGAGCCAAGCTGAAGCGCAGCTACAGTCCTGAAGATGCACGAGATGCTCATGCAGATGACCTTGATGAACGCAGCAGCACCAGCAGCAGTCACACCCGCTCTCACCACATCAGTCCCGAACAGTCCCCCAGATACATTGAGGAAAGGGGTACGAGTCTTAAGTATACTTCAATTTCTTATATTAACAGAATCATTGTTATGATAAGCAACAAAGTTGTCCCAAAGAAACATCCAGGTAATTGCGTACGACTTTATTTGAATGCCATAGATCTTTTGTTTTATTATATCAAAAGTTCGGTCATATGGCTGTCAACACATCCGCTCTGTTAAGTCTCCTCAGATGGAAATGGTATGGTTTTGTTTTATATTTATTTCAATGATTAAATAAGGAGCAGCAGTCATCACCTCTGTCTTTACCCCTCACCTCACCTAAATACATCAAAGAAGGATAATGTAGTATGATTATTCTGTATGCTGTATCTTGTTCAATCAATTGGAAGTTATTCGTCAAATTACTTCTAAAACTACACATGCTTTTGTCATCCTCAATGGACAGATAGTGTAATTTTTGCCCGTTTTCATGTCTGTGTATAATCATTAATTTTATTCATATTGTTCACATTATAGACATTATAACTACGTGAAGATAATTCCTTAATTGTTCAGGCCATAGAACATTTTCCTATCTTGGGTTTGAGTCGTCGACTTGTAACTTATCAAGCTCCTCATCATGTGTGAGTCCTTTTTGATGCATGAACTTTCATGAGGGGAGGTTTTCCACCTAATCTGTGGTACACTGATAATTCTACACCTTCTAAACTCTTGGGTCTTCCACTCTTCCTCCACCAATAATAAGTGGGACCATTATTGTGTTGGTGCGATGTAACAAAAAAATAACCCCCAAAAAACATCTTGGGTTTCTAAAGGCTTACCATTTGGGATTGTTTTGTTCTTGTTTGAAAACTCAGTGTTCTTTGTTTCAGACTTGAAGCGTAGGAAGACGGAAGTTACACCATCTGGTTCTAAGGTTAGTATTGGTGAGGTGCTGTCCCCAATGATGGAGGTAACCTAGCAGCCCTGTAGCCAGGGTTTCTTGTTACTATGGCGATGCCGAGGTGGTCGTTGCCAAGGTGATGGGTCACTGAGGAAGCAAGCCAGAGATGGAAGATATGTCATCTGTCAAAAAAGTTTTGTCATGATTTTGTGTTTCCTAGGTGTCTTATATCAAGTCTTCCTCCAGATCAGCGAGCAGAAATGAAGAGTGGAAAGAAGATAACCTAACAAGGCCTACTAAAGGAAGCTAACAGCTTTCCATAATTGCAGGATGTGTCAATGGCTGAGCAAAGTGTATAAAATAAAAATATTTTTTCCTTCAAAGTTCATTGCTGTGATGTAAAAGAAGCTTAGAATGTTCAATGATACAAAAGGGACTGTGAAGGACTCAGTGTTAAATGCATATTAATATTTAAGAATGCATGAAGCTCAACAAAACCACATCATATTAAATTAATGAATGTCATTTAAGAAAGAATGTGCCAGTATTATACGTAAGACGGGGATCACTGCCTTATGCATACAAGTGAATACAGACGCTTGTATGAACACTTTGTCGGGTTTTCACTAGAAAGTGCTTTATTCTATTTTTTCATGCCAAACAACTCAGGGATATACCAGCCATGAATTGTCCTTTCTGCCAGTTCTGCAACTTGTCATCAAGTCTTGTTTTTTAAGTTAGTGTATTAAGCTACACTTAATGATGCACCCATCCAGAGGTTCACATGGTCTCTGATTGTTGGAAAAAAAACTGCAGATCCTTCCACAACTGAACAACTCCGCAGCTCTAGCTGAATATTGGATATATCAGGCTACATCATCTTACCATGTATGAGAAGATAAAACAGAAGTAAATCCATATTGATATCCACAAGGCTGAGTCACATGGGTCAAGATTATCCAGATCATATTGATGTCATAAACGTCACATCTGAAGTCACAGACCATCACAGCATTTATCAGAAGCAAGAAGTAGAAACTGCATAGCACTCTGCCAACCAGATAGTCCCTAATATGGAAATGAACCAAATTTAGTCACCATTAGGCATCAGGAGCAAGTGACCTTTTGAGTTCAAAATATTTAGTCAACGTCCAGATGCAATATCAACCAGATCATCAGAAGAAGATGGGGGACACCCTTTTGGTCAAGGTCATCCAGATCCAGCTGTCATCACTGTCATGGCCAACCCACTCATTTTCCTTGGTCGAGTAGATCAAGTCATATTTTGGATCAAGGCCAACAGGATGAGGTCACTTTCAGGGCAAAATCCTTTAGTTCCAACCAGGGCCCAGGTCGGTCACAGCATTATCCAGGGTTAGCCTTGTCAGCTCCTCTTCTGGGTCAATGGCATGCAGCTGCAACTGAAATGAAAATGGCCTCATTTTACAACTATCAAGAAGTCTTTCTACATTGAAGAAGATGAGGATGGTTCCCTAGATGTCGCATTCAATTTTTTAGAAATTCATGTCATTTAAGAAACCGAATTACAGCATCATGATGTATGGCAATGAAGATCTGTCCTTCCATTTCAACACAAGAACACACATAATTGCATTGAAACAGATGCCCTCATTCCTGATTCAGCCACAGTAGTGAAGACCTGATGAAGAAGAACCTATGAAACAACCATCGGCCAGTTTAGCACCTATTGACTTCCACAGAACATGAAATGGATTCATTGTGAAAACAACAATCTGCTATCCTTACAATCTAAAATGGCACATCTGTAGCTACCAAGCTAGAAAAAGATACCAATTTCTGCACCTGATGTTGATTCTTGTTACAAGATTTCCAAGACACCTTATCAATCAAGCCAGTAACGGTCTTCCATGCCAGTGCTTGTCATTGCTGCTGCCACACTGGGCTGTCTGGATTACTATACCAACTCACACAGGACATTGAAATCAGAAGCATGGCCACCAGTTGATGTCTTCAAAACATACAAGTAAAAGCCATAAAGTGGTCCTCAAGAGGAAGATGTATACAACCACCATATCATTTGGACAGAGCATCAGCTTTCTTCATTACTTCCAGACATCTCATCAACACAGGATCAACACCTCTGAAAGGCTGTCACATAGGATTACAGTATGTTGATATATTTGAGTTTATCAAGTAAATCTTTCTAAAATTATTATCTTAATTTTTATGGGAGTGAAAAAGGAACAACTAACTACCTCCAAAATGTGGATTAGATCCAAGAATGATCTCGATAATGGTTTGTGATTGCCAAGATGATTTCTTTTCAAGTTGATGCTGTTGAACTTGCATCTATATTAACAAAGTATAGTGAACAATGGATTTAATATTGAAAAGGAATTTCATAAGGGTTAGATTTGTGTGTGGGTCAGTTAATTGGTTGTTTAATAAGGTTGCACTTGGGTTTATTTGAAAGCATGAGAGTAAAACTGTGCTCATAGGCGTATGTGCTCAAGTTGGAGCCCATTTAGATGGAGACAGTTTTTTTTATGTAAGCAAAATGGTGTGCAATTCTTTTCCTTTTGTGCCATTAAGATTTCAGGATTAAGTCAATTTCAGTTGTATTCTTGTAAATCTTATTGAAAAGCTTGTGACTGTAGGATATGGAGAAGTAAAATGTATAAAAAAAAATTGATGACCTGTAAAGAAATGTGGATTTTTTGTTAAAATAAAAAGTGGAATTTATGTAAATAATAGGTACAACAATCATTGTTGAATTAGGTAAAGAACTTGCAAATATATTAATTGTGAAAGAAAAGTTCATCAAGTGAGCCGAGTGAAAAAGGCAGCTTATGAAGAAAATAAAATTAATATAGAAAGAGAACCATGGAGTGTTTAAGCGTTCATGAAGATGTGTTCTTTTACATTCATACTGTCTACATAAACTTATATGTTGATACATCAAGGTTTCACATTGTACTTTATATATCCATAAATATATTTTTAGAAGACCATTTACATGTAGTATCTTAATCAAACTAGCATTTTTGATTAACAGTGGGTTTATTTTGTGTATTTATGGTACAAATATTAGAATATTTTTTTATTTATTATTAATTTTTTGTTGAAAAGTAAATGGACCAATTTATTAGAAACAAGTATGTCATATATTTATTATTTTTACTTATTGTTTTATTGTGCATCTGATCAACTTAAAGTAGATCATTAATTCTGGTATTTTTTTCTTTAAGACTGTAAATTAAAAAGCACCTGCCAGGTAAAATTGCACATTTGTTTGTTATGATTTATGTGTAATTATTGAGGGTTTTTTGTGTAGAAATTAGAATTGTTTAGAATTAAGATCAACTCTGATAATCATAGGCTAAAGTTTATTCGTGTATATTTAATTGATTTTGAATTGAAGATATTTTGTTATAACATTTAGTATAAGTTATAGAAAGAGAAGATATTTTAATTGATGTCTGTTAAACTGTAAGTCTTTGACCAAACCTACAATGGGAAAGTATTACATTTTATAAATGATTATTTGTTCATGTACATAAAAGTAAAGTTATTACATTTTAATAAAGATTCTTTTGTCTTGTACATAGAGAAAATCCTTTTAGCTGTTTCACGTGAAGCATTTCTCATGCTAATTTTATTTATAATAATAAGTGCTACTGATATAACAGTTCCTATTAGAAAGCTATTGTTATTTAATCACTGTTTTATGTGACTGTTCATTCAAATGGATAAGGCATATTTACTTTTTTCATTTATTGTTACCCTGCAGACTTCCATTAAAAATGATGTATCTTGTTCATAACAAATGTGCTCATGCTGAATTTTTACTTTTTCAATACAGTTATTGATACTATGAAGTGTTTTATTTTCTTACTGATGTAATAATGATACAATCATGTTAGATATAAGTCATGATTCCCTTCACAGCCCTGTCATGAATACTACTTGGGGGTAGCAAAAGGTTCCTGTATGCCAACTATGGCTCAGGTTTACTGCATTGTTGATTATTTTCTAAGGAACATAACTCTATAAATTTCAATATGATGTGGAGTTTTCTCACAGTTTTACAAAGTAGTCACATGGAAAAATGGACCAATCTGTTGTTTTTTTCTGGCAATCACATGGTCTGTCTAGCTTTTCTTGAGTGCAACTAATTGGGTTAGTATGCCATAGGTATGCACCGCAATTTATCGATGAATGATTGAATGATGTGCAAGCAGAGCTGCATATACTGTATATATATATACATGACAGTGAAGGGGTAAAGAATACCTGTCAGCAAACATTGTCTTGAAAATGTCATAATTGAAACCCATTTATTAGAATCACCGTAAATCCATAACCCTAAGTATTTAATTCATATGTTTGTGACCTTTTTTTTATAGATTACCATTGCACATTAAATATGTTTATATGTGACAGAAATCTTAAAATGTAAACAAAATAGGATGAGCCATGAATCAGAATAGACAACTTTATCTTAATTATTTCTTGTCAAAATGCCCAACCAAAGCCGTTAATTTCAATTGGCGTTCTATCCTATGTTGTAGAAACTCATTAAAGCCTATTTAATTATCTAGAACATTCTTATTATGAGGTCAGCACTTCCTTTTTTTCAAAAAGAAGTATTTTGAGGGAGAAAAAAAAAGAGTTCTTTTTTGCATGCTGCTTTAAATACATTCTAATCTTCAACCATTTTAAGTACCTATTCAAAGTATTAACTATTAAGAAATACCCTGTCAGTACCATTAAACTTTTCTTATTTTTATCATATTTACTAATAACAGAGAACATAAAGAAATTACAAATATTTTACTTTCAGTCATCCCTAATTTTTACCATGCATTTTTTTTACATTGTAGGCATCAAATGACTATAAATTCATAAAGTTTCTTACAATATCATTTATTCTTCACTAAATGGTACTTGTTTAGTATGAACTTCTTATGCCTTTTATTTGTTTGTAATAAAATTGCTGAAATCTTATCCTTGTTAATATGAATTGATATTGCTTAGGCAGTTATTATAGATCTGGCTCAGTTAAGTGCTGTCTGATCAGGATCTACACTGATTGCTATTGTGTGTTTATCATTTCATTTTGTTACCTATAAGTAAAGGTGTAAGCAGATTTATAAAGACACTACTATTAAAATGTTGCTTGAGAAGAGATAACCAGTAAGAGGATGTGAACATTGATGTCTTGCAAAAATTGTAAGAGATCAATACTATTTACAGATTTATTTAATAATTAACAGCCAGCCCTGTTGGGACAGTAGGGCTTTGGTACAGCGTTTTCATTTGAAGCTAGCAAGAAGTAGTTAAAAAATGGTAGTGGTATAAAAAAAAATGGAAGTTGTTCATGCTGACACGTATATTCCTTAAGTTTGGTGTAAGGATACGACTGTATATGGTGCCCTGCCAGCTGTTGATGTCATGCTATCATAATGAAGCTGTAGTAAGGAATGATTTTTTTTTTAAATTTGCAGAAAATATGCATTTCTAAGCAGGTATCCTGAGATGATTTTTCTGGTGCATGTACATGTAGGCAGGTTTAAATGACTTGTTAAAGTGATACATATTCACTTGACCTCATTTGTAGTCATCAAATGCTATTTTTGGTCATTTATTGTGTATTTCCAAAAAAGGTTTTATAATGGCATGCTGTTGTCTGATTGGTTTCTTTGTTAATGATTTTTCAATAACTTGGTGTTACTTTAACATTTGAATTGGTAATGAGTTGTTATATGTTTAAACTATAATAAAGTATTCAGTTTTTATCTTACTAATTGTTGATTACTATTTGCTTTTTTATTTTTAGCACAATTTGTGTTGAGGTCATTTAGTGTATGTATCTGAAAACTTCCATTGTTAAAACTACATAGTAAGTTGAGAGAGTAAGTTTTTTGTGATACCTGATGTGTATAAGGTTCGATGTACAACCTTTCAGAGGGGCAGTAGAAGGCTGTTTGTGCATGTAAGAGTATGTCTACTTGAATGTGCATGCACGTGTCTTGAGTGTTTGTCCTTGAGAAAAAGAAGACAAGAGTGTCTGTATGTGTACCCTTTGTATCTCACTAAGAGAGAAAAACAAGACTGTGTGTATCCTGTACTTAGTTATGTGGAATGGAGAATAAGATGTAATCGTGTCAGTGTGTACTCTGAGTGTGTCCATGTGTGTATGGGTGTGTATGAAAAAGACAAGAGAGGTGAGAAGGGGCAAATGTGAGGGAGGAAATGTTGACTATTCCATGTAAAGAATGTGTTAAATGTTAGATATTGTGGGGTGTTGTACCTGGTCCCAGATTCACAGCAGCCTGGCCTGTGCCTACTCTGTACTCACCAGCAGATTGCCCTGTTTTGTCATTCTAGGAGGACGTCGCTGGATCAGCCAAATATCGACACCACCGAGTAAGTTGACTGTTACGACTTTCTTGCATAGATAATTTCTAGGGAAACAATACTGATCAATATGGCAAATTATTGTTGGAAGAATTTATATAAGACCACCAACACACTTTAGGGCAGATAAAAGACCTCAATTTCAAGTTCTTGTTCCAAGTTGGACCTGAACTTAAGTGATGAATTTATAAATTAACATGCTGACCTAAGATCTGCTTGATAAAAATACGTTACAACATAAATATGTTAAGCTCTTGTTACAATGAAAAGGTAAGGTAGCTAATTACCACTGGTCCCAGCCAAATGTGGAGGGAGGGGCACCTGTGTTTGTTTTGTAGTCGCCGACTTGTAATGTCTCAAACTCTTCAGCCCGGTCCAAGTTGGAGCAAAATCTTGTTTTGGGTAGGTCTTCCAGCTGACTTGCTGTTAACAGATAATCTTGCCAGGCAACTTGAGTGTGCTTTTTCTCCAGCAAATATAGAATGACATCATTACATGGACAAAGATTTTGTGGCTTTTATGTATATTGAAAGAAATGTTTTGCCAAGTAACACAAATAGAAATACACACAATGGTAACAGGAGTGCACATCTGCATGCAAAAGTCAAGGTTACACTATAAGGTCAATAGTAAACATCATTTTTCAGTATATTAATGCTATTTAATACTTTCAGAAAGTCTGTAGTTTGTCCGAGCTATGGGATCTTTCCTTTTCTGATAATAATGAGACTAATAAATATCTAAAGATCAAATAAACACTTTCCTGTGTTTTGTGGTTGTGCCCAGGTATTTGTCTTGGGTTTTCTTATTTTAAAAATTGGCATACTGGCCATTATAAAAAACAATAATTATAAAAAAGGATTGCCTGCATAAGATAGCATATACTGCAACTGAATGTCTGTAACTAAAGTTGCATTCACACTCAATTAGTTAAACTAATAATAAAGTTTTATGGCTGCCTTACTACTGCCAAAACTTGCCAACCAAGCTCTATCAACAGCTTTTTTTACTGCACTTTTCTACAACACCAGTCCGGAATGCTTCTCCCAATTGAAAACAACCACGGCTCAGGTTTCTACGCTATTGTTTTTATGGAAGTAAGAGCTTGTCACCATTAAATGCAGACCCCAATCCTGCAAGTAAAATAGACCAGTTCTTCCTCTTGGTCAACCTAAAGGTGAGACCTTGTGGGAAGGTCTTCCAGCTGACGTGAATAATAGATCTACACAGACATCTTTCTGGTCTTCCTCCACCAATATGACTGTGATTACTTAAAATCAATACACCTGCTTTTTGTCCTGGGTATTTTCGGTTACATAGTTCATTTATGAGTGTTGACTTGGTTTTTATCTAGAATATAAGTGAGTTATCCCATGACCCATTTCAGAGCCAGACACCTGATGGCAGAGAAAGGGAGCGGAAGGAAAAGAAAAGAGTAAGTGTCCATTCTCATGCTAAATCTTATATTTTTCAACATTCAGAGCCATACTAACTATTATGATCATATTGTTTTACCTTCACTGAACCAGTTTCGAATAGTCTGTGGCAGAAAAAAAATACTATTACTCGTATTTGTTGGTAAATTTTAGGCTGTATGTATTCTATCAAGTGAAAAAATAACAATATGGCAAAAATGCTTCCAAAGCTCAGAGAAAATGCTTGGATTTTGTATGATTTGTCTAATTTTGTACTAAGAGCACCACTGAGTCTTTTTATATGCATGCTTTATTTTAAATCAAAATGTACAGGCACAATGTTACATACAGATTTCAACATTACCTATGTTATGATTTTGAAAGGTTTCAACCTGTTTATTAATTTGGATTAAAATGGACCTGGGGAGGAGTCGGTCATAATTGGTTTGGTTGGTCTTAAAATTTAATATTGTGTATTTATGACATTATTTCAAAGGAGTTATTATAGCTTTAAAATAGATGGTTCATACATTTATAGACAATGTACTGCTATTGGCTCCCATATGTTAATTTATTTTAAAAAGGGCTTCATCATATCTGACAAGTATGCACTACTGAGGATAAATTTTGATGCAAGATAATTAGTATAAGGTACATTCTTAATAAAATCCTTGTGAAAATGTTGATACATATACAACTTATGGCTATGGTCTATTAAATATGCCTTTATATAAACATTGTGCCTTAAGTATTTAAATTATATTAAAAAAGTGATTAAAGTATTAAACTTTCTTGGAGAATGAAGTTGCATGTAATGAAAACAATGGAATTTTATTGGTATGAACTCAGATGAATCTAATCTATCTTATCTTAAAGTCAATCTTGCTTTGTGTTGAATGTTTAGATGGTGATGGCTGTAATGTTTATAGTTGTCACTGTATTAAGTAAATGTTGCTATTACAGTCCATATTTATGCTGGTATAAGTGACAGTGGTGGAAGTTTGGAACTTGAGCAAGTTAGCAGTTACTATGTTACGATTTTAGCAGTAGAGATCTAAATTGATGCCCATTTAAGACGAAAAAATGACAAAGATTTTTTAGAGCTGTTGTGAAACACTTGATTGAAGAACTGTAAAGGCCATTTATTTAGTGAGCTGACTGTATTTTGTCTTGGTAAACATTTGTTTCTCAAAGTGCATTATCAGGTTATAACCTGAGCAAAGAAACCAGCTTAGTAAAGAATGCATAAGGAATTTTCTTCTAAACCTTTTACAAAATTTGTGGGGGAAAAAACAACAATAATGTTGATCATGATTATATGCAATAATAATTTCCCATTCATGCAACAATGAGCTATTGCCTCGAATGCTATTTTACCTAATATCCCACTGGCATGTTTACTTTTTTCATCAAGCAACCTCAAATATTATTCATTTTAGACCTTTCTCTATATCCATGTACATTGTTCCGTTCAGAATGATTCTATGAATGTTTGAGCACTTCACATACTTATGGTAATAATTTTATACTAAAAAGTCCTCATTAGGCAGAAATCCTGGCAGTTTTTGATCCCCATTTCAGGGTCATGACTGTTTAATCCATTCAACTTTTAAAATAGATGAATGTGAAGCATTATGACTTTGTGCTTTTAAATTCAATTTTTATTTCATCACTATCCGGCTGACAAGTGTACTGTTCTTGAATTGCAAACACATGACATATATGTTCATAATTGTGCAGTTTAGAGATATTCCAGGTTGTGGAGCTAATAATGCCTTGAAATAGTTGGAATCTGTCATAATACTTGATTTTCCTAACCGTAAAACTACATTGTTGAAGGACAGCGTGGTCACATTTACTTTAGTCATCAGAAGTAATTTGGGTCTCCATTCAATGGTTTTAAGTTTTAAAAACAATTTCAATATGACTTTGACCATGTCATTTTTACTTCATAGTTTTATTGGAAATGATAAATACAGGTACATACTAATATCTGCATCCCTTGTGTATGTTTTGTCCTTTGTTTAACCTTTATGTTTACGGTGTTTCCCTGCTCTACCATTTCATGAAGGCGAAGAAGGAAGTTCGACAGGACACTTCCCAGCCCAGTAGCTATGATGCGGAGGTAATGACCACTGACAACAGATTCTGTACTGACTTCACATGCATTTTGTATTTTCATTACATTAAGGTATTATCTACAGTAGAGGAGCCAATGGCTGTGCTCTTTAAGTGTAGATTTATTCATCCTCACTCTTACAGCAAGGGTGTAAGTCATGGCAAAATTTTTCAGCTGACCTGCTGTGCATCAGTGGTTGTACCAAGATATGGGGTGGATTGGGATGGTGTTTTTTTTCCCAGTATTTCTAGTCGTAGCTGAAAGTCTTAGTAATGTGTTAGTACTATTTCTTTATCAAAGCACTCCCAAATCTGTGCTGTTAGTACTATGTGTCTCATCAAAGCACTCCCAAATCTGTGCTGTTAGTACTATGTGTCTTATCAAAGCAGTCCCAAATCTGTGCTGTTAGTACTATTTGTCTTATCAAAGCATGCCAAAATCTGTGCTCCCCCAAAACTGAACTTAATACTATGTGTCTATCCAAGCATTCCTAAATCTGTGCTGTTAGTACTATGTGTATATCAAAGCACTACCAAATCTGAGCTGTTAGTACTATGTGTGTTTCAAAGCACTCCCAAATCGGTGCTGTTAGTACTATGTGTATATCAAAGCACTCTCAAATCTGTGCTGTTAGTACTACGTGTATATCAAAGCTCTTCCAAATCTGAGCTGTTAGTTTTATGTGTGTTTCAAAGCACTCCCAAAATTGAGCTGTTAGTACCATGCGTATATCAAAGCACTCCCAAATCTGAACTCGGTGCTGCTTGTACTGTGTGTATTTCAAAACACTCCCAAATCTGAACTGTTAATGCTGTTTGTATATCAAAGCACTTTTAAATCTGTGCTTCTCCAAAACTGAACTGTTAATACTATGTATTTATCAAAGCACTCCTAAATCTGAGCTGTTAGCACTATGAGTCTGACAAAGCAATCCCAAATCTGAGCTGTTAGCACTATGAGTCTGACAAAGCAATCCCAAATCTGAGCTGTTAGCACTATGAGTCTGACATAGCAATCCCAAATCTGAGCTGTTAGCACTATGAGTCTGTCAAAGCAATCCCAAATCTGAGCTGTTAGCACTATGAGTCTGACAAAGCAATCCCAAATCTGAGCTGTTAGCACTATGAGTCTGACAAAGCAATCCCAAATCTGAGCTCTTAGTACTGTGTGTTTCAAAGCACTCCCAAAATTGAGCTGTTAGTACCATGCGTATATCAAAGCACTCCCAAATCTGAACTCGGTGCTGCTTGTACTGTGTGTATTTCAAAACACTCCCAAATCTGAACTGTTAATGCTGTTTGTATATCAAAGCACTTTTAAATCTGTGCTTCTCCAAAACTGAACTGTTAATACTATGTATTTATCAAAGCACTCCTAAATCTGAGCTGTTAGCACTATGAGTCTGACAAAGCAATCCCAAATCTGAGCTGTTAGCACTATGAGTCTGACAAAGCAATCCCAAATCTGAGCTGTTAGCACTATGAGTCTGACATAGCAATCCCAAATCTGAGCTGTTAGCACTATGAGTCTGTCAAAGCAATCCCAAATCTGAGCTGTTAGCACTATGAGTCTGACAAAGCAATCCCAAATCTGAGCTGTTAGCACTATGAGTCTGACAAAGCAATCCCAAATCTGAGCTCTTAGTACTGTGTGTTTCAAAGCACTCCCAAAATTGAGCTGTTAGTACCATGCGTATATCAAAGCACTCCCAAATCTGAACTCGGTGCTGCTTGTACTGTGTGTATTTCAAAACACTCCCAAATCTGAACTGTTAATGCTGTTTGTATATCAAAGCACTTTTAAATCTGTGCTCCTCCAAAACTGAACTGTTAATACTATGTATTTATCAAAGCACTCCTAAATCTGAGCTGTTAGCACTATGAGTCTGACAAAGCAATCCTAAATCTGAGCTGTTAGCACTATGAGTCTGTCAAAGCAATCCCAAATCTGAGCTGTTAGCACTATGAGTCTTTCAAAGCAATCCCAAATCTGAGCTACCCACATAGTTCTCGTCTTCAAACAAGTTATCAATGAACTAGTTTAGTCAATATGTGTTTTATTATGTTTCATTTAGTCAGTATGTGTTTACTATATTTCATATGATAAGCTGGGTAATTTGGGTTTTTAGTGCCATGTCCAGTGTCAGAAATCATAAATGAATGTTGAATTGATGCTTGCCTGGTGTACCTGTAGACTTCCTACTAGCTATAAATGTTTAGGGGGATATGGTATAGTTATAACTTGTATTATGACACTTCTGTGTCCAGAGTGACGTTAATTCTCAACCTCTTCCTAGTTGGGTTTGAGCCCTGGTCAGGCAGGAACTGTCGTGTCATTCTTCCTGCTGATATGCAGCGTGCAGATAGTTCTGCCCAGACATCGGTTTGTTGTTGTCTGTCACCAATAATATCTGGACCTCCTCAATCTGAGCATAATTTTGTTGGCACCATGTATCTTGAATTTATTTACCAAATATCACTCCAATATGTTGATGTCTTTATTGCTATTGAGTCATTTTTTTTACCTGGTCTTTATGTTCTTTTTTGGCAGACAAGTCATAGCTTTGAGTTGCATTAACTCCATTTAAGTGGGTTGGGGTGATTTATAGTTTAAATCAAAACAATTGTTTAAAATCATAAGGCCTTTTTTATAGTCCATAATTTCATACTTAAGTTACACAAAAATGTCTTATTTATTAATTTCGATAATTAAAATTATATATATATATATATATAGTACATACCTACATACATACATTACATTACATGCACTACATACATTGCATACATACATACTGAGGTGAAGAACAAGATTAATTAAGAGCCTGTATGTTTTTCACTTTCCTACTATCAATAACTGTCTTGCATGGCCAAAGTTCACTGTATGCACGAGTTGGTGATAGGATGCATGCACAATTTGATAGTGTTATTTGTAATTATGCACTTGGTAAAACCTTGAACACATATTCACGAACCATATTCACGAACCATTCTTAAATGAAACAAGTTACCGAAGTTGAGTCTCAAAGAAGAATATAAAAAAGTTAATTTGCTGAAAATGCCCATGGGGGTAGCGTGATGTGTCTGGGAGCTGCTCTTATGTCCCCCAGTGCAATCCTCCAAAGACTGTGCACACTTTTTGTATCTCATCTTCTTTCACATCTACTTACACAGTAATACAATCCTTTTACAAGTGGCATAAACATTGACTTGAGCTCAATTAAGTCATGACTTAAACAAGAATTTACAAATGGTTGGTGTAAGTTTCAGTTTTGTTATAAAGAAACACAAAACATGCCTACTGTATTGCTTGTGCATATTTGAAAAGTTGTTTTATATCTCATTTGTAGGATTACAGTGAAGGAGAAGCGGCCATGTCAAAAAGAAGACGCAGTCAGGATCCCCCATCTAGTAAGTCTTTGTTTATTTTGTCTTAAATTATAGAATCAGCAGTTATTTAGGGAAAAAATCTGTAGCTGGAGGATAAACTAAAGACATTGTTACAAAGGGGCTCCAAAACCCTGTGTAGTAAAATAAATTGCCTGTCCTAGACACAAGACCAATGGCAGTAATGAGTTGTTGTTTTTTACTTTTTTTTTCTTTTTTCTTTTCTTTCCAACTAGCTTGTGATTGTCACTGCTTTACTGACAAGTGCTTGAAATCTTCCCCAGATTGTATACCTCTTTTCCCAGCATAAAGCAGGGTTTACACAGGACTTGAGAAGTACTTGAATTTACTTCCTCCCTCAGATAGTGCATGAAAAAACACCCCAAAAAGTACTTAAGTTTCTTTTTTTCCCTTGAATTCTTAAAAATCTTCCTTAAAAATACATAAAGTTACTAAAAATGTGCAAAAAGTATAAATTGGAAAATGAAATTGACATCATTAAACAATTCTTCTGAAAACAACGTGATAGTCTGCACTCCTTTACACCCTCTAATGTGATACTCTGCACCCTTAATCATACTTTAATCCTTTAATCATACTTGCAGGTCGGTCGTTAAGTGGAAAACTGAACGGAGACTCTGATGACCGGGTCCGAGCCAGGGAAGAAAGATATGTGGAGGAACCTCGACCAAGTAGCAGCAACAGCAGTAAGAAGGTGAGCTGAGGCTGTTGTTGGTACATACTGTCCCATGTCGTGGTTTATGACAGCTATCTAATAAATGCGTATACTCCTGGCAAGATGCTTGCTGTTGTTATGCATAGAGTAGTCAAATTGTCTTTATAGTAAATAAAAAACATAAGCCTTGTGTTTATTCGCATATTTTACTTATAAGGAAATATGAGGAATTAATATTCTTAAAATTTTAAAATACTCAAATTAGAATTCCTATAAATAAGTTAATGCTATATTAGTACCAAGGCAACATGTAAAGTAATTTTGTAAAAAATTCCAAAAAAGTATTGTTAATTAAAATCAAAAGACAGCATGAATGTGTATGGATGAGTTACAAATGTAGAACATATGGACTATTTAAAATTGGTTTGTTTTAGGACCAAAGACCCAATGCAGACTATGAAGATTCTCGGTCAAGAACAAAGGAGAAGAAGAAAGACAAAGAAAGATTGTATCCTTGTGTCTGACACGTAGCAAACCTTGGTGCAGTGCTTAGTGGTGTCTCACTTAATCAGGATGCCATTGAAGAGTGTTCTGTTAATTAATATACTGTAGGAACTATTGAGAAGTGGGGCTCTGTTGAATTTTTTGTTTTTGCTTTTATCTTTTAATGCATTGCATAAACAGGGATCACACTTTCTGAGCTAAGCACTTCCACATCATGGCTTGTAACACTATCGCTTTGATTAACTTCAAATCAATGTTGCCGATGTTCTTAATTGTAACTATAGGGTTACATATTGCTGAGCAGCTGAAACATTACACCTTTCTAATATAGGCTTCGGCACGTAAAGACCTGTAATTTGGAAGTTGTGTATAAGTGAAGAAGGATCCAAAGTAAAGTCACAGGTAGTCATATATAAGATTACTTGCCACAACAAAAACTTCTGATTTGACACTGGAATCCATCCTTGTTGGAAATGACTTAAATAGGAAAGAAATAGAGATGCTGTAAAAAAGCATACCATGAATTTGAATGAAACTGTTTATTGGTTTACCAATTATCTTGTAAATATTTTCACCTTAACACTTGGTTCAGAACCAGCAAACGTCTGAAGAAGTCTTGATGAGAAACATGCAGCTAGAGGCAGATTTGTTACAGGACAGTCCCTCCACCTGCTCAAGAATGCTCAGATGTGGATTTTTGGTTCTCACTAAGTTGTTTACCAGCACTATGTTCAGATCACAGTGGACAAAGGATAACTATGCCTGTGATTAAGGATTTCAATATATTGTTTTCTGTCCATGAAAAGTAAACTATTGGATTCCAGATTTCTTGGCTGGATCCCAGAATGTATACATTATTGTACCAATACATTGGTACCCTGTTGTTAGTGATATGTCAATATTGTGTAGAAAATATGTAAATACATGTTTACTTCCATCAAATCTTTTTGCTAAGACACATGATTCATTCGTACCGTGTTAATAACATGTAGCTACAGGGTTACTGATTGTTTTATTGTTGTTTTGAAGAAAATAGAATAGTATAAAATACCTCATAATTCACATTATGCATTGATTTTAATGGCATTGAATACACATTTAAGAAAGACTACTCATCTCAATTGGCATGCTTATTTCAGTTTTGGGGAAATGAGCATCCCTCATATAATTTATGTGAATATTTGAAGCATATAGTACATAATTTTATTCTACTGCCTTAACTATATCAGTGAATTGAACGCATGACTTTATATTATACATATTTATTTCTTGCACGGCACACTCAAGGCCTAGTTTATTCAAGTAAAACCATATCAGTACCATTTGTAACACTAGTATGTGTTGTTAACTGACAATAAAATTTAGAAGGCTTGAAACGTAAGTGCTGTTGATTTGTATATGTGTTTTAAAACACTCCAGCTATGTAATGTCACAGTCATTCAATAGTGTGAAGTATATTGAATTGTACATAGATATGTGCTGTGACAGGTTTTTTGTCCTTGCAATACTTCAAGGGTCTCAATACCTGTTTAATGTCTCCAGATGAAGACATTAAATTACAAATATAAACAACAGTTTACAAAGCTTATTCATATTTCCAATGTTCAAGCCTTAAGATAACTAATACCAAATTACTCTCTCCTATGTCATTGATTTTAATTTTCAAATTTATTATGGAGACCTCTTTCCTAATTAAACCTAATATTTTAAATTCAGTTTGATGATTTTTGTTTTGTTATTAAACATGTGATTAGATAAATATTGTTACCAATAACAAGAAACTGTCATGAGCTACACAGTTTTTTTTCTTCTTATAAACACCATTTCTTACCAGATGTGTGTTTGTATCCTTGCATCAATAGTGGAATCTTTTCCTTTTAAAACTTTCTCATTTTCATTCCTAAACCTTTCACTGACTGTTGAGTATAGTGTACAAAAACCATGGCTAATTGTTTCTGTTAATAAAAGATCTACTCCCTTCGTTGTAGTCACTCTTCACTATGAAGTGGTTTAAGTAAAACGATTCAAGACTACCTATTACCAATAAATTAACTTATCCCATGAATAATTAACCTTCAAAAGTCAGCCATTTTTGGGTGGTGCTGCTTGTGACACCATCCAGCTTTATGAGAAAGCACACAGGATTGACCTGGATGACCTTGACTACTCGCAGTCAGTTATTTATTTATGCCCCGGAAGAAGTAGTGTGTGTACAGAACAAATATATTTATCTGAAGAGACGAGATGCATCATTTGTTTCCAGGCATACTTTAAATGTTAACTTTAATATTGTTTCTGTTTAAAGTGGAAATTCTTTATATTGTGTTATTCAGATATACATGAAATGCAGATTTATAAAGGAACATTGCCACATACAAATATCGCCCATTGGCTTGAGAAAAGGGTCGAAATGGGAAGCGAGCTGTTATTAGAACAAATGTTTCACCGACGTTGCTTTATCTACTATTAGGCCAAAATATTTGCAAATCTCACGCCGGGCTTTGCTGCCTTATACTGCCCAGAACCTGGTTAAGTAATGACATAGGTCATTCATGGCATCTCAGTTTAAAGCTAATGCATGCATTCGGAGAGGAATGGTGCACTCAGGAATTTTAGATGCAAATACAGGGGTGTTAGAGGTAGTTAATAAACTTTGTATATTTTGGATCTAATCCTGTAGCATGTATATGAGCATTAATTTAAGACCTAACTTAAATGCAAAATCATTCAGAAAGAATGTTTAATAAAATGGTTTCTATTATCACATGTTTGTGACAGATGAAACCAGACTGCCATACAGGACATCTGTGTACTTGAGACTGCCGTACAGGACATCTGCAAACCCAATCACCTGTGCAAGACATCTGTGTACTCGGACTGTCTTACCGGACATCTGTGTACCAAGACTGTCATACAGGTCATCTGTGTATCCACACTGTCAGACAGGACACCTGTGTACACAGACTACCGTACAGGATATCTGTGTACTCAGACTCTCTGGACATCTGTGTATCAAGACTATTGTACAGGTCATCTGTGTACCCAGACTGGTGGCATACAGGACATCTAGGCATCCAGACTATTGTACAGGTCATCTGTGTACTTACACTAGTGTACAGGACATCTGTGTACCCCAGACTGTCATAGAGGACATCTGTGTTCCCAGACTGGCATACAGGATATCTGTATACTCGCACTGGTGTACAGGACATCTGTTTACCCCAGACTGGCATACAGGACATCTGTGTTCCCAGACTGGCATACAGGATATCTGTATACTCGCACTGGTGTACAGGACATCTGTTTACTCCAGACTGTCATAGAGGACATCTGTTTACCCCAGACTGTCATACAGGATATCTATACTCGCACTGGTGTACAGGACATCTGTTTACCCCAGACTGGCATACAGGATATCTATACTCGCACTGGTGTACAGGACATCTGTTTACCCCAGACTGGCATACAGGATATCTATACTCGCACTGGTGTACAGGACATCTGTTTACCCCAGACTGGCATACAGGATATCTATACTCGCACTGGTGTACAGGACATCTGTTTACCCCAGACTGGCATACAGGATATCTATACTCGCACTGGTGTACAGGACATCTGTTTACCCCAGACTGGCATACAGGATATCTATACTCGCACTGGTGTACAGGACATCTGTTTTCCCCAGACTGGCATACAGGATATCTATACTCGCACTGGTGTACAGGACATCTGTTTACCCCAGACTGGCATACAGGATATCTGTATACTCGCACTGGTGTACAGGACATCTGTGTACCCCAGACTGTCATAGAGGACATCTGTGTTCCCAGACTGGCATACAGGATATCTGTATACTCGCACTGGTGTACAGGACATCTGTGTACCCCAGACTGTCATAGAGGACATCTGTGTTCCCAGACTGGCATACAGGATATCTGTATACTCGCACTGGTGTACAGGACATCTGTGTACCCCAGACTGTCATAGAGGACATCTGTGTTCCCAGACTGGCATACAGGATATCTGTATACTCGCACTGGTGTACAGGACATCTGTGTACCCCAGACTGTCATAGAGGACATCTGTGTTCCCAGAATGGCATACAGGATATCTGTATACTCGCACTGGTGTACAGGACATCTGTTTACCCCAGACTGTCATAGAGGACATCTGTGTAATGATTGGTAATACTGATAGCAAATCATTAAATTTGTAGTTCACATTTTATTGTAAAGATTATTGTTATGAAAAGGATAATTGTTGATGGATTTCTTTCACAAGGTTTATTGGTTAAATATTTGGCACATAATGATACATATATGCCTAAGTCATAGTATGTTGTTTTCAATTAACTGATTAGGTAAGGGTTTTTAATACGCATGAATTTGTTAAATTCTGTTTCTAATTCTAGTGTTTATTAACAAACGTATCTGCTTTTTCATTTCTTTATTTGGTACATTTTTCCATCATTCATTGTCATAATTTAGTAAGAAATAATATTTTTGGAACAAGAACAAGCATTGTATTAAATAAACTAAAGAGACAAAGTGTGACATTTTGTTGTTCTTTTGAATTCCCAGAATGAAATAAAGTGTAAGTTGAAACAATATGCATAACATTTACCATTAAAAGCATACAAAACTTTCTTCTCAAGTTAACATGTTCTTAAGGGTATTCAATTTTCACCTCTAGATTTAAAACATTGGAAGAGTACACAACCAGCTAGTTGAGATTTAACATGCTATAATGTCAACAAAACTTTAATCTCCAGATTTTCTATGTTTTTAAGAGTTAAAACTTACTGCTCTAGATTAAACACATTCAAATGCTTATACCACTTAGATTGAGATTTATCTTGTCATAAAGAGTATACAATTTTCAGCTCAAGAATTTACACATTCTTGAATGCCCTAAATCTTCCGCTCAAAATTTAATACGTTATTTAACATAGAGCTTTAACAGTAGCATTAACATTAAAAGTATGTAAATTGTCAGCTTGAGGAATATCGGGGTCCGTTTACCTTTATACTGGCAGTTTAACCCACTACGAAGCTTATAAATGTTCCAAAGATTTAGCACATTCTTTCAAATCAACACTGAACACATTCTAAAGTTTATATATATCTTTCAGCTCAAGATGCACTACATTAAGATTAAGGGAATTAAACTGCCAACTCGAGATTTAGTGTATACAACTTCGAGTTCCAGATTTAAAAAGCTGACAACTCGAAGCTTGACACATAGCATGTTAAGGGCGTAAACATTTCAACTTTCACACATTCTCAAGGCTATACAACATTCAGCTTTAGATTTAGTACATAAATTGTATTGAGCATTGGATATAACACATAAAAAATTGTATTGAGCTTCAGATTTAACAAAAACTGTATTGAACTTCAGATTTAACACATAAATTGTATTAAGCCTTACATTGAACACAAATTATATTGAGCTATAGATTTAAGAGTATATATTCAGCTCAAAATGTTAACACATCAAGTACATTCAGTACTCAGCTTCAGATTTATGAAGTCAGTTGGGTGATGTCAAAACTTTGCGACCAGTAATATCTTTTAGTATTGGCTTATCTATTGATATAGATCTTTTCTTCTGTCTGTTTTTGTGTGATTGCTGTATGGTATTTGACATTTTGTTCCTTGCAGCTCGAGTTTGAAATTATGCATAATAAACTTTCAGCATGAGATTGAACTCATTTTAAAGCAAATAAATCTTTTAGCTCATAATTGAAAATATCCTTTAAATTAGAAAATAACACAATGAAACCAGCACTATGCAAATATATTGGCTTCAAGTGGAAGTGTCCAGATAACTGGTATGGAGGGGGATGAACCAAACAAACAAGATACTGGTAGCATCCACAACTGCATATTATTGACACTAAAATGGCCGAAACGGTTCTACCCATTATCAGCCTATAATGAAACACAGAACCTAGCACTGACTGACATGCTACAGTTCGTTACAAACTAGTACTTAGGCTAACATCATGCTACATTTAGTTACAAAGTACCTATGGAACATAAGCTACCATCATGGAATTTGTCGGCATTTTTGCCAATACTGTGCAGCAACATTTCTATCATTATAGCATAGGGGCACTTATGAGGTGCCCAGGGACGGAACCAGGCCAGTCCATTATACTGACACCGACGAGTCAGGCGTTATGCTGTCCCCTTAGTCCCGAGTGTTAGGAGGGAAGCCACTTCTACCAACTTTTAAGTATTTGGTTTGACCCGACCAGGGTTTGAACCCACAACCTCCCAATCCGCAAAGTGACACTCTTCCACCTGAGCTATTGCGGCTGCTAACATCATGCTACATTTTGTTACAAACTAGTACATATACTTAGGCTAACATCATGCTACATTTTTTACAAACTTTTACTTAGGCTTATCTGCTTACATTTACATGCCAATATAACTAGATATACATCTAGGCTCGGATGTAGATAGTGCTCCCAGTTAGGGCTGGCTGGACACTCTTTGCACAAATCTGATCGATTTGTGCTTTACTGGTGAATTGTTAACAATTTGTTTATGGGGGAAGGTTAAATACATGGGAAAAAAATAAGCCAACAATTATCATAATTTTAATTTTTTTAATGGTGTGTGGAGAAATTATTTTCTAACTCCAGAATATATTTGTGACATGGTACAAGATGCAATATAACTTGGACTCAGTAAAGTTAAAACTAAAATGAAATCAGCATAATATACTTTGTTTTTCTTTTTATATTAATTTCTTTTTTTAAATAATTACAAATGATGATTTTTTATTATTTATTCATTGTCCACAGTATGTTTATGGTAATATATCTTACATTTGCATTTTTACTGTTCTACACTATAAATACCAGAGGCATGATATTTTATTTCACCTCTAATCCTGTTAATTATTTATCTACCATTACTATTAATTTGTGTTTTAATATTCAATAAAGAAACACATTTTATCACGAAAATATGCCATAAAAATGTTGGCTTAATCATTCATTTGGGCGAGATAACATGATATTGCAATGGTGGATGTATACATGTCAATTAATATCAATTAAAAAATTAATTAATATTTGATTATACATATTTTCAGTAAGGTATACTTATCTTTTACCAGACACAATTCTGTCTCAGATACTTTCTACTTTTGTGATGTCTGTATAGGATCAGGGAAAATAATTCGTGTGAATACTAAAGTTTAAACACGCAACAGTCGTTTCCCTTATTATGTGTATTTCCATGTGTGGTATACAGACTGGAATCTGTTCGAGTATTGATCATGTCTGATTCTGGATCAGTCTAGCCTACATTTAAACATCAACACATATATCTGAATAACAAAAATTGGCACAAAATAAAGATTCATCATTTCAGTAATAAAAGTCATACAAGGGTACACAAATAATGCCATGCAATAACATAAATAATACCTTATTAAAACATATTTATAATCAAGATATTTACAAGGAGTTTAATACTTTTTATACCTGGCTTTATACTTGATAAGTAGTATATTAATTTTCTACTTTCATTAAATGACACAAAAATAGCCCAGTAAGAAATGTTTTGTTTATAGACAATGCTGATGAATTTAGTTAAGGTGCCATAAACTTTAAAAGAAATGTATTTCCTTGCTTGACAAAATAAAAGTATATTGCCTATTAAATGACCTTTAAATAGCCTACCTAGAATTTTTTTAAAGCATTTTTTATCAGAAAAATTAAGAAAAAGGTTATCTTTAAAAATAACTACTCAATGTGGTAATTGTTCGTCTATCTACTATGTATCCATGGTTATAAACTTGTCTAACATCTACCTCCTGTAACAAAGACATCACAATGAACATCTGTTCAGATTAAAATATATCACTCATCTCAGGACTATTCTTGGCCTGAAATAAATTCAATAAACTAAAAAAACAATTTACAATGTAATCAACACTTTCACCATATATATATTTACAAAGTTTAGAACAAGCCAACCTAAAAATCAAAGAATACAGGTAAAAAAAGGTGACATTTCTCACATGTCTGAATTATTTCATTTACACAACACCCAATCATTTTCATGATCTCAAATTAAATATAGATTTACAAATCATTGTTATCAATATCATGTGCCATTTTGACACTT
The DNA here is from genome assembly GCA_007844125.1 of Sinonovacula constricta. Lineage (NCBI taxonomy): Eukaryota > Metazoa > Mollusca > Bivalvia > Cardiida > Solecurtidae > Sinonovacula > Sinonovacula constricta. The sequence goes on from CM017558.1 coordinate 81,399,386, forward strand.
GTTTCAGGCATTCCTGAACAACATTGGTACAACACATATTGCAGACACATGATTAAATAATGACATTCAAGTATTCATCATTTAATTCTCCTATAGTTTGTTATTTTATAAAATGTCTGTTAGTGCTACCTTGTATACACAACTATAGTGACAGACTATGATAAATGATAGAAAAACTTTGAAATCATGTAGTTTTTAACTACAGTCTATACATCTTACTGACCACCTACACACAACTTCCTGAAAAAAGCTGGAATTGTGAAGTATTGTTACAATATGAGTCATATTATGAAATGTAGAAAAGGCACCAGGGCTAAAAGGTGTTGTTACAAGATACTGATTGCAACAAAGTTTGACTGTTATACAACTTCTCCATTCAGATTTAGCATATGTTCTACAATAATATTTGTTACTTAAATGATTAACATGTATTTTTCTATGATAAGATAATTGCCATTTACATATATGTTTATGTTTATTGGGTTTATCGTCATACCAACAGTAATTCAGTTATCTGGAGACGATGTTCACTTGATACAGATATAGTGCTGCCTTTAGTGTATAGCATGCCGTGAACACCTGGCATGATACCACACCCAGTCACATTATCCTGACACCAGGCCAACCAGTTGTGGAACTACCCTTATGTTTGCTAGAGCGTTAGCAACGAAGCTATACCACTACCATTTTTAACGACTTTGATATGTGGCAGAATGTGAGCCCATTCACATATAACTGAGATTTAAATAAAGTGTGCTACACTAGGACATGATTTGTTCTTGCCTAAATCAGAAAAGGGCAAGTGTTGCAATCACTAAATTATTTATAACATGTAACCAAAGCATTTAAAATAAACTAAGATAGTTCTTAAAGCATCATGTTAGTAGCAGTTATAACTAGTTATTGTGCCATTTGGATCTAGTAATCTTTTGTAAATGTTTTGTTTAAATGTATATAAAACACATCTTTCTCTTCTAATAAAGATGACCATGTACAGTAAGTGTAATGATATGAAACAAGAACTCCATTTGTTTTGTTAATTTTACAATAGCTTCAGAGGTGTTAGACATGAAATATTTTTCTATTTATTCCCTACCATATTTACCATACAAAATGCATAAATGTAAGGTTTAACAATATTCTTAACAATAACCACTATTACACTACACATCTGTGTCATTTATTAATATAACCATTAAAACACAACCACAATGAGTTTATTTGTATAAAGGTTAGCATAGCTAACCAGAAAGACAATGTTTTTGTCATTATAAACATTTGTTATATTGAGGGGTAGATTCTAAAGTGTTATTTATCAGTCTAAGGTTCCGGTGAAAACAAAACGAATTAATGACATGCAGAATAACATAGAAAACATTTAAAATAATTAACAATGAAAATTAGGAATACAATTTTTCATTGCCAAATCATTGCAAAATAAGTTTTAAAAAAAACTTATACAATGATGACTTGTACATTGAAGAACTTAACAATGAGAAAAACAATAAAGCAGCATTTATTAACCCAAAACATATGATCATTTTTGTTTAAAAGATCTATTATTGGTTTGTACATGTACCTTAAGTCACTAAATAACTGAACTTAATAAAAGTACACATAGAAATAAAACACCAATAAAACTATTTAGTTATTTAATCATATTTAAAAAAAAATGCCATAAGAAAATAAAAGATAACATTTCCTTCACTGTCTTAGCATCAATATAATACATGTCACTCTGCCAGACTACTGACATTCTCTTTTCAGGTTATTAGACTCCAGTTGCATTGAGAATAATTATAAATGTCTACTTCATAAAAAATCAATGCTGCCTATACTTTAGTCAATAAATAATCTAAAATCTCCAGTTCTAGACATAAACATTGCTGTTGTTCCATTATTCTTTGATAACCTAAGATGTTACAAGACACTAACTTTTACCTTGTTTTTTATCTGTGTTTTTCTCCAAGTTTTCATTTGATTGGCTAGGAAGCTTTTGATCTTGTTTCCCTTGCTCTTGGGATGAAGGAGACTTCAATGTAGTGGTTGGTTTAGGTGCTTCTGTGGTAGTTGTTTCAGGTTTAGAGGTAGTGGTAGTTTCAGTGATGGGTTTAGGTGTTGTTGTTGTTGTAGTTGTAGTCGGTTTAGGGGTAGTTGTGGTTGATGTAGTTGGTTTGGGGGTGGTAGTTGTTGTCGTAGTGGGCTTAGGCGTAGTTGTGGTAGTAGTGATCGGTTCAGGAGTGGTTGTAGGTGGTTTTGGGGTGGTTGTGGTAGTAGTGGTTGGTTCTGGAGTAGTAGTTGGTTTAGGGGTGGTAGTGGTTGTTGTAGTGGGCTTTGGGGTAGTTGTTGTAGTAGTTGGTTCAGGAGTAGTAGTTGTAGTGGGTTTAGGAGTGGTAGTGGTTGTTGTAGTGGGTTTAGGTGTAGTTGTTGTAGTAGTTGGTTCAGGAGTAGTAGTTGTAGTGGGTTTAGGAGTGGTAGTGGTTGTTGTAGTTGGTTTAGGGGTGGTAGTAGTTGTTGTAGTTGGTTTGGGGGTGGTAGTAGTTGTTGTAGTTGGTTTGGGGGTGGTAGTAGTTGTTGTAGTTGGTTTGGGGGTGGTAGTAGTTGTTGTAGTTGGTTTAGGAGTGGTAGTTGTTGTTGTAGTTGGTTTGGGGGTGGTAGTAGTTGTTGTAGTTGGTTTAGGAGTGGTAGTAGTTGTTGTCGTTGGTTTGGGGGTGGTCGTCGTTGTCGTCGGTTTCGGGGTGGTCGTGGTCGCGGGTTTCGGGGTGGTCGTGGTTGTTGTGGGTTTCGGTGTCGTTGTGGTTGTCGTGGTTGGTTTTGGGGTGGTAGTAGTTGTAGTGGGTTTAGGGGTGGTAGTGGTTGTTGTAGAGGGTTTAGGGGTGGTAGTGGTTGTTGTAGGGGATTTAGTAGTTGTTGTGCTAGGTTTGGGTGTTGTCTTTTGAGCATCCTTTTCAGCTTCACCAGTAAATTCCCGATACTTTTGCACAGCTAGTGATTTTATCTCCCTATACTGGTAAACTACAAAAACTGAGACGTCATTCCATTTGGTCTTCACAAAGTCTGTGTACACAGGAAAGTTTTCATTGGTCCACTGTAGCAATGAGTCTGTGTATTGCCTCACAACACTTCCAGCTTTCTGTATGTTTTGCTGGCAATATTCAACATATGGCACCACATGTGTCTTTGTAAATGGAACTACATGGCTCTCAAACTTGACCGTTACACAGAAGTTGTGTTTTGGGCTTGTCTGACAGAAGACGAGGACAGCAGTGCAGGCCATGATCATGAGTCCAAGCAGGAGAAACAGCCAGAACAAGGTATTCAAGCAGCAACCCACAAGAGAAAATCCTGAAAATGTCAATTAAAATTTTTAGGTAACATTTTGTAAGCATATTATAAAAAGTTCTCTTGATTACAAATTGCTATCAGTTACCCTAGCTTATTTATATATTGTCTTTTATTAGAGGAAGTGCACAATGCACCCATTTTGTAAGTCCTATATGGACTTAGGAATACCATCACCATAGTCCAATACTGCAAAATTAACAATTAATTATAATAAATAATTTATTTATTAATAATATTAATAATAATTAGGATCATTGAGTGCAAATGTTTAAATGAATAATATATCTCACAATAAGCAGAAAAGCAATAAGACAAAAATGTTGCATACCGCAAGACAAATGAAGGGTTATCGGTAAAGCTGACCCTGAGCTAAATATTGAAACAATATTTTGAACTGTACCATTGGACATTTACCTTTGTTCACAGGCTGACTATTCTGCTTGGTTTTCCCTTTTACAGGGTTCTGCTTTGGCACTGCTGAAAATAATAAAAAATAATACTCCATATTCCTATTACACAAAAAGAAATTACAAAATTACTTTAACAAAAATCATGCTGATTTCCAATACAGAAAGAAGTGTGATATTTATGACCGCTTGTATGAAAAGTCTCAGTTTAAACACATAAACATAAAAATGCGATTCCAGTAAATAAACTTGTAATTTGACAGTGCTTTTTCTTCTTCTTAAAATCCTCATTAAAAGGTAGAAATTCTCTATCAGTCTAATGGAAGAATCTCTCAAGTTCCTCACTCTTACTTACTCACTGGGGCTTGAACCCAAACTGTTATGGGGGATGTAAGAGGTCATAAGTGAAGACTATTTAATATTTACTGCTTCATCACAGACGCCCTTGTTGTTTTTCACCTGTATTTCTTTGCGAAAGAAACAATACCTTACCAATTATTCCCTGTCTTAACAGTCTGTACTGTTGTTAATGTTTGTTGTTTCTGTTTTGTGGTTCATTTAATAAAAAACAAATGCCCTACCCATTTTCTCAGAAGTTTCCTCTGGCGTTTGTTTAGCCTTTTTTTGAGCTTCTTGTTGCTTTTTCCTCTGCCTCTTCTCTGCCTTTCTCTTTTGTTTCTCTGCCTCTAATTCTGCCTCTACTAATTCTTTTTGCTCTAAAACCAAACAAGGTTCAAGAAATTACATATAAAGTATTATGAAAACAATGCAGAAAAAAATATTTTTACTACCGAGGTACTAAGGAAAACACATACATGTAGTAAAGTTGGGGCATACCACAACCAGTAATTACATCCAAACAATAGTCTCACAAACCAGTACCTGATATTACAAAACTTTCAATTTATAAAGTTCAAAACCTCAGGCCCGGATAGAGAGAAAAATTAAAGAAAAGTAAACTAAGAAGACTTCATGTTCTACAAAACATTTCTCTCATATTTTCTTTGATACATAATAAACAAAGCTGAACATATATTTTTAATGAAGTGTACTGCTAGACCTGTATTTCCTCACCTCCTTAACATGTGAGTGTGGGTCTCAGTCATGACAATATCTTTCATATGGGGAGGTCTTCCAACTGACCTGTAATGGGCCAGTGGTTCTGCCCAGATATTTGTCTCGGTTCTTCTTCCAATAATAATTTGCCAAATGTTGCCAATATGACAATAATTGCATTAGTGCAATTGTAAAAAAATTACAGAACAAACAATTTAAGCAAGACTCACTTCTCTCCTCTTCAAGGCCTTTTTGTTTTCTTTTCTCAATTCGACCATTCACACTTCGCATGTATGCGACAACCTGAAGAGATACAAATATCCAAAATTTATTTTCGAGACTTCCAAAAAAGGCAATTGTAATATCCACATTCACTATGCAATTAAGGCAGTTTTTAAAGACAAACGTTCTCTCAAAGTCCCATTCTTCAAACCACCAGAACATACAGTAGTAATATATAATTAATAACTAGACACTAAGAAAAAAGTTACAAATACTTACAATTCAACTGACTAATTATTAAAGGTTAAAGGTGAGAAAAGAAGCATTTGTAATAAACATGATCAACAATAATTATATTGAAAAAAAAACTACCAGAATTTAAAACTTGTTATTTATCTAAAAGAGAGCACTAGAGCTTAACTGCAATTATTTTTAACCACATAGCAATAGGTCAAACTATTCTAACTTAAATCAGAGGCAAACATTTTCTTACTAAAAACAATTGCTATTGAAATACACCTTATTAACAAAGATTAAATAATTATATGTAACAAATGCAAGAAACACAGTTTTATTATAATATTTATTCCCAGAATTATTTAGTTCATTACTGACATTTGTTAAGATTACTTACCTTCTCCAGTAAGATTAGTAAAACCTAGTAACAACAGTCTTCCATCGATTCATGGCTAGTTACATGATTAAACTCTAGATATATATACACATATCAGGTATTGATTAATATATCAATGATATTTAAGAGCCAGCTTTGAATAGAATAAGAAAACTAAAATATCCATGACCCTCTTCTTACCAACAAAGGACTGTAAATAAATGATAAAATAGGCAAATGTAAGCAGAGGTAAGATACAAGCTTACACACTACTGACAATAACAGGTGTATTGGATGCATGGTAATATCTCAATAATAGATGGACCACTTTATAAAGACACTTGATAACCTGACAGTGACTGTTAAAGTATGCATGGTTACACCTCAATAATAGATGAGACTGCTTCATAAAGATAACTATCTGTCAGTGACTGGTTAAAATATTGGACTGGATCAGAAGAAAGAAGGTAACAGGTTTGACCCCCATCCCCTGTCCCCATGGTCTTTAAGTAAAGTTAGTTTATATTTTACCATGCAATGACCAGAAAGTGCTATCTATCATGCTATTGTTTCTACATGTCGTTGTATATTGCTCCAATCCAGGAAGTGGATAGTTATTATGGATTAGAACTGAAACAACTTTTCTCCAGTGACTTACTAATAAGATAAAAGTAAATCAAACTTAATAAACTATTGATATCTATGTTTTATTTTGTACTTCTATATATTTTTTATTATTTTCTACTTTATTGCGTTAGTTGTATTAATGATTTAAGTCTGACTATTGTAAGGTTAACCACTAATACTTGTAAAGCTGTGTAACTATAGAAGAGGCCATAAACACTCTGAACTTGAAAAACCTTGGAGTATTTTACAGTTAACTTTTATATAAAAATATGTTTCTGAACTTGACATTCTGCAAATAAACCCGATTAGAAAGCACACAATTCATTTAACAGCTCTAACTTCTACATTTACTTTCAATAAATATATATATTGAAAATAACATTAAGAATGATGGTAAACTAGCAGTATAACAAAATCTGCAGATTACTTGTTTAGGACTTTTTTGTATTTCAAGTAAAACAAAATATTTCAAAACATAACAACTAAAGTTCACTCCAAAAGAATTCTTACGACTAAGAAAATAGTCAATAGGTAAGAATTTTTTCTAATTTAAATGATTGACACAATCATTGTACTAGTAATGTAATATAAATTGATTAAGAAATTGTTTATTTTGAAGAAAAAAAATGTCAAAAAGATCATGTAACAAATTTTAAGATAGTTTCCAAAATGAAAATCAACATTTTAAATCAACTGCACTGCTGATACCTTCCTCACTCCAATTTATAAATAATTAACGAATTTCACCAACTATAAATCAAACTGCTTGCACCTATATAAACTTAAACTCCCTTGAACTTTAAAATTTCTTTTTTCTCTCTTGTAAAAACAAATCAAACACTAACAACATTGTAATCCTGGAGAAACAAGTTGACACATTGGCTTGATTTTTTTACTGCCTTGTGAACATTAATGTTTAAACAACAGTGTAATAAGATTCACAGCTGCCGTACACGTCTACAGCTAGACTCCACTGGCTCTCACTACCCAGTCAAGATTGTAGTAGTAAAAGTAAATTATCAATGAAGCATGACTTCTGGAGTAGAATATAGACTAGAAGACCTAGGTAAAGTAGTGTAAGGGAGATTAAGGGATGGAGGGCATCTATCAACTGTTGTTGGAGGCAACATTACAAGTCTCTTTGGTTGTGGTGGAATATTGTGTGTTACAGGAGGTATCTGACAATTTGCCTATATCAAATGCATGTAACATTTCTTCAACTGGTTTGGGGAATTTAGGCATAACTTCTGCATAAACTTACACTTTAGTATAAGTAAGGACAATTTTAAACACTACCTATTTTGTTAGACAGTACAAATCGCAACAAAAAAGTTGCTCTAAATGTTAAATTCTTTCAAAATCTATAAATAAGCCCAACAGTGGTCTCTGCTAAAAATAGATATCGACATCAGAGTGAACTAACCGGATGCATTATAACAGACCTTTCAAGATAACAATGACTTATATGGTTATTTGGGAAAAAAATCTATGGTTCACCCTGTCCGATACCACCTGTGCAGCACTTTTGAGGGGAAGTTTTTTTAATTTGAAGTAGGGGTGTAACGCAGGCCTGGATTTACCCCCACCCACCCCCAATCAAGGTACACAGTAGGTTTCCAAGTGTACTTAATATTTTAACTTTTTCATGTCATGATAAAATGGTTAAAAATGCTAACAAGATTTTGATTGTTTTTTTTTAATAAGAAGTGGATTTTTTGTGAATTATGAAAATATATTAAGGGTCTAAATTGGTTCTGATAAACAAAAGAGCAAAACTGCAATTTAATGTTACATCCAAGCAAATAAAAACACAAACAGTGACAATAGTTGTTAGCATTTGTATACCAAAATCTCTTCTGTTCCTTGTAGCATAGACGGACAAAACCTAAAATTTAACAAAAGCAGACAAAATCACTTGCGTTAATTAATATATTAAAAAAGATGATGTAATTGTCATATTATTTTGGAGACTGAACCGTGCAAACCAAATAAACAAAATTGATTACTGTAGAAAATTTACAGGAGGGAATTTACAGTCATTGAAAAATTAATGGAAGGGTCCGCCTTTGCTAAAAGTAACAGAAGGAATTTTGCTCTGGAAGGATTTTGCCGGTACACCGGAAGGCTTTACAGACTTATGCATCTAGTTGCAACAAGGAGAAAAGGGAATATATATTGCTAAGTTGATGATGATTTTATAATCCCAGATCCTTCACTAACAGGCCGATTGCTCTACCGACTAAGCTAACCGGACCATTTACACATTCTCTCCCTGTCACACCGCAACAGAAATGCCTGGGAATATTTGTAGTAAGGTACCTAGCCCTACTCTACATCAAAGTGGCAGACAGACATGCCTGGGGATATTTGTAGAAAGGGACCTATCTATGCTCCACTTCAAAGTGGCAGGCAAAAAAGTCTGGGGATATTTGTAGCAAAGTGGCAGACAGAAAAGTCTAGGGATATTTGTAGAAAGTGGCAGACAGAAAAGTCTGGGATATTTGTGGTAAGGTACCTAGCCCTACTCCACCTCAAAGTGGCAGGCAAGAAAGTCTGGGGATATTTGTAGCAAAGTGGCAGATAGAAAAGTCTGGGATATTTGTAGCAAAGTGGCAGATAGAAAAGTCTGGGATATTTGTAGCAAAGTGACAGGTAAAAAAGTCTGGGGATATTTGTAGCAAAGTGGCAGGTAAAAAAGTCAGGGGATATTTGTAGCAAAGTGGCAGACAGAAAAGTCTGGGGATATTTGTAGCAAAGTGGTAGACAGAAAGGTCTGGGAATATTTGTAGTAAGGTACCTAGCCCTACTCCACCTCAAAGTGGCTGACAGAATTGCCTGGGGATATTTGTGGTAAGGTACCTAGCCCTACTCCACCTCAAAGTGGCTGACAGAAACGCCTGGGAATATTTGTAGCAAGGAACCTAGCTCTGCTGCACCTTTAAGTGTTAGACAGAAAAGTCTGGGGATATTTGTAGCAAAGTGGCAGATAGAAAAGTCTGGAGATATTTGTAGCAAAGTGGCAGGTAAAAAAGTCTGGGGATATTTGCAGCAAAGTGGCAGACAGAAAAGTCTGGGGATATTTGTAGCAAAGTGGCAGACAGAAAGGTCTGGGGATATTTGTAGTAAGGTACCTAGCCCTACTCCACCTCAAAGTGGCTGACAGAAACGCCTGGGGATATTTGTTTATTTGTTTATTGGGTTTATTGTCCCACCAGGGATATTTGTGGTAAGGTACCTAGCCCTACTCCACCTCAAAGTGGCTGACAGAAACGCCTGGGAATATTTGTAGCAAGGAACCTAGCTCTGCTGCACCTTAAAGTGTTAGACAGAAAAGTCTGGGGATATTTGTAGCAAAGTGGCAGATAGAAAAGTCTGGGATATTTGTAGCAAAGTGGCAGATAGAAAAGTCTGGGGATATTTGTCTCAAAGAGGCAGACAGAAAGGTCTGGGGATATTTGTAGTAAGGTACCTAGCCCTACTCCACCTCAAAGTGGCTGACAGAAATGCCTGCGGATATTTGTAGCAAAGTGGCAGACAGAAAGGTCCTGGGATATTTGTAGTAAGAGACCTAGCCCTGCTCCACCTCAAAGCAAAAGATACAAACGTCTAAGAATATTTGTAGTAAGGGACCTAGCCATGCTACATCTCAAAGTGGCAGACAGAAATGCCTGGGGATATTTGAGGAATGGGACCTAGCTCTGCTCTACCTCAAATTGGCAGGCTGAAAAGTCTGTGGATATTTGTAGTAAGCTACCTAGCCCTACTCCACATCAAAGTGGCAGAGAGACAAGTCTGGGGATATTTGTAGAAAAGAACCTAGCCTTGCTACATCTCAAAGTGGCAGACAGAAATGCCTGGGGATATCTGTGGTAAGATACCTATCCCTACTGGGTACCGTACTTTCTCACTTATAAGACTATTCGCTTATAAGATGACCCCACCCCCCTACTTCACCCGTAAAATTGCTGGTTTCTGCTTCATCCTGCTTATAAGACGAGGCGAAAAAAATTAACAGGAGCATCGACCAGTCATGCTGTCTCAACAAAAGGGTTAATTGGTAACAGTGACTGTAATTTTCACACGTTGAGGGATGTATTTAGTCTCAGCTGCACCGCTATCCTGTAGCGTGTGGTGGCATGACATTAATTTCTTTGAACTACGTCACCAAGTCTAGTATGACAGCAAATGATATATCAGGGAACAGTGCACTGTCCTTGTGTACATGCCGCCAATCAATAATTTCATGGCAAAATATACATCAGCAGCTGTTTATAAACACCCATCGTTCACTCCCTCTCTGTCAAACTGCTTCGATCGCTTTCACCTTGACAACAGCTTATCTCAGTTTGTTTCAGTGTTAAGTGACAGACAATAAGCCCTGTTTCATGCAGAACAAAGGGAGACAGTTAATCGTTGATGGACAGAATTCAAAGATAATGACGACATGTCGGGTCATTGCATAACCGCTAACAAAGTTATGTGGCATGTTTTCGCCCTAAAACAACATGAAAACTTTTTGTCACTAGACCCCGCCTATAAGACAAGCCCCACACTGTGAACATGAAATTTAAAGGAAAAATCCCCGTCTTATAAGTGAGAAAATATGGTATATTTGTAGTAAGGACTTAGCCCTGCTCTACCTCAAAGTGGCTGATAAAAACAGTCTGGAGATATTTGTAGTAAAAGACCTTGACTTGCTCTGCCTCAAAGTGACAGATAGAGAAGTCTGGGTACATTTGAAGTAAAGGACCTAGGTCTGCTCTAACTCAAAGTGGCAGATAAAAAAAGTCTGGAGATATTTGTAGTAAAAGACCTTGCCTTGCTCTGCCTCAAAGTGACAGATAGAGAAGTCTGGGTACATTTGAAGTAAAGGACCTAGGTCTGTTCCAACCCAAAGTGGCAGATATAAAAAGTCTTGAGATATTTGTAGTAAAAGACCTTGCCTTGCTCTGCCTCAAAGTGACAGATAGAGAAGTCTGGGTACATTTGAAGTAAAGGACTTAGGTCTGCTCCAACCAAAAGTGGCAGATATAAAAAGTCTTGAGATATTTGTAGTTATACTTGTATCAAATAACTGATAAACCCACTATAAATGGATGATAAGGATTTTAAGTAGAATGCTAAATGCTACCAACATGCAAGAAATATGAAAACTATTAACAAAAACTTACATCGACTGCACATTTTTTGCATTGGGCCTCATCCAGGCAGTCTCCAGCCACTTGTTGGAGCTCTTTTTCTAGGGGGTTGTCCTTCAGGTCCAGCCATTTAAGTTTGGTCAATTTGTACATGCTGACTGGCAATGTAGTGATCTTGTTGCCAAGTAGATCCAGGTGCTGAAGTTTGACCAGGTTGCCAAAGTCCTCCGGAAGAGATTTGAGGGCATTTTTGCTGAGATCAATTCTTACAATGTGGGTCAAGCTGCAGAATTCTGACTGAAATATGGGGTAGAAAAAGGTTTAATGAGTAAACTGGATTTTTGTAAAAAGTTTGAAAGCATAAGAATTTTGAAATATTAACTACATTTTTCTAAATATACTTCAATAATGTTTCAAAACTAAAAGACTGACTTTCAAAAAATAACATTACCATAATAGTCTTGAGGAGTCCATAACTCTGGCAAAACTTTTGCCTACTATAAAATAATCATAAAAACATAAGCCGTAATGTATGATTAATACATGCAATACTAATATACTTATATCAAACTTACTGGCAGTTCCTCTAAGAAGTTGTTTGACAAGTCAAGGTTGGTGGCTTTTGGTATCTCTGCCTGTAATAAAGAAGTACAGATGTCAACAATAATTTAACACCATGAATACACTCTCATGTTCAGAACAGAACTAGTGTAGCCCAAGATATAGCAAAATATAAGGATTTGGGGTTCATGTGTTTTTGATATCAATCAAAAAACAAAAATCATGTTCAAGGTCGCTGTGACACTGACCTTTGAACCCTAAAGTAATAGTGGTCATATGGTCATCTACACATGACATAAATATCCATTGTCCCTACCAAATTGAAGATAAGTAGAATCAGGCAATTTATAGTAGTATTTGATAAAAAATGAAGAAATAGTTTATTTATAAGGAGTGTTGGGAATGGTATAACATACTTTCTATAAAAGGCTTAAATCTATGTGGATTTTTTTTTGTTACATCACACCAACACAATAATGGTCATATAGTCCAGCAAATTTTTATGTCAGGTTAATACCAAGGATGCATCACAGGTTAGCTGGAAAACCTCTCCACATAACAGTTCTTATTGACTTGACCCAGGTAGCAAGAGCTGATGAGTTTCAAGTCAGTAACTTTAAAATCTCAGCCAGGTATGGCCCTATCAAAATATACATTTGTAAACACAACTTGACAGTGATCTACCAATGTATCATCTAGATCAAATTGCAATTAGAAAACCACTAGCACCTGTTGAACTTACACAAACTTATATTAATACTGGGCATCACAAATTAACAACCTGTCTCACATAAGTTGTATACAATCACAACTCCCCATGTAATTCAGTCTTCTAGACAATCATATTCAGATATTTTTGTTTACCAGAAGAATATGCAAAAATATTCTTCAGGAAAGCAGTTAGAGTAGTGTGTAGGCTTTTTTGTTTCTAAGAACTCTCCTTTATAAATTTACATTTTAATCTTGTGAGAAATACAACAGTTACTTCATTTTAATAGAAACAGCAAATATATTTAAATTTGGCATTTTGATGATGTCATCATAGGGTTTACCTATCATATACCTGTAAGATGATTCGTGAATTATCTGAAGTGTTCCAATTAAAGTTGTGTATTGAAATCTGAGTAAGAGACACATCCAAGGACACATTATCTATTGAGCATCCTATATAAGTACATGAAATTTTATACAGTAAATACAAAGACATAGAGTTGATACCACTCTAGTTACATGACCAGATTCAGGCCATTCTTATGAGTGGCACAGCGTATTTGTTTCAGTTGCTGCCATTTTGTTTTTCATATATTACCCTATTCCATGGTGGATATTGTGCATTTATGTATAACGCGCACCCCAACTTTTAATGAAATTCTGCGGGAAAACAAGTTTTCTAATGTATACCTTGCAACAATTTTATGAATTCAGCAGGCTAAAAATATCTAACATTTTTCTGAAATTGCTTCGACCCTCTAATAAGACAGGGCAAGAAAAATGAACAGGAGCAATGACCAGACATGCTGTCTGAACACAAGGGTTAATTGGTATACAGTGACTAGTAATTTTCACACATTGCTTGATTGCAGGATGTATCTAGCTGCTAGCAGGTGTTAACCTCCCAGCTGCTAGAACATCCTGCATCACGCAGCAGCACGATTTTAAATTTCTTTGATCTACGTCATCTAGTCTGGGGTCTGTGTAGACTTGCCTCATTACATGGGTCAAGTTGATTGACTCTGAGATCTATCATAGCATTATACTCCCCACTTTGAAGGTAGATAAAAGAAATTAATATAGTGACGCCTTGTGATGTGTGAAAATTACTAGTCTCTACTAATCAATAGCACATTCACATCATGATATTTGTCATTTTTGGCGACTTTGAGAGCAGGAAAAAACTTTTTTTATGTAAGCCGCACTCACAGACTAGCGAGTTAATCGAGAACGTAACAATATGCACGTCATACACAGTGGAATATGGTAATCAAACAATTGTATCAACTGAGTTTGTTCTTCAAAGTTCTTTAGTCAAATTTCTTTATTTTAGACATGAAAATTTGCCTAGTAATAATCTACTATAAAAAAGAATCGTCTTATTCTCATGAGTCAACATTCTCTAGTGTTTTCGCTAGCAAATATTAAGAAGTCCCTGTTTAATATGTGATGTTGAAAGGAGTGTTTCCTATTGGTTTTTTGATATACCAATACGCTTATGCTGTCTTCTACACATTGTAGCTTAAGTACCACAATATAATGTCATTGGAGAGGTTAGTTTTGCTTTTGAGATACATTGCAGCAATCAATTATGTGATCATTATTGCTCCATCCAGCTGTTTTGATGGAGGGAGACTCCAGACAAATGTATGGGTAGAACAACCAGCACACGGCAGGTTAGCTAGAAGGCCTTCTAACGTTAATTCCTTTGGCCCGAACTGGACTAGAACCCACACGGTGAGAGGCTAAGCAGTCTAAGGAGTTTCAAATCATGATTACCAGCATGCAATGGGCGCCCCAAAATACCATAGAAAATGTAATCAACTGACCGCTATTTCTCTGCATTCAGTTGAGGTCATTGGCTATTTGTTAAGCCATGCCAAAAATACTCATGTGTTTTTCAGTGTATCTGCCAACTCCAAATTTTATTTGTGACCCACATCAAAGAAATTTATAGGTCATTTAGAAAATCTATTAGATATATATTAGAAACATGTTTAAATGTATGTTTGTTTGTTTTTAAGAAATTATTATTCAGAATGTTCCTATTCTTCCATCTGCAATAGAGCATTTCACACTTTTAGGTTTAGCAAAATTGATTTGAGATTGTTGGCTGTTAGCACTTTGATTCCACACTGCATCGTAACATATTTAATTTGATTTTTTTTTTAAATTTAAATGGTCAAAAAACTGTAGTCTTATAAAATGCATTTTAATATTTTCTTTTTAATATTCTTGTATTTTATGGTAAGAAGGAAGGAGTGTACAGTCACATAAAAAGTACAATCACAGAAATACTATGTTTATCTATTCCACCACAAATGTAATAATTTTGAGGAGTAAATACCCCTTGGGTAAGAAATTATCTGGTGCTCTGTACTGCAAAAGTTCTAAAACCAAATGTCTGACATATTTTTGGTCTGTTTGTCAAACACCTTCAGTTGATTCTGCTTATCTACATACATAACTTCCCATGTAAATTTGTGAAATTAACCGGAATATGCATTAAACCACCAATCAATATAGGAGTACCATTTCAATGACCGTATTCAGTTTTCAATTGCAACAAATTTTATTTAAAATATTAATTCTCAGCCACTGTGTTTCCTTAGAAATCTGTCAATCATATATCTATCTGTAATTTTCATTGTAAGATAAATTATTTACCACCAAACCCAGTTAAAAGCCAATTCTTTTTCTAAAGGGTGGCTATGTTCTTTTTGTATTGCAAAATGCTCTTTTCAGATGTTACTTTTTAATGAATCAGAAGTGAAATATATGTTTATTTACTATGATGTAGATGTTTTTGGTCTTTTTGATGTCATTAACAAATGCACTTAGGTTAAAAAGAATTATGCCTTGGTGCAGCACTATTTTAATAAGGGAGAGTAATGTGCTCTTAAAACTGAGAGTTTTTGATAATGTCATTCACTCAGAGTTGTCATTAGGAGGCGACTGGCGGCCAATTTGACCGCCTCAAATGAATATCGGGTCGCCTCAAATTTGAAAAAAAAAAGAAAAATGGTCAAGAGCATGCCCCCGGACCCCCGTAGCAATGCTTCGCACCTTCGGCGCTCGCATAGCCTAGCCTCCTCAAAAGTTAATTGAGCCTGCTCAAAATATTTCTAGTGACAACCCTGTTACTGTAGACACCTGTTAACCTTCACAAAACCTGTGAAATTTGTCTGGAAGATTCCATAGAACATGTGCCATTGGCAGTAGACTGTAACGGTGTAAACTGAACAGGCTGCTGATCATGCAGTTGACAAAGATTAGCAATCATGTTAAATCCCCCAGATAAGGTGTGAAAAAAGCCCCAGAGATTAAATAATTAGCGAGCTTCAGCAGGGAGGTGGGCAGTGTTGGTTTGTTTTTTGTTTCACGGCGTTCGGTAGACTCAAAACTTCAAGGGTCATTGACCCCTCAGTCAAAATTTTCAGGGGTCAAATTTTAAATTTCTCAAGGGTCATATCTGTGTGTTGTGTAGCACATCATAAAGCGCAAATGTGCTGTTTATAAATATAAAGTTGATTGTTTTTTACTATTTACAGTAAATTAATTTTTTTTTTTTTTTTTTAATTTAGGTTTTTCTTCAGATCTTTTTCTTTTTCTCTTTATAACATTTAATTCATCATTTTTCGTGTATATAATTATTATTGTATTTACATTTATATCATCGACGACAACATTTTGTATAAATAAGCCTTGATGGGAATTATTGATATTTCTAAGAGTTTGCTTGGGACAAGTAAATAAACAGAATATTGCTAAATAGTGTATTTGTCTGCATCTCAGTTATGACAATCAAATAAAAAAAACAAAAAAAACATATCAATTAACATTGTTACATTGTCACTGTTAAAAATAATATTGCTTCTCAAAACTGACGTCACTCCAAAACCAATTATAAATGTAAGAGTTGACGTTCTCGGTCACCCAATAACGCATATTTCCTAACTGAATAGGCGCCATCAGGCAAGACAACTAGAACCTGGTTTTCAGTACAAAATGTACTGTGTCAAACAGTAGCCTGTGCCCAAAACTAATTTTGAAATATCAAAACATCAAACAAGCTTTTTTTAGCCATAATTTCAACCATTCAAGTAACAAGTACATCTTTTGTAGATACGATCAATCGATTTGCCGTATTAGTGTACATAGTTCTAAATCACTGTCAAATTAAATTATACTCGGACGCACTGCTTCGCTCCTTTGCAGTTATCACACATTTTGGTGGCCCAATCAAGTAATTGTACAATGCCTACAGTCGTCCTTAATTGCTTCCGATGCATCAGAATGCTACAAACATGTTTTACGAGTAAACAGATGCCGATCAATTAAGATTTATAACTTTTCTACACATCTGTAAAAACGCCATATTGAAATTAGCCGTGCACACGAGTAAACATGTCTTCGGCAGAATAAGCGCACCTGTTACATATTAATTATGCAGGCTCCGCCTACTGTATTGTTTTTCTCCTAGCAGAAGTTAATTGATCCACGCGCGTGTGTGTGTTTGTGTGTGCGTGTGTGAATCTGTTCTCATTAATATGCAGACTCCGCCCATTGTCATCTTTTCTCGCTTCTTATGAAGCTGTAGGCGATTTTGACCGACGCACGGGTAGAAATTGTCACGGGTCAAAATGACCCCCGCCGCTTTATTGATGTGCATCAGTTAGGGGTATTTCCGAATTTTCGTGCGTCAAAACCCAGGAGCTCGAGTCAACCGAACACCCTGTTGTTTGTTTTTTGTTACATTGCACCAACACAATTATGGTCATATTGGCAACATCCAGCTAACTATTGGTAAAGGAAGACCCCAGACTTATGTCTGGATAAAACTACCAGCGCACCTCAGGTTAGCTAGAAAACCTCTCTATATGAAAGTTCTTGCCCTGACCGGGACTCTAACTCACGCAGTGAGGGGCTGAGGAGTTTCAAGTTAGCGACTTGAAATGACCACTTGGTCACAGGCACCCTGCAGCGTTGGTTTATGCTTATAACTGAAATTGGGCTGACACATTATGCATATAACCATTAACTTTTTACAAAGGTTAAGAAGAAATGGTTTGGTATATGTATACTATATGTTTACCTTTTTACAGAAACCACCGGACTAATCCCTTTATGAGATCAATTAACCGAAATGATCATTTACCGAAGTGACCGGTACCCTATATAGAACATATAGACAAATGTGAACACTTTTATTTTCACTTTTATTACCCTTCCCAACAGTGGTATAAATTAAAACCAAAATGCACTAAAGTTCAAATATTAAAAATATATATTAACAGCTAACTAGGCTGAGGAAAAATATAGTTTTAACAAATGCAGGAAATAACAACAATATTACATAAATATGCACCACCAATGATCATATAAACAAATGATTAAATTATCTGTCTCGGGCTGAGGTGTCAAAATCTTCTTGGGCATAACCAATTCTCCGTCTAAATCAGGTATTAAAATTATGTTTACCTATTTACCGAAACGACCGGTCTACTCCATACATAAAAGGTCAATTTACCAAAATGGTCATTCAAAGAAGTGGCCAGTACCCGATTTTATTTTATTTTCGAAATTGAAAGTAGAAAATTCACACAATGCATATAGGATGTTATGCTTACCATTTCCTTTATAGGCAATGTAGTTAGATTATTCAAACTTAGATCTAACTCATTTCCGTCAACTTTATCTCTTAAGTTTTCCTTAGGCATATTTCTTGGTCAAATGTTGTGTTTTAAGAGTAGCCGGCGAAATAGTCTAAAATGTATCACGTATTTCCGGTTTAGAACTCAGCTGCGGACCTTCTTTCATCAGTCCAAAGGTGTTTTAATCAAACAGGTCCATAAAAAAATCATCGTCAAACATACACCACTTCCATATTCATTTTATTTATTTTCTGTGTGACCAGTAACAGAAAAATGTTATTTCAGTTACATTAGTCCTATAAATTGTCCAAAATATTTACCGCAAACATCCTAAATATTGTTCGCTTCCGGTTGTGTACATGCTTTCATTTCTGAAGGTGAATATCAAATAATAGACATAAATGGTATGTTTTCTGTGTTTATTTTAATGATAAATCCGTCAGAGTAAAGATTTTTTTAAAACAGATTATATGTTGCCTTTGGAACGCCTTGTCACATTGAAAAACTATCCAGAAAAATGTTTAAACCAGCAACTGTCAGGTGTCATCATGATCTTATGCAATCATTTAAGAGTCATAACTTCGATCATAACTGCTTTCTAATACCTAAGAATCACACATTGAAGCCAAGCAAAGTGTATGGATTCTTGTAAAAACAACTCATTCAAACAATTCTTTAAAGCTTTCAATTTTTCCTGGGTGGAGGAATTCTCCACACAGGCCAGACAAATGTATATTCTCACGTTCCGAAATACCTTTTTTAGTTTTAACACTGTTAAACTTCAATGTTGATTAATTTAACTTTATTCGGCGCTGTATGACATATAATGTGTCGGTGTGCCATTAAACCCAAAATACAAAATACAAATGATTTATTTTTTAGCAACTGCAGATGTAAAAATATAAGAACTTCAAATTAGCCTCAGTGCAGGATTAACTCTCTAGGGATGCTGTTTAAGCAGCTTACTGTGAAATAGGGCAGTCACAATATGCTTGAAGCATACCACAATATATTGCAATACAGAAAGAATGTATTGCAATACGTACAACAATATATTACCATATTTGAACAAACTATTATAAGGAGCTATTGCACATAACATGATGGGCAGAATGAAAAACAAATACTTGAGTAAAATACAACATAGATTTATTAGCTTCACAGCGGATAACAGTCAAACAAGAATAATTGTAACTAGAAAGTTGCAAAGTACAGTCAAACAGCAAATGAAGAGAAAAACTTCACAAAAATGTAGTGTGATGCTCCCAATGAATTCTATGGTGACATTATGCAAGTGTATTTTGGTTGGTTGGGCCTCAACCATATCTTACAGGCGCATTAAATGTCTTCACAATGCAACATCTTTAAAAAAAAATCTTTGTAATCAGTCCTCCTTCAGCCTGAATGGTCCCACATAGTGCTTTTATTCGGCATTCTTTCAAAAGAATCAATCGGCCAGGCCAGGTTGTTTACAAATTGCTTTGGTCACATTCGATCAAATTGGTAATGATAATGTTCTAAGTATGCCGCAACGAACTATCTTGTAACAATATGGCCATTACAGTAAATTGTATGTCCAGTAAAACTCCTGCTTCCATCCCATATTTGTTTTTCTTAAATTGTGAAATTAAATTGTGCAGATAAAATCGAAACATAATTAAAAACTCTTATTGTTGGGCATCGTCGGCAACCACAGTATTTTCTTCCATTACACTCCATACATACCGTGGGAAATTTGACTAGCAAAATCTCGTTTTCATGAATATGCATGAGGCAGGGGAGACCAATCTTCTTCCAATGAAATCGCATGTTACAATAAAATACTCTTCAATCTCAATGACGTCATACTGGGATTTTCTTACTAAAAATAGAAACCAACGCACATGTTTACTCATGGAGGTCGCCATTTTGAACGGTAAACCGAACCTAAGTCATAAAACGTAATTTCATTGGCTAGTTGTCCGTGGTGGTTTCCTTATGGCACCAATGAAACTGCCTCATTAATTATTCATGACTACGAGATTTTCTTAGCCAATTGTCCCACGGGTACATAACACAGCATAGCGGAGTAATGTAACGGGGGATAACCGACGATGATTGTTGGGAAAACCACAAATGTAAAACGAGTAGGCCCCATATCCCGGACTGTTTATAATGAAATCCCCTGATGTGTATTCTACTTTAGACTACATATTCAGTTGGTTATTAGTGATTGCATTTTATCAAGCATATTTGACTCTGGATGCACAAAATGGGGCCAGCAATCAAATTATAAAAAATATTGCCAAAAACAGGTTCGGCCATTGTGAATTGTGGTACAATATTGACTTCACTCTGTATGGCAGTATACCAGTATATCGCAACAGATCTACTGTGGCTGTTGTATGGAAGGGTAACCGTTGGAGAGCCCTGGCCTGCATTACACTTGTGATACTAAATGGGTGGACAAATGCCATTTCAATTTTTTTTCCAGGACAAACAAAGACTTGCTCATTGTTTTAATAAAGTGCTTATTATTTTTCCTGGGCTGTCAAACACTTACCCTATATTCGTAAGATAAAAACTCACCTGCTTTCAGTAATAGCAAAGAAAAAAAAGTGTGTTACTGGGAATAATAAAGCCTCTTTATTTTCTAAAAGTTATACATTATAATGGGCAATTCTTCAGGAATAGATTGTTACATGTTGATAGACAACATCTGTGGATAGAGATATTCAAACATGCTGAATTTTCTCATTAAAGTCTTAACCAATTGCATGGTCACCATTACAGAATTGTGAACCGATGATGGACAATAGGCTAAATTAAGGTTTAATTACATGGTTTATTCCTGTTTTGTTTTTGTTTCTGAAAAAAAAAAGTGGATATACATTTTAAATTTCTATCTTTTACACATTATTTGTTTAAAACAGATATCTAGGAAACTGCTGCTTGTTGCCAACTTTTTGCTACCCTAGCAGCTGTGACCAAAACCATGCTAACCAACACGTTATAGTAGAAGGACTGTTTGTACTTATTTTCTGTAGTTTAATAATTTGAATACACAAGAAAATACACAAATAAGCACTTAGTTTTAATATATCATAAACTATATAGAATAGCAATTATTTTGTATCAATAATTCTGACCAATGTGGAGCTCTAATGCATAGGTAACCTTGAAGGTTTCTCCTAGAAGGTCATTTGTGAAAGCTTACTCTTGAAGGATACAAAGAGAGCAAGCCTCAGCAACAGGGGAAAAACTGTACTTAAAGGGTATTTTATAATGAAGAAAACAATGACAATTTAGTATTTTGTTGTCATTTTTGATGGGGTAAGATATGTGGTAATTTTCAACTTACTGGTGAACAATCTTGTACATTTTAGTCTACTGAGATTTATGACAATGTGATACCATGGATTCCCATTCATGTTTAGCCTGCATATCAGTGACACTAGTAATGGCATACAAATCATGCTGCTCTTCATTGCACCTGGTCTACCTCTTGACACAATGTGAGACTTCATGTAAGAACTCTATACAGATGAGCAATATTCTATATTCGGTCGACTGAAACTTTTATGTGCAGTGACTTTTTTGGTTGGATGCATGTCAGAAGTTTCTTCTGATGATTCCAAGGGAACTTTTAGTGTCTTTTTGAGATACTGTTGGTGCATTTTTCCCTGACCGATGTAAACTTATTTGAAGACCAAATTGGTTAGTGCAATTAGTAGAGTGTCTGCTTCAGCTATGGGAGGCCCCAGGTTTGATACCAAAGTCATTCAGAGTGATAGTGATATAGCTCCCTTTGCTTATGCTAAAGCCGATAAAATGGTAGTTCCACTACTGGTAGGCCCATGTGACTAGGTGTGGTTTCGTGGCTGGTGTTGGAATCATGCTACTCAGTAAAGGCAACACTATATCTGCTTTAAGTGTACACTGTCTCCAAATAACTGAAAAACTGTTGGTGGGATGATAAACGCAACAAATTGATGTCATTATCAAAATATTTACAGTTTTGAACTTTTAGGAGAAGAAAGGAGAGAACAAAATTTGTATTTATTGGTGTTTTTTATGCTTATAAAACTGCACTTGTTAGGTTGACAATGTAAACCCCATGTTGCTTCCCATTTATGAAGGAGTCTAAGTCACTCTGCAGTTGCCGCTTGTCTTGTTCTTAATTATGATTGTAAAGTATGCAATCATCAGTATGTTAGAGTTAATACTAACAGATAGGTCATTCATAAAGAATAGAATCAGTCCAAGTATTGAGCCTTGGCAGACATCTCTGATATTTCTTGCTTTTCTGATGACTGGCCTTGAACCATCGTCTGATACCCACGGTTGATTCTATTACGTTACTCTCCATTCATCACCCGTGGGCAAATTGCTCCTCATTTCGTCGTTCTGTTTGAATAGAACAGAACAGACATTATCCAATCAGATGATAGGTTACAAAATTAAATACTCTTCAATCGGAAGATCAATACTGTGACCTGAGAACGTAAACATGGCAACCGATACAGCGCATCGCAAGTGTAAAATATGTCTTTCAGCGATCCGCGACATGTTCTTAGAGATCTTTGGGCACTCCAGCAAGTATTGAAAAATACACGTCGGTTTTAAACAAAATCGGTATCCTTGCCAATGAAGACAGTGACGTTGCTTGTAATTTGTGCGTAAATAAACTTACGACAATGCTATCCAAGTGGTATGAAAGTGTAAACTTGATTGGTTGGCAGATTCGCTGGATGGTCTCAGCGAACCAATCGGTTTGCGGCATTTCATAGTAAACAAAGCAACGAAATAAGTAGCAATTTGCCCACGGGTGATGAATGGAGAGTAACGTAATAGAATCAACCGTGGGTATCAGACGATGGCCCTGAAGAAGTACTCTTTGAGACCTATTGTCTAGTGTTGATGCTAGATCATGTGAAAGGATCAATAGTTGGGTTTCAGGACTTCTCTTGGCTCTAACATAACGTTCATGCAAGATGTTGTATCTGACCCAAGCTACTTGTACACCAAGCTAGTGAGAGACTATGGTCTGTAGTAAGCAGGATCAAGCCTTGGCCCCTTCTTGTCAACTGGACTCATATCTGCATGCTTCCAGTCCTCTAGCATTGAACCCTGAGTGAGAGATCTTCTGAATATTATGGTCAATATGGGGCCCACCTCTGACGTGCAAGCCTTCAAGATTTTTTTTTTGGGATGGCTCATAGAAATTATTAGACTCATATTAAAGCTTTTACACTTAAATATAGGTTTGTATCAAGCTGTTTGTAATAGCAATTGCATTTACTATGTCAAACATTTAAAAAACTAGACTCAATATTATTGCCAGGTTATGACAGATGTTGTTGGTATCATCTCAGCATCTCAGTCTAACATTACCATGTGTAGAGTGAAGCCAAAAATACCTCGGCAGTGTCGTCATAAGACAAAACAAAACCTATTTTAATGTTATGTTTATCTTACCATAATCAATGAAAAAGTTGTTCTTATTCTTTTCACAATAACTATGACATTAAAACAAAATTGATTTACTTCGTTTCTGAGAATTAAAATTAACCTTTTTGTCATTCATGTTACAGGCCAACAATTTGATAAAGTTGATCATCGCTGGCACCCAGGTGGTGGGGAGAGCCTTTGCCAGGGCGGTACGGCAAGAAATTGAGCAGAGCCAACGGGCGGCACAACGTAGTGGAGGCGGCAAACAAGGTGCCAAGCGTGCAGCAGCCGACACCTACACAGGCATGTCACTGCAGGTGAGTGCATACTGCCATCCTGTCTGGGCTGTGTTGTGCCAAGTAGCCAAGATTGTAACTTAAGAGAAAGATGTACAGTCTTTGAGTAGGATTTAAACCAGGAGCATCGATGCAAATACCTTACCGATTGAGGCAACCCATCTTAATACTCATTATCTTGCTATCAGCTAGGTAAATACAGCCCTGGCAGGTTAAAACCATCTGCTGATCTTCACAAGCATATTACCAGCTTGCTAGGCCATTGGTGATTGGTCATTGACATTGATCGCAATTGTTACCAAGAAAGGTAAAACAACAGTCCATCTGAGACTTAAACATGGTTCATTTACTAACAAGATAAATGCTTGAGAGACATAGCTAATCTTGGAGGTTACATAGTCTCTTGTAAAACAGAAAATATATCTAGTAGAAAATAGGAAGTAAAAATATATCCTTGAATTGCCTCATTTACCTTCTGTTGGCATTTATAAGCTACACAAACATTCATCAGTCATTTGTACTGGGCACCATTTTAACATAGAGAGAAAAAGAATCAACAGAATATTACTACATGTAAACAGCAGTATTTTGGCTTGAATATGTCAGGCTCGTTTACCACAAGAAGTATTTTGTCACTATTTGTCTCAACTGCATGGATATTCTTGCTTTGAATATTTATGAATCTCACTTTTAAGTTCTAACCTTTCAGGAGGCTAAAGAAATCCTGAATATTTCGGACATCTCAGACAAGGAGGCATTGGAGAAAAGCTACCAACACTTGTTTGATGTAAATGACAAGAAAAAAGGAGGATCTTTTTATATTCAGTCAAAGGTAATGATTTTTGTTATTATAGTTTAACAGCACCATAGAAATGTTGATTTTGTAACTGCAGCATAGACCAATACATATGTTCAAGAATGAAGAAATTCATTATTTTGATCTCTAAGACAACCTTGGGCCAAAACTGTTAAAAAGACTTTCGAGAAAACAGCTGCTAGCAAGTGTTTCAATATATTAAACCAAATCTTAGTTTAAAAATAATTGCTGTGGCTCTATTCTACCTCATAAATTATCTAAAATAACAATTTTGTTGAAACCATGCAAGAAGTACCAATTAACTGAGGGATAATTTAGTTTAGGTAAATAATGGTGACATTTTTATTATCATGATTTGCAGGTAATAGCAAATTAAACTTATTTGGCTTTTCACTTTATCTTAGGTATACCGTGCAAAAGAAAGAATAGATATGGAGTTTGAACAAATGGCAAAGACTCAATCGACGTCATCAACTCAAACAACACAACAGTCAACACAGTCTTGACAGTGTGACTGAAGCTAGTCACAACAAATTCATTCACTGTCGCCAGTCAAGAATTAGATATAGAAGAGAATCTTGCTGAGTCATGAACCATGGGAGCTTCATCCACGTCATTCAGCAGAGAGAACGGTTGAGTCAGGGGCAGAACGTTGGCCCTCATTTCTTTGATAAACTGTCTCTGTATGGTGATATGTCTGTATCCTGTTAAGCAGTGTTGATGCTCCGAGTGATCTTAATTGCCCTTAAAATGTTGATGTATTGTCAAAGTAAACTGTTCTGCTTTTCTATATAATATTTATATGAAACAGGCACTTTTCTACATGTAAATATAAAGGCTAAGCACTCTGTGGAAAACTCGAGGGTCACATTTATAAAGTTATATTCCAGATCATGTTTAACGTAAACATCTGAGTAAAAAAAGAAATAACCTTTTAAATAGACACAGTCTAGAAACTATATATCAGTACAAACATGTACAATATTTCATATTTAATGGTGTTTATGTTAAATTGGTTGGAAATAAAGAATCCTATATGAAAAGTACATGATACACATAATTATATTTCATGCCAGGTTAATTATTTGTACAAAATGCAAGTTTGGCATTTATCTTTTGTTTTAAATTACTTTGTGTGTGTTTGTTTAAGGCAAATTTATGTTTGATTTTGGTCATGATTTTATTTTGTAAACATCAAACGAATCGGCACCATAATCGTCTTCTTTACATTTACTGAAAATGAATCGGCAATGTTAAAATCTGAAGTTTTAAAAGGTGCAATCTCATTCAAGTGGTGTCAGCAGGCTTGATCAACTGATTATTGACACATGTATAACTAGGCCACCTGGTGCTGGTCCTAGTAAAGGGGATTAAGAAAGGTGTGAATGTGTTAATTGGTTCCAAAATAACTGGCTTGGGTAGTGGGGTGCCCCGCTTCTGGGTCAAAACATTGAAATCAACTGTTCTGGTAAAAAGTGCCCTGCATAGTGGGTTGGGCATTAATTAAGATTTAACTGTGTATCTCTGAACTGTTCATGCTGTAAAGTATGTCATAAATATACATTGCTCATTGAAATTACATTGATTGACTCAGTAGCTGGGCAATAATTTCAATACATTAAAAGAGAGGGATCTTCAGACACTGAAGTAGCTGGACTATAAAGTAAACATAAATGGTCACTGTGATGTATTTTAAAAACATACCAAAAACAAATCTTTGAAATGCCCTCTTCATACATAGAACCAGCACTATGGTACATGTAGTAACTACCTGTATATACCCGAGTTGTTGCTTGGTTACTTTGATAGTTCATCTTCATGTTATCAGTTCTTTGATTGCATCATAAAATGTCCTCAACCTCAGTTATCATTGACTACAAAGTTTTCTTCTACTTTCTTGTGAAGTTCTTCTTGCCTAGTTTTATGCTTTGATTTTTATCAAAGATAAAATAATATGCAAATAAAGACTTGTGTTGAGGTCAGTAGATAGTTTAAAGTCTGCAAAACTATACATTGACCAAAACATAATTCTTGTTATATCACATACCCTATGAAATTGCACCATCATTGTTTAACGAGCCAACCAAGCTTCTCATTCTACCATTAAATTTACAAAATGTCGATACAATTCCCCAGTGTTCAAAGTGTGTTCTTGCATTTTGCCTTGACAGATAATCATGAAAAGCATTCACTGCTACTGAGATAACAATTTTTGTTCTTTTTGATGTATTTTTTTAAGTGGTACAATATTATCAGCAGACACACTGAAAAATGGTAGATTTCTTTTACCAGACGCCATGTTATTGTAGCAACAGTTTGCTTAAAAAAACATGGTCATTAGTTCTTGGTGTTCAATCAAAAACATTTTCAAGTCAATATCACTTTAGATTTCAACACATGACCAACGCTCGATCAAAATGCTTTTTAAACTGAAAGGGTATGTGATATTATTACATAATGTAAAATTGTCGCCGATTGAAAAGTACTTAATCACCATACAAGTGCATGTAATTATTGGACATATTAAGTATAGGCATGAAAAATGTATTTCTAATGTAGGAGATGTTCAGGTGTTGGTTTGTTATTTGTGCATTGTACACTGTCACAGGATCAATATGTTTGCCTTTGTTGATAAACTTATACAGAGAAAAAGGAGAAACAAATGTATTGTACAGTAATATAAATTGATGTTTTTCTAATGAAATTGTTATTTATGATAAAACAAGCTTAAAATACCTTGAATATGTTTCTGTTTTGTTTTGTCTCCTTTTTGTTTTATTAAAAAATAACTAAGGGGTAGCCGAGTGGTTATGTAAGTTTCAGGTTAGAGAGTAGGAAAGGGACCCTTCAGGATTTGGCTAAAATCCAACTATTTTGTTAATGAAGTACTTACATTTGCCTTCTTATGTATAGTTCCTAAAGTATATGAAAATATCAGATTACAGTTAAACGAATTACAGAAAATGCATAAAATTAAGTTAACATAAAAATTAAGTTAAAAAAATATCAATAATTTGTTGGAAATGTGTCAGGATTTGGGCTTGTATTGCTCAATAAGTTGTCTTAAAATTTTAAGTTTAAGTCAATATCTTCAATGTCAGATACAATCTTCAAAGACTGGTAAAGCCACATGAAGATTGGTAACATAGAAAGTACTGGTATTATTTAAAAATTTGTTCCATCTTATTTTGCTTTATTTAAACAAAAATAGCACATCTTAAACATTCGTACTTTAACATTTATCCTATGAACACACAATGCTGCACTGCCCTGTAATCTATTATCAGCAAATGCATGAAGGGAACATACAACAGTGTGTAACCAAAATATATTTGCAATTGTATATATTTAGGAAGGAAGGAATGAAAACAACGATATAATTACTACTTACGATTTATTAAGATTACTGGTACATGTTCTTATCTACAAGTTACGCCTGCATAGACAGACTGACAAACAAGTACTGATTTTTAAAATGTTATTAGTAGGGTATAGCCACAAATTAATACAAATTTCTGTTGATACCTTGGTTACAAATCAATAACCACATCCCCTGCCTAGCAGTTGAGTGTGAGAAACCAGTCCGAGTGGTCCAGATACGCACTGTTTTATCGTTTTTCTTATCGATTTTGAAAGAAAAATTGAAATTCAAATCTAATACTGAAACGATTTGGGGAAGTGGAAAACGATTTACAATCAATTTCCTCATGGTTTTGTTTACAGTAAAAATTATGAAGGCAGATACACACCGGTTGGGGCAAAACTTACAGGGTAAAAGATAAGGGTGCAGCATTTGATTGATTACATAGGAATTTACCTGTCAAATCAGGTATGCCCAATATGTGCTAGGGTAAAAATCACCGTATATGATTAGTGCAATGGCTGCTTCTAGGAAACTGGTCAGATATTTAAATAACTGTCAAAAAAATATTGTAACGAAAACTAATTGACCAAAAACATTTATCTGGAGCACTGCAGTCCTAATTTTTAGCTTCCTTTAAAATTGTATATATTTTACAGTGGATGTCAATTTATTGGATATAATAATGTAATTTATGATAGTTGAGACCAATTGATAAATGTTGTCAATTTGATGTTAGTTTTTTAGTTCTAATTGAGCCCCCCCCCCAGATATTGTAGAATATCCAAGTGTATAAAGTGTATAACTATCAAAACTCCAGCTGGTGAATTAAACTAGGCTACCTTAGAAGTACCAAATAAACTTTGTGCCAGTTTGCTATAATTTTCAAATTTATTACAAATCATTTTTCATCCATTGAAGAAGTTTCTGCTTAATCTTTGGATTTCAGTATAATTATAATAAATTTACTAACTATACTGAGTAGAAGTGAATGCATCAGAAATAAAGATCATAGGATTCCTGCAAGTTTATAAGTATAAAAACATCTTTAAAAATAGTAAATGTAGTAAAAGCACAACATTTCTTTTCTATCACAGCTTTAATACAACACAACAGTTTATAAGTAGTGGCATGTGTACATATGTTGCATGTTAATAACTTGAAGACACTCAATCGAATAAACACTTTATATATGTTACAAGAAGTACATAAACATGGTTTAACAAAACATAATACTTCAGTGACAGACATTTCAGTGAAATCGATGGGTAGAGTTCGATAGTTCTTTGTTTTTGAACATGATTGAGAGATATCCTGCTGAAGAAAATCTTTAATTCTTTGCCTGGTAATCACATGTTTTCAGGAAAATAGTGAAGATCCAGATTAGCCAGATCTATGCTGCTTGGTCTCTATGTAAAGTCATAATAACCTTTACAAGTACTATGCATAATGTATAAGCAAAAAAAGTTTTAAAAAAAATAGCATTTGCTTTGTAAGAAAAATGAAGCGTGATAACGGTGAAAATTTCATAATGTAAAAACAAAATATTTAAATGA
Organism: Sinonovacula constricta; assembly: GCA_007844125.1. Classification (NCBI taxonomy): domain Eukaryota; kingdom Metazoa; phylum Mollusca; class Bivalvia; order Cardiida; family Solecurtidae; genus Sinonovacula; species Sinonovacula constricta. The sequence continues at coordinate 81,429,180 of CM017558.1, forward strand.
TATGGTTAAAAAATTGCGAGTCAGTTATGGCCATGGTGCCCATTTTCTGTCCGACACCATCTGGCCTCGAGGTTCCTTCACATTGTGAGGCAGCATGGCAAGATATAACGGTGTGTCTGCACCTGAAAGATACCACAGAAAGCAATATAAGTTTTAAACTTTACAACTAAAATATACAGAAACTATGAGGGCCCCTGAGGCTGAGCGGTAAGAGTTTGTGTGTTTTTTTAATTTTCTACATAACCAATAAAGCTTAATCTCAAGCTAAAGTTTTCAATTACACTGTTACCACCTCTATTTGTTTTACAGAATAAGTGTCAACAAAGAGGACCATGATGACCCTATATTGCTTACTTGAGTGCACATTTACTGTAGGTATATAGTCACTACCCTGGCAGGCATGTTTTTTGACAGATCAACATTCTTTTAAACCATATTGTTCCTCTTGCCTGTTGAGTGTTAATGGGTGCATGACACAAGACAACATACAGTGGGTGATCACCAGGAGCATATGTTTATGTGAGCTAAAAATTAATTCCTTAAAAACAAATTATGTCAAAATTTAAACAAAACTCATTGCATGTACTGACAATGTAGAGGACCACATCTGTCATAGTGTTGACAACTTAAAACATATCGCCATTCATCTTTTGATCATCAGAAGATAAAGAAGCTGCCTTCAGTCTGAAAGCACCTCCTGAACACTTGCCTGATATCGTATCCAGTCGTACCTGAGCTCCTTAAGCTTAACTCATGTCTGCAATTTGTTTTGTATGTTAAAAAATGTTTTTCAAAACTTACATTTGCATGTGGACAAATGTAATTAAAAGTATGATATGATACCTTCGTCTATAGTCTTGTGTCCTTTATGGCTGCTCATATCTGTGGCAACGTAACCAGGACAGCACTGGAAATGTAACAAAAAATATAACATTATTTTTTTTCTTAATTTGTGAAATGATCTCTTTGAAGCCAGAAGCCTTGCTTAATTAAGGGAAATTTATTGATCATATGCAAACTTCACATAACAACACTTAAGGCCCCATTACTGTGAATAATATTTAATTGTATTAAACATCTAACATCTGGTTAAATTGAGAAACAAGTCATATTTGACAAATCCACAATCAAAATTATGTAATATTTAGCTTTAGTAAATGTTGGAGACCATTCAAAAAAATATATTGGACATATTTTAACTATTAATCTGCTATGCTGAAAAAAATATACAGGCAAAAATAGTGTAGATCCATATCAGCCAGCTTCAGCTGTGAAATATTTAACCAATATCTGTAGTAATTGGTACTGAGGCCATTACAATATGTCTGGTAACCAATGCATGTAGTTGGAAAAATATGTTCAAAAAGCTTCCAGTGGGGTCTGGCTGATCTGGACCTACGCTATTTGCAGAAGCATGATTTATACATGTTAAGCACACCAACAGTTACACATAAGACCTCAAAGCCGTATTGCCATATTTTTTCATACACTTACAGCATTGACCACAATGTCATCTTTATGCTCAGAATCTAGTTGCTTCTGCTGTACAAAGGACATCAATGTTACACCAATCTTGGATGTTCCATATGCGGATTCAGGCCATCCCTTCTCCTTGAACGAACCATCCTTTGTAGCACTTACAAGAAAGAAGTAAGAGGAAATAATTAATACATCAAACATGCAAACAAACATAACAAACAGATATACACAAGTTAGGCAAGGGCTCGCCCTCTTAGGTTAAAAATTTATTTAGACCATCTGCTTAAATGGACTTTGCTATTTTATAATGATGGTTGATAGGACAAGAGGATATGACCATGCTCCCCTCCCCCAAACAACAAACTCTAATGACTCTTTATTAAAAGCTTGTGATGGTCTCTCTTGACATTCAAGTGTATTTAATCACTCTTTAGTCCAAGGACCATTGTCAGTCAACCTTACCTGACAAACTCTGTCATCAATGTCTCCACCTGGGCCATCGTAAGGTCAGGTGACAGAAATCTCTTCCTTAGCTCATCACTACATTTCTTGGCAGTCATGTTGGATGCAAAACTTGATACATTCACCACTCTGTAAAAGAAAATGGCCATATATTATTTAGATGCTTTGATAGCCCTTTATCACTCACCTGGAAGATAGGAACAAAAAATAATAGTAAGCAAGAAATATAATGTGCAATGTACAGTAAATTCCTTCTATTAAGACAACCTTCTATTGTGACACAAAATGGTCTAATAATAAGTTGGATTAAATAGTGAGTTTGGGTGAGCGCACGCAACCAGCATTGTTTATGTATCAAAATGTCTGCCTAATACGTCCCTGGCCATTGAAAAGGGACTTAAAAAAACAAACAAGCAAACACATTTCTCTTCAAAATGTTTTTAACAAATTTATGCTTTGTCATTTATGTAATAAACATATTTTATGTCATTTAGATCATTAATTAAATGGAAATTATGTATGACAATCATTGAAGAAGCTGTCAATTATTGTTTGTTTGGACATTGACAATGATTTCACATTTTTCATTTTCTCTCCGACAAGTTCATTGTTTTTCATACATTTTTTTATTAATCTGAATGGTACAGTGCTTCTCTATAACGGTCAATAAGCTTCTACCTGACTAAGATCATGACCTGGAGTGATCCAGTGTCATTGTTTGTAAATTGACAACATGCTGGAAGTTATTATTATGCCGATTAGTGGGTGCAAATTACACCATGGGTGACTTGTTCTTCCGGTCACGGTGGTTGCAATTGTGGTCAGTGTTTACATAAGAAATACACAATATGTTCTGGAGCAACTGGTCGTAATGCCAGATTGGCAATGTGCCTGTAATAGTGGTCCGATATTTCACTGAATATAGAAGTCAAATAGTTTGTACTTATGAGAAGTGGTCTTAATAGCAGTATTGACGCATTAGTGGCATGGTCGTTAGGTGGCATTTTACTGTATTCCTGCATAAAAGGACATAATCAGGTTAATATTGGGACACAATTCATACATGAATAAGGTACACTGGCAAACCTACTGCATGGCATATTTTTAACAGATCAGATTAGTTTTCACCTTTTTCATAAGTTAGATCTCATAGATAACTTAACTATATAGCCCTATTTAAAATATGGCCATGCTCAACAGCCACATGTATTTGACTGATAAAATACTGACTGATTGACTGATATCAATCTTGATAGAGAACCCATGCCCCCAAGAAACTTGTATGCCAAATATACAGATTCTAGCTTTTGTAGTTTCTGATGAATAGATTTTAATGGTTATACCACTGCACACACAGTTGAGCATGGGCCAAACCCATATCAACTTCGTAACATTGTGAACCATTATTAGCTGCGCGATCCTGCATAAATATCTTAAATGAGGTGAAGAACTGGGAGATGCTTGTTGACCTAGACAAACAAATGAAATTCCCTTACGAGGTTGTTCTTTATTCAACACTTAGACCAGACAGAGATTTGGTCAAGAAAATGAAAGGAAAGGGTAATATTCCATGAAGGACAGTCCCTAGAGAGAATGAGTTGAGGAAGATACATGCTTAAGAGGGCAGAGTATGAAGCCAATTCCTGCAAGGTGAATGGTTGGATGCCATCAGTTTTTCCTGTTTTGAAGTGGGATGCTGTGGTTTTCACACTCAACATGGTGATTGTATGGAGGTATGGGTTTTAAAGGCTCAGCACTATATCAGATGCCTAGGTGCTGGGAAGAAAGAGCATCCGAATGGATAATCCTTAGCAAACAGGAATGGAAGCCATCATAGACAGGGTAGTGGTTAATAACCCTCCCATCCACCATCTCTGGTAATTGTAGTCTTGGTAGTCTTGTTTTTAGAAAAAAAAATGTTGTCCCATTCTGTCTCATCTGTCTGATCCTGATTTTTGTTTACTGCTACAGTTGTCCCAGTTTCTGGTTTCGGCAGCAGATAGCAGATGTCCTACAAATGCCCTCCATACAACTCTGTTCAGTGGATCCGTGCTGGACAGATTGCACACTTTCAGGTCACTCTTGACACATTCTTACCATGTCTTTTTTAGTCTACCATTACCTCTGCTGTTGAAAATTGCTAGGCTTGTGACTGTGTTGATATACGAAGTGGCACGTTTAATATGCCCATAGCAGCTCAGTCGCCATGAGCTTAGGACAGTTGTGACATCTTAAATCCCTAGCTCCATGTGCAGTTTAGAAAAAGAGACTTGATCATGAGGTTTGACACCACAGATAACACATATTACAGATCTTTCAGTACGAAGCCTCTGTCAGTCTGGAGCTCTTGGGGACCATGTAAAAGAGCAGAGCGAACGCAAACAGTGAACACCTTACCTCGAATAATGGAAAATTATAATGCTCTGGGCAGCTTTATTTTCCACTGATGAACATATTGGAGCAATCTTGAAAGAAGGCTGCTAAAGGTAAATGTCAACCGAATGTCAGTTTCAAGGACAAGGTTTTAGAAGTTAATAGTGTACATGGAATATGACTCCACCCCTGGCACCCATCCTTTTTGATCAATCAAAATTCTTTTAATAATTTTATGACATGTGCAGGTGAGCTAAAATAAATATATTTTAAAGAAAGTCTCACCTAGCATGAGGTCTCAAGAGAGGAAATAACTTCTTGCACACATCCAACGTACCCCAGAAGTTGGTTGCCATGGTAACTTCAGCTTGTTGAGCAAATGGCTCAGTGGCAGCCATCTTTGAAAGTGAAAATAAGTATTATATAAATGAAAGAAAAGCAAAAGCTATATTACTTACAGAAAAATAGTGAGAGGACTGTCAATTTAAGATGTTAATACAGAACTAATCCAAGATCAGTAACTGGGTATAAGTCTAAATATAAAGATGTAGAGGATTATGATGATAATGCTGAAGAAGAAAAAGTGGATGACAATGAAGAGGATGAAAAGGAGAAAGATGAAGAGGAGAAGAATGATGGTGATGACAATTAGGAGGAGCAACCTGATGTTGATGCTGTTGGGGTGATGATGAGAAGGAGGGAGATAATGATGACAAATGATAATAATAAAGATAAAAATACTGCTATTGATGATATCAATGGTTACTCTATAATGATGACACAATAAGATATATACATGCAATCAATACCTTAAAAGCTATTCCTGCATTATTTACGAGGATGTCTATTCCTCCATAGTTCTCCTTGATGAAGTCCCTGAACCTGTCAATGCTGGCTGGATCTGTCAAGTCAAGCTGATGGAACTTGGGCTCAAACCCTTCTCCATTCAGCTTCTTTAAGGCTTCAGCCCCGTTACCCTCACTTCGTGCTGAAATAGCATGAAAATTATTACAAGACTGACAAATAATAAAAATTATAATAACACAGATATGTTTTTTTGACAATAATGCTCTCGGTTTGACCCATTAATCATAAAACTTTGACAAATTACAGAAATACAAAGAGGTTCATAATGTCCTATATCGCTCACCTGAGTGCCATAGACTAAAGCCATGGTGGCTCTTGACGGATCGCAATTCTTTAAATAATCTTGATACAGGGCCACCCAAGGAACATGTATACCAAAACTCAAGGCCTTAGCTTCAGTAGTTTCTGATAAGATTTTCCTTTATCGCTATAAAGGGAAAATGAAAGCAGCCCTGGCAGTCATGTTTTTGGACAGAACACAAGTCTTTGAACAATTTTGATACAGTGCCGCCCAGGGAACATGAATACCAAAAATGCCAAAGGTGTACCTCTTGAGATTTCTGACAAAAAGATTATCTTAGTTTTCCTATATATCTACATAGGAAAAGGGCCACGCAATTGGCAATCATGTTTTTAGACTGATTAAAATGATTTTAACAATCTTGATACAGGACCACCCAAGGAACATGTATACCAAATATCAAGGCTCTATCTCTTGCAGTTTCTGCCAAGAAGATTTTCTTATATGGCCATATATGGAAAATGGCCCTGAGCCTGGCAGCCATATTTTTTGATGGATCAAAATTCTTCGAACAACTTTTTGTACCCCCTGCCTGCTTAACTTTCTGCGAAAAGATAAAAATCACTAATCCATAGGTTGTATTTCAACTTAAATACTATATTTTTCACATAAGTACTTGTTCAATTCTATTGCCCTGTTTAAATGTCTTAAGATGTCTAAAGCCAACTTCATAATTCAGTCCTGTCTTTTTGATAAATTCTAAAATTCAAATCTACTTTTACGACTTAACTGTTTCTATTTCAGGTTAAACATTATGAAAAACAAAATCATAAACATAAGAAAATTATTTATTGTCAAATAAATGCTCATGCGTCAGCAATCATTCAGGACTGCTCTTCCTTCTAAAAAAAGAGCAATGTTCTATTATAGTTATGAAGTCAATCTCTACAGAAAATATTGGAAGGAAAATGTATCTATGGCAGTCTTACCTGTAAGGTACACATCCCCTTTGAACTGTTTACACAGACCTCTCACTATGGCATACCCTATCCCCTTGTTGGCTCCAGTTACCTGCCAAACCAGATATAGGAGACTAATTCTAGCATTGTATTATTTCTGTCTTAAGTTGTATTATATTGCAAGTTCACATTAAACAGCAAACCTCCTGATGAGAAATGTTTTTTGGGCATAAAAAATAACAACAGAATAATAAAAGTATTGTTTTGTATGCTCATGAAAAATATATTTAATCTATTCTTCAAATGAAGGTACTGCAGTACAGTACAAACTGTACCTCATCAAAGAACTTTCTGCAACTTTGCTCAACTAAGCTAAAAAAGTTCATAAATCTTGCGTCTGGAGCTGTCTGATTTTATCTCCTTGCAAGTTGGTGAAATTCTACTATCATTATAATCTGAAGCTGATTTTATACAGGATTATGATTTGTCTTAAATAAAATGTTATAACTTAATGTAGATGGCATTAAAATCAGTTGGTAAATGGTCAAGATAAATTAAATGAACATCAATGTGATACTTTTGTCCTAAATTTGGCTGTGAGTCCTATAAAATGTACTGATTTCCTAGCATGATTGAGTAACTTTTGCTATTGTTCTAATTCTTGACACTATTGACATAATCAGCAAGTCATCATGAAATAAACCCCAATCTAATAAATATCCTAATAAGTTAAATCCCTCACTCCCAACTCTCTCTTATCTTTTATTCTATTCAGCTAAAACTATTCAGATATAACTAGATTTATGTCAATCTACACTTAAGAAATAAAAATTGTTTTAAAAAATGTCATGTTTATGTTGAATGAATGCTAAATTTAATGAATACAGATGGGACAACTAGTTAAATACAAAACTGTGCAAACAATATAAAGACTTTTAGGTTTTATTTGTTATATTTCTCTAATCCTGCACCTAAGCTTAAGAAAATTCAAGAACTTGGAAACCAAATATTGATCAACCTATTATTATATAGAATCCTATGGGATGCATTTTAGACGTATTGTTAGATTTGAAAAATGTATTATTCAATCCGGTCAAATCCAAATAACAAAGTTATAAAAAAAAAACAACAGAAAATATGATTGATAACGTAAACTGTGACAAATGTGCTATGTCTTCTGATAAAGAAATACGATGCATACACTGATCAGCGTCAAGTAACAAAGTTACAGAAGTTTAAGATACAAATAATGGTTGTCATGGCACTTACGATTGCTAGCGACTTTCCTGAACTCATGGTCTTCCTTTTCCAAGTGAAACGGAGAGTAAATGATTTTACTGTTATTTATTACTTAAAACTGATCAATCCAACCTAGTACCGCCGTCAGTCTTGTAGGTTATCGCTAAACCCACACCATTTAACTCCGCACACCGTTTAAGTCTAGTAGTGTAGGCGGAGTCGTAGTGGTATGTGGGCGGAGTTAAACGTGTATCCAAATACCAACATGGACCGAAAAGTGCAGTGAGGACAAACGCCCGTGTAATTTAATGATAACATCAATCCGGTAAAACACACACAATATTTGAAACAGTGACAGGCAAAACTACCTATATAAATAAATTTTGTAGAATATTTGTAAGTATATTCAACGGTATTTTGTGGTTTCACACTGGTGCACATAGTGAACAATTTTACATTCAATAGCCGCACATCAGTTCTATCTGTTGAGTAAAAGGTGTCCATGTATGATTACAAATGCCGCAGTTCATTTAGGTCCGCTGGGTATAGGGTGTACATAGTGCCCCGTATTACTTTTAAAGCTGAACAACTTTCAATTCTGTTGAGTAAAAGGTTGCATAGTACCCGATATTACTTTAAAAGCCCCACACCATTTAAGTCTGTTTGCTAAAAGGTGTACATAGTGCCCCATATTACTTTAAAAGCCACACACCATTTAAATCTGTTGGCTAAAAGGTTTACATAGTGCCCCATATTACTTTAAAAGCCGCACACCATTTAAGTCTGTTGGCTAAAAGGTTTACATAGTGTCCCATATTACTTTAAAAGCCGCACACCATTTAAGTCTGTTGGCTAAAAGGTTTACATAGTTCCCCATATTACAATAAAAGCCACAAACCATTTAAGTCTGTTGGCTAAAAGGTGTTCATAGTGCCCCATATTACTTTAAAAGCCGCACACCATTTAAGTCTGTTGGCTAAAAGGTGTGCATAGTTCCCCAGATTACTTTAAAAGCCGCACACCATTTAAGTCTGTTGGCTAAAAGGTGTGCATAGTTCCCCATTTTACTTGAAAAGCCGCACACCATTTAAGTCTGTTGGCTAAAAGGTGTACATAGTGCCCCATATTATTTGAAAAGCCGCACACCATTTAAGTCTGTTGGCTAATAGGTGTGCATAGTTCCCCCGATTTCTTTAAAAGCCGTACACCATTTAAGTCTGTTGGCTAAAAGGTGTGCATAGTTCCCCAGATTACTTTAAAAGCCGTACACCATTTAAGTCTGTTGGCTAAAAGGTGTCCATAGTGTCCCAGATTACTTTAAAAACCGCACACCATTTAAGTCTGTTGGCTAAAAGGTGTGCATAGTTCCCCAGATTACTTTAAAAGCCGCACACCATTTAAGTCTGTTGGCTAAAAGGTGTGCATAGTGCCCCATATTACTTTAAAAGCCGCACACCATTTAAGTCTGTTGGCTAAAAGGTGTGCATAATGCCCCATTTTACTTGAAAAGCCGCACACCATTTAAGTCTGTCGGCTAAAAGGTGTGCATAGTGCCCCAGATTACTTTAAAAGCCGCACACCATTTAAGTCTGTTGGCTAGAAGGTGTGCATAGTTCCCCAGATTACTTTAAAAGCCGCACACCGTTTAAGTCTGTTGGCTAAAAGGTGTATATATATATTATATTTTGCAGCATGAACAAAATTATTTATAGAACATTTAGGACAATTCTGACATAAATCGTTTGGCTATCAAGAGCTCGGTTACTTTTTTTAATAAAGTCATGTCAATAGCAAAATGAGCCTAAACGTGCTGGGTTTGTAAAGTATTAATTACATAGTTTGAGTCAAACCGATCGAGTAACATTTTTGATTGGTTCTAATGCTATAAATAGTTTTCAAATGATACGCAATAGCGAAACATTGCTCCTAAAGGGGATATAATATAATATTTGGAGTTTTCTTATTTTTAAACAAGAGACACCTTCAATGTCAATTTTGGAAGAAAAAAAATCATAAATTCAAAATAAGATGAGGAGTTTTCTTAAAATCTGGCTTACATGACATCATTAAAGTATACAACACATTAGTTGCATTAATTTTCAAAATATGTATATTGTCTATTGCACTTTATTTACCTTAAATTGTGTACGGATTATAATGGAAATGCGAGGACTGATGTACACCTATTCCACCAAACTTAAATGGTGTGCGGCATATAATGGGTATAAGGTGTCCTTTGTACACCGATCTCTCAACACAACTGAATGGCGTGCGGCTTCAAATAGCTGTTCGGGACCCTGTGTACACGTTTTAATTGCTACCTGACTTAAATGGTGTGCAGCTTAAAATGGCCATACAGGACCCAGTGTACACCTACATCGTCCTGACTTAAATGCTGTGCGGCATATAATGGTCATACGGGGCCCTGTGTACACACATTGTCACCTGACGTAAATGGTGTGCGGCTTATAATGGCCATACTGGACCTTGTGTGCACCCTTATCCGCCTGGGTTCCTTAAACGTTGTGCGGCTTTTAATGGCTATACAGGACCCTGTGTACACCTATATACCCGCCTGACGTAAATGGTGTACGGCTTATTATGGCTATGCGGGACCCTGTGTACACCTTTATCCATCAGACGTAAATGGTGTGCGGCTTATTATGGCTACACGGGACCCTGTGTAACCTTTATCCATCAGACGTAAATGGTGTGCGGCTTATAATGGCTATGCGGGACCCTGTGTTCACCTTTATCCATCTGACGTAAATGGTGTGCGGCTTATAACGGCCATGCGGGACCCTGTGTACACCTTTTTCCATGTGACGTAAATGGTGTGCGGCTTATAGTGGCTATACAGGACCCTGTGTACGCCTTTATTCAATCTGACTTGAATGGTATGCGGCTTACTACGGCCATAAGGTGCCCCGTGTACACCTATATCCACCTGACTTAAATGGTGTGCGGCTTAGAATGGTCATACAGGACCCTGAGTACACATATATCCACCTGACTTATTTTATTACTAGTTATTTTGTCTTTTTTTAGTTATTAGTTCATTTGATGTGTTTTAAATCCCAATGCACGTGCTTACTGTTAGTTGTTTCACTTTGACGGGATATTTTTTATTTACACTGTTTGTTTGATAGAAAAACCTTCAGGAAGTGCGAGGTTGGAACACTCTACAAACCAAGTTTAAGCACCACAGTCGGTCTTTTTGCCGATTGACCGTTCCAAGGCGATAACTGCTGAGTTTTTTTTCTTGTGTGTTATTCTCGTCTCTGTGTTTTTGTCACATTTACATTTATCCGGTTTGCCTAGGTCTAGATGTAGTTTAGACTTTAATATATGTGGTTATTTCGATAGGACCTTTTCTTATTTACCTATTTATAATTGTCATACAGAACCCTGTGTACACCTATATCCACGTAAACTGAAGATGCGCGGCTAAGAATGGTCTTACCGGGACCCTGTGTCGATATATATCCTCTTGACTTAAATGGTGTGCGGCTTATAATGACTATACGGCACCCTTTGTACACCTACATCCTCCTGACTTAAATGGTGTGCGGCATATAATGGCCCCACGGGACCCTGTGAGCACCTGCATCCTTCTTACTTAAATGGTGTGCGGCTTATAATGGCTATACGGGATCCTGTGTACACCTGTATCTACCTGACTTTAATGGTGTGTGGCTTAAAATGGCTTTACAGGACCCTGTGTACATCTGTATCCACCGGACATAAATGGTGCGCGGCTAAGTGTGGTCATACGGGACCCTGTGTACACATATAGCCAACTGACTTAAATGGTGCGCGGCATAAGCCATCCTGCATTTAATGGAAATGTTTTATACAAGTTGAAGAAAATCAAGGGTCTCAATAATTTTTCTGAAATCTTTACAAAACATATCAGAAAATTTATTGCTGACGGTTACAACCCGGGAAATCGTCGTTGTATTGCTTGCAAATGACCCTTTTACAGTCAAGAACTTGCTTTGCTTTTAAATTACACGATGACCGGACAGGTCGTTAAGACTATATGAAAACAGTGACAGCCATAATTGGACAGTCACCAATGGATTTCTTGTCGCTTTAGAACATCTCTTCGATCATGCCCTATATAGGTCAGACAACTTGAGCAGTCTCCATGCCCTTTACGTGAGATTGTACAGTATGTATAACATCGGGATTGTTTGTACCTTTATTATTAAATAGTCCAATAACGGATAAATCCACGGCTTTTTATGATATTTTATGTTAAAACTTATAACATATTAACTCCTTACAATACTACATTTTGTTTTGTTGATTTGGGTTGTGTTGTTGTTTTTTAAATTCGATGATTTCTTTCGTGTTTTACATTAAACTTTTGACACTTTTGGCATATGACGTCATGGCATTGTATGACGTTATTAAATTGTTCGTCATCGCTTGGGTTGTTTTATTTTAAACTAGCTTTACTATCTCATATAATTTTTAGGTTTCCGAGGCTTTTATCTACTGTACATGTTATACATATGTTGATATTTTATTTTATTACTAGTTATTTTGTCTTTTAATGAGTTCATTTGATTTGTTTTAAATCCCGATGCACGTGCTTACTGTTAATTGTCTCACATAGACAGGACATTTTTATTTACATTGTTTGATATAAAAACCTTCAGGAAGTGCGAGGTTGGAACACTTCACAAACCTAGTTAAAGCACCACAGTCAGACTGACCGTTCCAAGGCGGTAACTGGAGGGTTTTTTCTTGTGTGTTATTCTCGTCTCTGTGTTTTTGTCACATTTACATTTATCCGGTTTGCCTATGTCTAGATGTAGTTTAAATTTAATATATGTGGTTATTTTGATAAAACCTTTTCTTATTTACCTATTTATAATGGTCATACACAACCCTGTGTACACCTATATCCACGTAAGGTGCGCGGCTAAGAATGGTCTTACCGGGACCCTGTGTCGACATATATCCCCTTGACTTAAATGCTAAGCGACATATAATGACTATACGGGACCCTTTGTACACCTACATCCTCCTGACTTAAATGGTGTGCGGCATATAATGGCCATACGGGACCCTATGAGCATCTGCATCCTTCTTATTTAAATGGTGTGAGGCTTAGAATGGCCATACGGAACCATGTGTAAACATACATCCACCTGACTTAAATGGTGTGAGGCTTAGTATGGCCATACGGAACCATGTGTACACATACTTCAACCTGACTTAAATGGTGTGCGGCTTAGAATGGCCATACGGAACCATGTGTAAACATAAATCAACCTGACTTAAATGGTGTGAGGCTTAGAATGGCCATACGGAACCATGTGTAAACATAAATCAACCTGACTTAAATGGTGTGAGGCTTAGTATGGCCATACGGAACCATGTGTAAACATAAATCAACCTGACTTAAATGGTGTGCGGCTTAGTATGGCCATACGGAACCATGTGTAAACATACATCAACCTGACTTAAATGGTGTGAGGCTTAGAATGGCCATACGGAACCATGTGTTAACATACATCCACCTGACTTAAATGGTGTGAGGCTTAGTATGGCCATACGGAACCATGTGTAAACATAAATCAACCTGACTTAAATGGTGTGCGGCTTAGAATGGCCATACGGAACCATGTGTAAACATAAATCAACCTGACTTAAATGGTGTGCGGCTTAGAATGGCCATACAGAACCATGTGTAAACATAAATCAACCTGACTTAAATGGTGTGAGGCTTAGTATGGCCATACGGAACCATGTGTAAACATAAATCAACCTGACTTAAATGATGTGAGGCTTAGAATGGCCATACGGAACCATGTGTAAACATACATCAACCTGACTTAAATGGTGTGCGGCTTAGAATGGCCATACGGAACCATGTGTACACATACTTCATCCTGACTTAAATGGTGTGCGGCTTAGAATGGCCATACGGAACCATGTGTACGCATACATCCACCTGACTTAAATGGTGTGCGTCTTAGAATGGCCATACGGAACCATGTGTACACATACATCAACCTGACTTAAACGGTGTGAGACTTAAAATGACCATACGATACCATGTGTACACTTAAATCAACCTGACTTAAATGGTGTGAGGCTTAGAATGGCCATACGGAACCATGTGTACACATACATCAAACTGACTTAAATGGTGTGAGGCTTAGAATGATCACACGATACCATGTGTACACTTACATCCACCTGACTTAAATGGTGTGAGGCTTAGAATGGCCATACGGAACAATGTGCACACTATCATCAACCTGACTTAAATGTTGTGAGGCTTAGAATGGCCATACGGAACCATGTGTACACATACATCCACTTGACTTAAATGGTGTGCGGCTTATAATGACCATACGCGACCCTGTGTACAGTTACATCCATCTGACTCAAATGGTGTGCGGCTTAGAATGGCCAAACGAGAACCTATGTACATATATTGCCACCTGACTTAAATAGTGTTCGGCTTATAATGGCCATCCGAGACCCTGTGTACACATAAATCCACCTGACTTAAATGGTGCACGGCTTAGAATCGTCTTACCGGGATCCTGTGTACACATATATCCACCTGACTTAAATGGTGCACGGCTTAGAATGGTCTTACCGGGATCCTGTGTACACGTATATATCCACCTGACTTAAATAGTGTGCGGCTTATCATGGCCATACGGGACGCTGTGTACACATATCCACCTGACTTAAATGGTGTGCGGCTTATAATTGCCATACGAGACCCTGTGTACACATAATTCCACCCGACTTAAATAGTGTTTGGCTTATCATGGTAACACGGGATCATGTGTAATTATATATCCGTCTCACTTAAATGGTGTGCGGCTAATGACGGCCAAAGGTGCCTTTTGTACACATTATTTTCAATGGACCTGAAAGGGGTGTTGCTTATAACGGCCATAATGTGTTCTTTTTACGATTCTTTCTCAAAGGATTTGAATAATGTGTGGCTTTTAACGGTCATTCGGTGCTCTGTATACACCTCTAACACACCTGACTTAAACGGTGTGCGGCTTGTAACGGCCATGACTGCGTCCACCTTTTATCCACCAGACTTAAATGGTGTGCGGCTTATTATGGTCATACAGGACCCTGTGCACACATATTACCCAACTTACGTGAATGATGTGCTGCTTATAACGTCACTTAATACATTGTGTACACCTCTTACTATTTGACTTAAATAGTGTTATGAACATCCGTTATCATGTTGGTATTCGTCAATGCATTCAGTTTCATAATAATACTTGATAGCATTTCAACTGAGAATTCTTCTCGTTGACAAATATGCTGAAACTAACTTGTATTTTACTGTTTTATTACTGTTTGCCGTGCGAACAATCCGTCGAAAATATAGTGTGCTTAATTTCTGAACTAAATAAACCTATAATCAGTAAATAGTTTTCACCATTATGTATATAAACATTATCTTTGCAACCGACGTCTAGTGTTGGTTCTTTTCGGCGAATACTGTGCCTGCACAGAGAAGGCGTGGCTAACCGTGAGTGACACCTAACTTAAACGGTGTGTAGACTTCAACGGTGTGGATCTAACGATTTCCCAGTCTTTGTAGCTACTGTTTTGCTGTCTTCCAAACCTATCCGGTACGAAGATAACCATTCGGAACTCCTCGGGTAATTCTGCAGTATGACTAATTACCGGATATGAAGTCTTATACGCGGATATGAATCTGGGGTACGGATATGAATGTAAAAATCAATATTTACGAGATTTTCGTTAGATTTTTTTTTCTGTGATTATATCTCCTTTTACGTATTATATATGAAATAATTTAGATTAAGTATTCTAATAATTAGATAAATAGCACGTAATGATAGCATGCTCATCATTACATAATTATTGCACTAAAGCATGGATCGTGGACATTGGGGAGGGAGGGGGGAATTCCCTTTCATGAAAGTAAACACGCCTTTACGTAATTATTTTATATAAATTAAGCGGCACCAGAGTTTATAGGTTAATACAGTCCTGGCAGGTTAAAACCATCTGCTGATCTTTACAAGCATATAAAAGTTTCAAAGTTTATTCAAAGCAAACCAGAAGGTCATACGACCCATGTGGTGTCAAAAGCATGGCGGCAGTACAAGTTTAAGCAATAAATAAATAGGTAAATAGCATTTAACATAATATAGTGAAACATTTTACAATTTCAAATATATTTATAAGTGATGTACAAAAATGTAAGACATGGTTCATATTACTTCATTTATAGTACTATATGCTAAAATTAATAGATCGATATAATATAAATGATTTAATTAATAAAGGATCTATAACAATAATAATAATAATAATAATAATAATAATAATAATAATAATAATAATAATAATAATAATAGACAGTTACGATAATAATAATTTTTATTATCAATTTTTACCATCATCATCGTATTTTTTTAAATAATAATAGATAATAATAATAATAATAATAACAATCAAAGCCGTAATAATAATTTGAATTATGTCCAAATCTTATTCAACCTTATATTAACATAAGGAAGAAGAAGTCATCAGAAATACGCCTTATAAGTATTTTACCTGTCTATCAGTATTCCCTTATCGAAACGAAATACAAGGTGAAGACATGGAATAAATAAAAAATAAAAATAAATTGATAACTAACTAACTAACTAACTAACTAACTAACTAACTAACTAACTAACTAACTAACTAACTAACTAACTAACTAACTAACTAACTAACTAAATAAATAAATAAATAAATAAATAATTAAACAAATAAAAAATAAATAAATAAAAATAATATGCTATTAATGGCAAAATATACAAGCAAGCAAGAAATGACAAAATGATACTATTGATTTAGGGTCGCTTTACATTTTAGTGTAGTGCGACCATAAACTGAAAGGCCAGATGCGCTTTCAATGAAAGTGTCTGGACTACAAAGATGTAAAAGGGGACACTAAATCAGTGATTATAACATAAATAAAGAGAATCCGCTGCCATAAAAATTATCAGTTAATTTTTTTAAACATAGTAAAACACTGTTGAATCTAATGATTTCGAGGTCCGTTGTCTGATACAATTACTTCAGGGATTCTAAATCTTGCAAATATACCTTTTATACGATTGATGACTGTATTGCTTCTCAAGTTTGGCAGTTCTTTAACCTCAAAGAAGTGGGAGTAGTAATGTACTACAACAATGTAATTATTGTCATTCCAAGAGAACAAATCTGTGGCAACAATTTGCCAGGGATAGTCTGGTGTCTCATGTGACATAAGTGATTCTTTTGCATTAGAATTTCGATGTTCTAAGCAAATTGGGCAGTTAAGCACTTATTGCTTTATTTCGCCTGAAATCCGAGGCCAAAACATGATAGAGCGAGCTCTGGCTAAGGACTTCTCTACACCCATATGACCTGTGTGAATAATATCGAGCATGCTTTTTCTCAAAGCTTGCGGCACAACAATTGTGTGACCTTTCATGACAATGCCTTCAACAACAGTCAACTCATCGCGATAAAACCAGTAATCTAATACTTGTGAATGGCATTTCTTTTTTAGTGTTAGGCCAACCAAATATTATAACTTGTTTCAGGTGCGATAACTGCTGGTCTGTGTCAGTACAGCGCCTAATTTCTTGCATTTTTCTGTCATCTACAGGTGAGTTATTCATGACCATATTGACTTGCAATTCTGGATATTGAGATAGTTCTGGGCAAGTGTCTGATAATGGCTTTCTTGACAGCGTGTCAGGGACGGGAAAGTCTTTTCCCGGTCTGTATCTAACCTCTATGTCATAGGGTTTCATTTGTAACAGCATTCGTTGCAAACGAGCAGGTGCGCTATGAAGCGGTTTTCTGAACACAGTAATCAGTGACAAAAGGTCTGTTTCAACCATGACTTTTCTACCATAAACCCATTGATGGAAGCATTTTAGTCCAAACAAAATACAAAGACATTCAAGCTCTATCATTGCATAATTCTCCTCACTAGAAGTAAGTGACTTGCTTGCAAATGCAATTAGTCTACCACTTTGTAACAATGTGGCACCGATGCCTACTCTTGAACTGTCTGTCTGTAATGCTTATATGGGTTATAATAACCTAGGACTTGATCATTTGTGATAACTTCCTTGACCTTTTCAAAGCCTTCAATTTGTGGCTTTTGCCATGAAAACACTACGTCTTTGGCCAACAAGTCGCGTAATGGGTTTGTGATTTCTGAGAGATTGGGTGCGAATCTCGATAGATAATTGACCATTCCTAATATGGTTTGCAACTCAGATTTGCTTGTAGGAGGGGGCATGTCCCTGATTGCAGCAACTTTAGCTGGATCTGGCTTGAGAACCTCAGAGGTCAACAAATGTCCGAAGTACGGAAACTCAGTGATTCCGACTTCCATTTTATCTTGGTTGAAAATGATACCCTTCTCATGAGCTCTTTGAAGTACTGCTCTTAAATTGTCATCATGTTCCTTTCTAGTTTTGCCACTTACAAGTAAGTCGTCTACGATACTGACCCCCCTCCCCCCATTAAGACCCTCAAAACACTGGTCCATCCTTCGAATGAACTCATCACCACTCATGCACAATCCGAATGGCAACCGAAGGTAACGGTACCTACCAAAGATGGTATTGAAACATGTGAGATACGATGACTCTTCACTTAAGCTTATGGCCCAGTAAATTGACCTAGCGTCGAGTTTTGTGAAGTATTTTGCATCTGTCAATGATGGAAGCACGTTTTCAAGTGCTCTCTTATGATAATGAGGGCGTTGAATATACCTATTCAACTCTGTAGGGTCTAGGCATATCCTGAGTTTTCCTTTCCCCTTATCTACTAGGACCATTGAGATGACCCATTCTGTGGGTTCTGTGAACTTTGTTATGACCCCTATCTTTTCCATACGGTCAAGTTCCGTTTTGCATCTGTCCTGTAATGCAACTGGCACCTTGAGCGGTGCATGAACAACAGGAATTGCATTTGGTTTTAACTGAATATTGCATTCTCCAGACATTGAGCCTATGCCTTTAAACAGCTGTGGAAATTCCCGGATAACTGAATGCTTATTCATGAAAGATTCTGTACTGTGGGATTCCACCGAATATGAGACTGTTATTAGTCCAAAATCTATGGATGTCTGAAGGCTAAACAGGGGTTGTGACCTTGTGTCTACAATATGGAATTCTACCTGTTTTGAATGTCCATTCCCTGCATGGAAACAATTGAACTGAACTGTACCCCTTGACATTAATGGCGTTCCATTGTATGCTGAAAGGCGTACATAGAAACGTTTCAGTGAACCCTTCACACCAATATCTTGATACTCAGAAAGTGGCAAAATGTTTGCCCGTGTCCAGTTTGAATTTAATTCTTTTGCGATTTGGTCCTACACAAATTTCAGCAAACACCTGTCCATTGAAAACTTTAGATTCTACACTGTCAACAAACGCATCGTCGTCGCAGGGATCCATTTTGTCCTCGTTCGTTTTAATATTGTGTACTGTTTTACGTGATTTCATACTTTGCATTTACGGCACTGTAGACCCTTCGCTGGACATTTGTTGCGGCGGTCATGTTTCCTCCCGCATTTGCCACATGCGTTGGATTCGTTCGTTCCCGGCGTCCACAATTTGGCAGCCCCCGACGTACATGAACGACCCGGCCGACCCACGGTCCGATCCCCGGTTTTAAACGGCTTCTGATTGTTTAAATGCTCTGTGCGGCTTCCTTGATGACCCATAGCGCGGTTTTCCCATTGAGTTTGATTTGATATTGTCTATCAACTTTTCACTGTTCATATGTTTCAATTGTTCCTGGGCGTACTCGTACGTTTGGCATATCTTTACAGTCTTATCGAGTGTTAATTTATCTCCTTCCGTAACTATTTTTTCTCTAATCTTCTCAGAGTTTATCCCAAACACAATTCGGCCCCGAATTATATCATCTCTGTAGTCCTCTCCAAATGCACATTCTACTGCAAGAGTTTTTAATTTTGTGATATACGATTCAATAGAACTGTCTCCTTGCCGCTCATTATTGAATTTGTAACGTGCGAACACTGGGTTCGATCTCGGCTGTACAAAGCCTTGGAAAGCATCCGCGACTTTTTTCAGAACTTTCTTGTCATCAGCTGACAAGTCAAGTGTATTGAACACTTCTCAAATATGTGACTTTCACATCATCTGTTTTTCTTTAAGTGCGCCTTAAAAAATCAATTCGGAATGCTGGCGGAACTTCTTGAAGGTAACTGCCAGATTCTGACTGTCCCAGTTTATTCTGGGAGTAGGGACACTCGTTAAATCCATGTTCAGGAATTTAGGTTCAGAATTATTTTTCCATCAAATATTCTAACACTTAACTCCAACTCTCAGTTCTCACAAAACAAATATCTTCTGACACCATCTATTGTTATCGGCTTTTAAGCATAGAACGACAAAATCGTGTTCTAACTATTGTTTATTAAGTTCCAATAACAACACACATAATTATATAAGAGAACTAATTATAGATTAACAATGGAAGCTGGTATTAAAGCGGCAATCTGAGAGTGAGTACATGTAACTTGTTATTGGCTCTACCCAGTGAGGTATCTTCCTTATATGTATTCTAGACATAGCATGCGGTATAAATAGACTGACTATAATAACATAGTCATAACATAACACAGAATATTACTAAACAGCAGTATTTTGGCTTGAATATGTCAGGCTCTTTTACCACAAGAAGTATTTTCTCACTATTTGTCTCAACTGCTCAGATATTCTTGCTTTGAATATTTATGAGAATCTCACTTTTAAGTTCTAACCTTTCAGGAGGCTAAAGAAATCCTGAATATTTCGGACATCTCAGTCAAGGATGCATTGGAGAAAAACTATAAACACTTGTTTGATGTAAATGACAAGAAAAAAGGAGGATCTTTTTATATTCAGTCAAAGGTAATGATTTTTGTTATTATAGTTTAACAGCACCATAGAATTTTTACTTTTTAACAGCAACATAGAACAATACATATGTTAAACAACGAAGAAATTAATAATTTTGATCTCAAAGACAACCTTGGGCCAAAACTGTTAAAAAGACTTTCGAGAAAACAGCTGCTAGCTAGTGTTTAAATATATTAAACCAAACCTTAGTTTAAAAATAATTGCTCTGGCTCTAAATCTATATCATAAATTATCTAAAATAACAATTTTGTTTAAACCATGCAAGAAGTACCCATTAACTGATGGATAATTTAGTTTACTATTAAGTTATGAGGATGGGATTTAAATCCTGGTGACATTTTAATTTTCGATATTTGGCAGGTAATAGCAAATTCAACTAATTTGGCCTTTCACTTTATGTTAGGTATACCGTGCAAAAGAAAGAATAGATATGGAGTTTGAACAAATGGCAAAGACTCAATCCACGTCATCAACTCAAACAACACAACAGTCAACACAGTCTTGACAGCATGACTGAAGCTAGTCACAACAAATTCATTCACTGTCGCCAGTCAAGAATTTGATATAGAAGAGAATCTTGCTGAGTCATGAACCATGGGAGCTTCATCCACGTCATTCAGCAGAGAGAACGGTAAAGTCAGGGGCAATACATTGGCCTTCATTTCTTTGATAAATTGTCTCTGTATGGTGATATGTCTGTATCCTGTTAAGCAGTGTTGATGCTCCGAGTGATCTTAATTGCCCTTAAAATGTTGACATATTGTCAAAGTAAACTGTTCTGCTTTTCTATAGAATATTTATATGAAACAGGCACTTTTTGTTCATGTAAATATGAAGGCTAATCACTCTATGGAAAACTCAAGGGTCACATTTATAGTTACCGGGTATATTCCAGATCATGTTTAACGTAAATGTCTGAGTAAAAAAAAAGAAATAACCTTTTAAATAGACACAGTCTAGAAATTAATATCAGTACATACATGTACAATATTTCATATCTAATGGTGTTTATGTTAAATTGGTTGAAAATAAAGAATCCTATATGAAAAGTACATGATACACATAATTATATTTTATGCCAGGTTAATTATTTGTACAAAATGCAAGTTTGGCATTTATCTTTTGTTTTAAATTACTTTGTGTGTGTTTGTTTATGGCAGATTTATGTTTGATTCTGGTCATAATTCATTTTGTAAACATCAAACGAATCGGCACCATAATTGACTTCTTTACATTTACTGTAAGTGAATTGGCAATGTTGTAATCTGAAGTTTTAAAATGTGCAATCTTATTCACTCAAGTGGTGTTGGCAGGCTTCATCAACTGATTATTGACATGTATAACTAGGCCACCTGTTGCTGGCCCTAGTAGCAGGGATTAAGAAAGGTGTGAATGTGTTAATTGGTTCCAAAATAACTGGCCTGGGTAGTGGGGTGCCCCGCTTTGGGGTCAAAACATTAAAATCAACTGTTCTGGAAAAAATGCCCTGCATAGTGGATTGGGCCTTAAGTAAGTGTATCTCTGAACTGTTCATGCTGTTAAGTATGTCATAAATATACATTGCTCATAAAATTACATTGATTGACTCAGTAGTGGGGCAATAATTTCAATACATTAAAAGAGAGGGATCTTCAGACACTGAAATAGCTGGACTATATAGTAAACATAAATGGTCGCTGAGATGTATTTCAAAAACATACCAAAAACAAATCTTTGAAATGCCCACTTCATACATATAACCAGCACTATGGTACATGTAGTAACTACCTGTATATACCCGAGTTGCTGCTTGGTTACTTTGATAGTTCATCTTCATGTTATCGGTTCTTTGATTGCATCATAAGATTTCCTCAACCTCTGTTTTCTTTGACTTCAACGTTTTCTCCAACTTTCTTGTGAAGTTCTTCTTGCCTAGTTTTATGCTTTGTTTTTTATCAAAGATAAAATAATATGCAGATAAAGACTTGCATTGAGGTCAGTAGATAGTTTTAAGTCTGCAAACCTATACATCGACTAAAACATAATATATCACATTGACATACCCGATAAAATTGCACTGTCTTTGTTTAAGGAGCCAACCAAGCTTCTCATTTCACCAAAACCTTTGCAAAATGTTGATACAATTCTCCAGTGTTCAAAGTGTGTTCTTGCATTTTTCCTCAACAGACAATCATGAAAAGCAGTCGCTGCTTCTGAGGTAACAATTTTGGTTCTTTTTGATGTTTTTTTTTAAGTGGTACAATATTATCATCAGACACACTGAAAAATTGTAGATTTCTTTTACCAGATTCTATGTTAATGTAGTAACAGTTTGCGTAAAAAGAACACTGTCATCGGTATTATGTTCTTGGTGCTCAATCGAAGACATTCTCAAGTCAATATCACTTTATATCGACACACATGACCAACGCTTGACTGATCAAAATGCTTTTTAAATTGAAAGGGTATGTGATGTTATTACATAATGTCCCCGATTGAAAATTACTTCATCACCATACAAGTGCATGTAATTATTGGACATATTAAGTATAGGCATGAAAAATGTATTTCTAATGTTGATGTTCAGGTGTTGGTTTGTTATTTGTGCATTATACACTGTCACAGGATCAATATGTTTGCCTTTGTTGATAATCTTATACAGAGAAAAAGGGGAGACAAATGTATTGTACAGTAATATAAATTGATGTTTTCTGATGAAATTGTTATTTATGATAAAACAAACTTAAATACCTTGAATATGTTTCTGTTTTGTTTTGTCTCCTTTTTGTATTTGTTTTATTAAAAAAATAACTAAGGGGTAGCCGAGTGGTTATGTAAGTTTCAGGTTAGAGAGTAGGAAAGGGCCCTTCAGGATTTGGCTAAAATCCAACTATTTTGTTATTGAAGTAATTACATTTGCCTTCTTATGTATAGTTCCTTAAGTATATGAAAATATCAGATTACCATTGAACGAATGACAGAAAATGCATAAAAATTAAGTTAAAAAAGTATCAATAATGTGTTGGAAATGTGTCTGGATTTGGGCTTGTATTGCTCAATAAGTTGTCTTAAAATTTTAAGTTAAAGTCAATATCTTCAATGTCAGATACAATCTTGAAAGTCTGGTAAAGCCACATGAAGATCGGTAACAAAGAAAGTACTGGTATTATTTAAAAATTTGTTCCATTTTATTTTGCTTTATTTAAACAAAAATAGCACATCTTTACCATTCATACTTTGACATTTATCCTATGAACACAATGCTGCACTGCCCTGTAATCTATAATCAGCAAATGCATGAAGGGTACATACATCAGCGTGTAACCAATATATATTTGCATTTGTATATATTTAGGAAGGAATGAAAACAATGATTTAATTACTACTTACAATTTATTAAGATTACTGGTACATGTTCTCATCTACAAGTTACGCCTGCATAGACATACTGACAAACCAGTACTGATTTTTAAAATGTTATTGGTAGGGTATAGCCACAAATAAATACAAATTCCTGTTGATACCTTGGTTACAAATTAATAACCACATCTCCTGCCTAGCAGTTGAGTGTGAGAAACCAGTCCGAGTGGTCCAGATACGCATCGTTTTATCGTTGTTCTTATTGATTTTGAAAGGAAACGAATTGATTTTCAAATCTTATACTAAAACGATTTGGGGAAGTGGAAAACGATCTACAATCAATTTCCTCATGGTTTTGTTTACAGTAAAAATTATGAAGGCAGAAATGTCTATACACACTGGTTGGGGCAAAACTTACAGGGTAAAAGATAAGGGTGCAGCATTTGATTGATTACATAGGAATTTACCTGTCAGATCAGGTATGCCCAATATGTGCTAGGGTAAAAATCACCGTGTATGACAAGTACAATGGCTGCTTCTAGGAAACTGGACATTTAAATAACTGTCAAAAAATCTTGTAACGAAAACTAATTGACCAAAAACATTTATCTGGAGCACTGCAGTCCTAATTTTTAGCTTCCTTTAAAATTGTATTTATTTTACAGTGGATGTCAATTTATTTGATATAATAATGTAATTTATGATAGTTGAGACCAGTTGATAAAAGTTGTCAATTCGATGTTAGTTTTTTAGTTCTTATTGAGTCTCCCCAGATATTGTAGAATATCCAAGTGTATAACTATCAAAACTTCAGCTGGTGAATTAAACTACGCTACCTTAGAAGTACTAAGTAAACTTTGTGTCAATTTGCTATAATTGTCAAATTTATTAAAAATCATTCTATATCCTTTGAAGAACTTTCTGCTTAATCTTTGAATTTCAGATAAATTATAATAAATGTAAAAATAATACTGAGTAGAAGAGGATGCATCAGAAATAAACAAAGACAATAGGGTTTCCTGCAAAATTATAAGAATAAAAAAAAACATCTTTAAAAATAGTTAATGTAGTAAAAGCACACCATTTCTTTTTTTTATCACAGCTTTAATACAACACAACAGTTTATTAGTAGTGGCATGTGTACATATGTTGCAAGTTATTAATTTGAAGACACTCAGTCAATAACCACTTTAAATATGTTACAAGAAGTACATAAACATGGTTTAACAAAACATAATACTTCAGTGACAGACATTTCAGTGAAATCGATGGGTGGAGTTCAATAGTTCGTTGTTTTTGAACATGATTGAGAGATATCCTGTTGAAGAAAATCTTTAATTCTTTGCCTGGTAATCACATGTTTTCAGGAAAATAGTGAAGATCCAGATTAGCCAGATCTATGCTGCTTGGTCTCTATGTAAAGGTATAATAACCTTTACAAGTACTATGCATAATGTATAAGCAAAAAAAAAGTTTAAAAAAAATAGCATTTGCTTTGTAAGCAAAATGAAGCGTGATAACGGTGAAAATTTCATAATGTAAAAACAAAATATTTAAATGATATGGTTAAAACATTGCGAGTCAGTTATGGCCATGGTGCCCATTTTCTGTCCGACACCATCTGGCCTCGAGGTTCCTTCACATTGTGAGGCAGCATGGCAAGATATAACGGTGTGTCAGCACCTGAAAGATACCACAGAAAGCAATATAAGTTTTAAACTTTACAACTAAAATATACAGAAACTATGAGGGCCCCTGAGGCTGAGTGGTAAGAGTTTGTGTGTTTTTTTAATTTTCTACATAACCAATAAAGCTTAATCTCAAGCTAAAGTTTTCATTTACACTGTTACCACCTCTACTTGTTTTACAGAATAAATGTCAACAAAGAGGACCATGATGACCCTATATCGCTTACTTGAGTGCACATTTACTGTAGGTATATAGCCACTACACTGGCAGGCATGTTTTTTGACAGATCAGCATTTTTTAAAACATAGTGTTCCTCTTGCCTGTTGAATGTTAATGGGTGCATGACACATGACAACATACAGTGGGTGATCACCAGGAGCATATGTTTATGTGAGCTAAAAATTAATTCCTTAAATACAAATTATGTCAAAATTTAAACAAAACTCATTGCATGTACTGACAATGTAGAGGACCACATCTGTCATAGTTTTGACAACTTAAAACATATCGCCATTCATCTTTTGATCATCAGAAGATAAAGAAGCTGCCTTCAGTCTGAAAGCACCTCCTGAACACTTGCCTGATATCGTATCCTGAGCTCCTTAAGCTTAGCTCATGTCTGCAATATGTTTTGTATGTTAAAAAATGTTTTTCAAAACTAACATTTGCATGTGGACAAATGTCATAAAAAGTATGGTAAGATACCTTCGTCTATAGTCTTGTGTCCTTTATGGCTGCTCATATCTGTGGCAACGTAACCAGGACAGCACTGAAAATGTAACAAAAAATATAACATTGTTTTTTCTTATTTTGTGAAATGATCTCTTTGAAGCCAGAAGCCTTGCTTAATAACAACTAAAGGGAAGTTGATTGATCATATGCCAACTTCACATAACAACACTTTAGGCCACATTACTGTGAATAATATGTAATTGTTTTAAACATCTAGCATCTGCTTAAATAGACCATTTCAAACGTCCAGTGCGCATGCGCCGATTTATATCGCGCGCTACGAGATTTGACCCGTTTTCTTTCGATTGTCAAAACTGGGGGCTCTTGCGCAAAGGATTTCATCATTTGTGTTCGTACTTTCTTAGAAAACAAGTTGGGTTTTTTTTTTCGGTTTGCACATATTAGCGCCAATTAACGGCTGTTAACAACATTGTTCACGCACTTATAACATGGAGTCGCTATTACATCACTTTGATTTTAATTTCTTCAAGGTTGTAAAAAATAAATGCGGTGTTGTTTCTTTCTGGCGCGGAGGGCTCTCTGGCTAACACTGCAACAACAAAGAAAATTCTGGGAAACAATCGACGGTCACTATCATTTGAAGTCGCCGAAAAGAAATATTTTTGTGTCAAATTGACCGACCCATTATTTCACAATACTGTGTAACATGATATCGATCGATAATTGTCTTCAAGCTGCCATTTAGAAGATAGAGAGGGTGTGAACGTTGGGTACTGTTGAGAGATTAAAAATGATAAGTACACGTGAACGGCGTGTGCTATGAAAAAATATGCAACGTTATTGACGATTTACCTTCGCGGCATAAATATAAGTTCTAAAAGAGTGAGAGTGGAGGGGGGAAACTTTACTATGTAGTAATATTTCAGACTGCGCATGTTTTTACTTATATAAATATCCTTACAAACTTCTTTAGTCCATTGAATGATCATAAGCATTTTTATAAAGGAATTATTTATATTTAAGGTATGGATTAACTACAAAAGAATAGGCGAGCTATTGAAATAATACCTTTGCAATAAACACGAGATGAAAATATACATTAGATTGTGTTCCTTGAAATCCCAACATCCACGTTTCCTCTTCCTTAACGAAAAAATAGTGGGGTTGGGAAAGAGTGCACCATTGTGGGTACTGCTAAATATAGCGTTAGGTCCTTTTATGAGCCAAAAAAGATATTGTAGACCTTAGTGTTTTGTCCTTTTTGTTGTCCTCGCGTAAGTCAATGCATATTGGTCTGTAAATGGTGAAGGTCATAAACCACACGACTGCCATATGGTGACAGTTTCAAACACAGCTGCATAGCGGATGCATGTGTTAATTCTTGCGAAGGGGAGAAGACGCCAAAACACGGTCACAATTCCTGTCCACTAGACAAACAAGGTGTCATAAAACTGCCAATTAGCTTAATTAGTTGGGGTGTCCGCTCATGTCATAAAATTAGGGATTCAATTAGAGTAGAACTTTATGATGGTATGAAAGGGACCCACGCCCATAGAGAAACATACCCGGTAATATGAATTTACAAAACGATATTTTAAATTAATACATTTCTATCTTTAAATGGGTACAAAAATTAAGTACCCGGTAGAGCCCACTTTAGACCACATTTTGGCATAGAACATTCAAGCCATGAATGGGAATATATGACGTAGCCAGGCGTGTAGACCCTCATTCAAATAATTGCAAATCAAGTAAAGTCAAAAGTTGTATGCAGATTTCGAATCGCAGTCCACGAATTCCTATTAATCATTTATACGTAATAGCGCATTATGTGACCGATGCATTAAGAAATATGGATTTTGACACCATTGTCCAAATTTACAACATTGTTCATTATAAGATATATAACAACTAAGATTAGAAGCATAAGAAAATTTGCTTGACAAAGATCCATACCCCTGTAACTAAAGTAATGATGATGCAAATGACTGTGATGCTGCTGCTGCTACTGCTGATAATGATGACGGTGATACCGATGCTGTTTATGATTATTATGTAAATGGTAAAAACGGTTACGGTGATGCCCATGACGATTACGATGCAGATCGTGATGGCAGTGATGCTGCTGCTGCTGATGATGATTAAAGGTGATTATACAGGTAATATGGGATCATGATGATGATCATGTGTGGCCAGATAAATTTAATCGCGGTAATGATTATAATTTCTTTAATATTTAACATGTAAATGGACGTGATATAAGTTCGTTTTTATTACGGTTGTTTTATTTAACTTTCAATTGATGATTGTATACGTGCACTATTTGGCAACTTATGGTTATTCAGACGTTGAACTTTTGTCAATTTCATGATTTTCAGCACTGTATTACGTTCAATTAGATAATACAAAATCCGGAAGTGAAGAGCCCCCAGTTTTGCAAAACAGGTCAAGTCTCGCGAGATTTTCTCACAAAGCGTCTACTTGATCAGCGGAATAGGATTGGCTAGACGCTTGGTTTGAAATGGTCTATTGAGAAACAGGTCATATTTGACAAATCCACAACCAAAATTATGTAACATTCAGCTTTAGTAAATGTTGACGACCATTTCAAAAAAAAATATTGGACATATTTTAACTATTAAACTGCTATGCTGAAAAAAATAAACAGGCAAAAGTAGTGTAGATCCAGATCAGCCAGCTTCAGCTGCGAGTTATTTAACCAATATCTGTAGTGATTGCTACTGAGGCCATTACAATATGTCTGGTAACCAATGCATGTAGTTGGGAAAATAGAACATGTTCAAAAAGCTTCCAGTATGATCTGGCTGATCTGGACCTATGCTATTTGCAGAAGCGTGATTTATACATGTTAAGCACATCAACAGTTACACATAAGACCTCAAAGCCGTATTGCCATATTTTTTCATACACTTACAGCATTGACCACAATGTCATCTTTATGCTCAGAATCTAGTTGCTTCTGCTGTACAAAGGACATCAATGTTACACCAATCTTGGATGTTCCATATGCGGATTCAGGCCATCCCTTCTCCTTGAACGAACCATCCTTTGTAGCACTTACAAGAAAGAAGTAAGAGGAAATAATTAATACATCAAACATGCAAACAAACATAACAAACAGATATACACAAGTTAGGCAAGGGCTCGCCCTCTTAGGTTAAAAATATATTTAGACCATCTGCTTAAATGGACTTTGCTGTTTTATAATGATGGTTGATAGGACAAGAGGATATGACCATGCTCCTCTCCCCCAGCCAACAAACTCTAATGACTATTTATTAAAAGCTTGTGATGGTCTCTCTTGACATTCAAGTGTGTTTAATCACTCTTTACTATAAGGACCATTGGCAGTCTAACCTTACCTGACAAACTCTGTCATCAGTGTCTCCACCTGGGCCATCGTAAGATCAGGTGACAGAAATCTCTTCCTTAGCTCATCACTACATTTCTTGGCAGTCATGTTGGACACAAAACTTGATACATTCACCACTCTGTAAAGGAAAATGGCCATATATTATTTAGATGTTTTGATAGCCCTTTATCGCTCACCTGGGAGATAGTAAAGGAATAGTACGCAACAAATATAATGTGCAATGTACAGTAAATTCCCTATATAACGACCACCTTCCATTGTGACAAAGAATTGTTTTAATTAATGACTAGGTCTTAATAGTGAGTTTGGGTGAGCGCATGAAACCAGCATTGTTTATGTATCAAAGTGTCTGCCTAATAAGTCTCTGACCATTGAAAAGGGACTCCAAAAACGAACAAGCAAATTTCTTTTCAAAATGTTTTTAACAAAATTATGATTTGTCATTTATGTAATACATATACATATTTTAACTCATTTAGATCATTAATTAAATGGAAATTATGAATGACAATCATTGAAGAAGCTGTCAATTATTGTTTGAGCATTGACAATGATTTCACATTTTTCATTTTCTTGCCGACAAGTTCATTGTTTTTCATACATTCTTTGATTAATTGGAATTGTAAAGTGCTTCTCTAAAACGGTCAATAAGCTTCTACCTGACTAATATCACGACCTCAAGTGACCCAGTGTCATTGTTTGTAAATTGACAACATGCTGGAAGGTATTATTATGCCGATTAGTGAGTGCAAATTACACCATGGGTGACTTGTTCTTCCGGTCACGGTGGTTGCAATTGAGGTCAGTCAAATAGTTTATACTTATGAAAAGTGGTCTTAATAGCGGCATGGTTGCATTAGTGGCATGGTCGTTAGGTGGCATTTTACTGTATTCCTGCATAAAAGAACATGATCAGGTCAATATTGGGTCACAATTCATACATGAATAAGGTACACTGACAAACCTACTGCAAGCTATATTTTTTAACAGATCAGATTAATTTTCACCTTTTTCATAGATAAGATTTCATAGATAAGCTTACTATATAGCCCTTTTTAAAATGGGGCCATACTCAACAGCCATGTATTTGACTGATAAAATACTGACTGATTTACTGAAATCAATCTTGATAGAGAACCATGCCCCAAGAAACTTGTATGCCAAATATACAGATTCTAGCTTTTGTAGTTTCTGATGAATAGAATTTAAATGGTTATAGAACTGCACACACTGTTGAGCATGACCATTGTGAAATTGTGAACCGTAATTAGCTGCACGATCCTGCCTAAATATCTTTAATGAGGTGAAGACCTGGGAGATGCTTGTTGACCTAGACAAACAAATGAAATTCCCTTAGGAGGTTGTTCTTTATTCAACACTTAGTCCAGACAGAGATTTGGTCAAGAAAATGAAATGAAAGCAAGTAATAAAGGACGGTCCCTAAATAAAATGAGTTGAGGAAGATACATGCTTAAGAGGGCAAAGTGTGAAGACAATTCCTGCAAGGAGAATGGTTGGAAGCCTTCAATTTTTCCTGTTTTGAGCTGGGATGCTGTGGTTTTCACACTCAACATGGTGATTGTATGGAGGTATGGGTTTCAAAGGCTCAGCACTATAATTATCTGATGCCTAGGTGATGGGAAGACGGAACATTCGAATGGATAATCCTTAGCAAACAGGAATGGAAGATATCATAGACAGGGTAGTGGTTGATCACCCTCCCATCTACCATCTCCAGTAATTGTAGTCTTGGCAGTCTTGTTTTTAGAAAATATAGTTTGTCCCATCCTGTCCCATCTGTTTGATCCTGATTTGTGTTTACTGCTACAGTTGTCCCAGTTTCTGGTTTAGGCAGCAGATAGCAGATGTGCTACAAATGCCCTCCATACAACTCTGTTCGGTGCATCAGTGCTGGACAGATTGCACACTTTCAGGTCACTCTGGCCACATTCTGACCATGTCTTTTTTAGTCTACCATGACCTCTGCTGTTGGGAATTGCTAGGCTAGCGACTGTGTTTATAAATGAAGTGGCGAGTTTAACATGCCCATAGCAGCTCAGTCGCCATGAGCATAGGACAGTTGTGACATCTTAAATCCTTAGCTCCATGTGCAGTTTGGAAGAAGAGAATTGATCATGAGGTTTGACACCACAGATCCAACATATCACAGATCTTTCAGTATGAAGCCTCTGTCGGTCTGGAGCTCTTGGGGACCATGTTTCACTACCATGTAAAAGAGCAGAGCGAACGCAAACAGTGAACACCTTACCTCGAATAATTATATTGCTCTGTGCAGCTTTATTTTCCACTGATGAACATATTGGAGCAATCTTGAAAGAAGGCTGCTAAAGGTAAATGTCAACCGAATGTCAGTTTCAAGGACAAGGTTTTAGAAGTTAATAGTGTACATGGAATATGACCCCACCCCTGGCACCCATCCTTTTTGATCAATCAAAATTCTTTTAATAATTTTATGACATGTGCAGGTGAGCTAATAATAATATATTTTAAAAAAAGTCTCACCTAGCATGAGGTCTCAAGAGAGGAAATAACTTCTTGCACACATCCAACGTACCCCAGAAGTTGGTGGCCATGGTAACTTCAGCTTGTTGAGCAAATGGCTCAGTGGCAGCCATCTTTGAAAGTGAAAATAAGTATAATATAAATGAAAGAAAAGCAAAAGCTATATTACTTACAGAAAAATAGTGAGAGGACTGTCAATTTAAGATGTTAATACAGAACTAATCCAAGATCAGTAACTGGGTATAAGTCTAAATATAAAGATGTAGAGGATTATGATGATAATGCTGAAGAAGATACAGTGGATGACAATGAAGAGGATGAAAAGGAGAAAGATTAAGAGGAGAAGAATGATGGTGATGACAATGATGATGATGATGCTGACAATTAGGAGGAGCAATCTGATGTTGATGCTGTTGGGGTGATGATGAGAAGGAGAAAGATAATGACGACAAATGATGATAATACAGATAAAAATACTGCTATTGATGATATCAATGGTTACTCTATAATGATGACACAATAAGATATATACATGCAATCAATACCTTAAAAGCCATTCCTGCATTATTTACGAGGATGTCTATTCCTCCATAGTTCTCCTTGATGAAGTCCCTGAACCTGTCGATGCTGGCTGGATCTGTCAAGTCAAGCTGATGGAACTTGGGCTCGAACCCTTCATCATTCAGCTTCTTTAAAGCTTCAGCCCCATTACCCTCGCTTCGTGCTGAAATAGCATGAAAATTATTACAAGACTGACAAATAATAAAAATTATAATAACACAGATATGTTTTTTTGACAATAATGCTCTCATTTTGACTCATTAATCATAAAAACTTTGACAAATTACAGAAATACAAAGAGGGTCATAATGTCCTATATCGCTCACCTGAGTGCCATTGACTAAAGCCATGGTGACTCTTGACGGATCGCAATTCTTTAAATAATCTTGATACAGGGCCACCCAAGGAACATGTATACCAAAACTCAAGGCCTTAGCTTCGGTAGTTTCTGACAAGATTTTCCTTTATAGCTATAAAGGGAAAATGAAAGCAGCCCTGGCAGTCATGTTTTTTGGACAGAACACAAGTCTTTGAACAATTTTGATACAGTGCCACCCAGGGAACATGAATACCAAAAATGCCAAAGGTGTACCTCTTGAGATTTCTGACAAAAAGATTATCTAAGTTTTCCTATATATCTACATAGGAAAAAGGCCACGCAATTGGCAATCATGTATTTAGACTGATTAAAATGATTTTAACAATCTTGATACAGGACCACCCAAGGAACATGTATACCAAATATCAAGGCTCTATCTCTTGCAGTTTCTGCCAAGAAGATTTTCTTATATGGCCATATATGGAAAATGGCCATGAGCCTGGCAGCCATATTTTTTGATGGATCAAAATTCTTCAAACAACTTTTTGTACCCCCTGCCTGCTTAACTTTCTGCGAAAGTTTGCCTGAATTTGGCCTAGCGGTTTCAGTGAAGATGTTTGAAGATGTTGCAGGGCGCATGACACCAGATGACATATGCCATATGGTGGGTGATCACAGTAGCTCACCCTGAGAATAAGCACAGGTGAGATAAAAATCACTAATCCGTAGGTTGTTTTTCAACATAGATACTATATTTTTCACATAAGTACTTGTTTAATTCTATTGCCCTGTTTAAATGTCTTAAGATGTCTAAAGCCAACTTCATAATTCAGTCCTGTCTTTTTGATACATTCTAAAATTCAAATCTACTTTTACGACTTAACTGTTTCCATTTCAGGTTAAACATTATGAAAAACAAAATCATAAACATAAGAAAACTATTTATTGTCAAATAAATGCTCATGCATCAGCAATCATTCAGGCCTGCTCTTCCTTCTAAAAAAGACCAATGTTCTGCTATAGTTATGAAGTTCTATTATAGTTATGAAGTCAATCTCTACAGAAAATCTTGGAAGGAAAATGTATCTTTGGCAGTCTTACCTGTAAGGTACACATCCCCTTTGAACTGTTTACACAGACCTCTCACTATGGCATACCCTATCCCCTTGTTGGCTCCAGTTACCTGCCAAACCAGATATAGGAGACTAATTCTAGCAGTGTATTATTTCTGTCTTAAGTTGTATTATATTGCAAGTTCACATTAAACAGCAAACCTCCTGATGAGAAATGTTTTTTGGGCATAAAAATAACAACAGAATAATGAAAGTATTGTTTTGTATGCTCAAAAAGTACAAACTGTACCTCATCAAAGAACTTTCTGCAACTTTGCTCACCTAAGCTAAAAAAGTTCATAAATCTTGCGTCTGGAGCTGTCTGATTTCATCTTTTTGCAAGTTGGTGAAATTCTACTGTCATTATAATCTGCAGCTGATTTTAAAAAGGATTATGATTTGTCTTAAATAAAATGCTATAACTTTATGTAGTAGGCATTAAAATCAGTTGGTAAATGGTCAAGATTAATTAAATGAACAAAAATGCGATACTTTTGTCCTAAATTTGACTGTATAAGTCCTATAAAATGTACTGATATCTAGTATGATTGAGTGACTTCTGCTATTGTTCTAATTCTTGACACAATTGACATAATCAGCAAGTCATCATGAAATAAAACCCAATCTAATACCTATCCTAATAAGTTAAATCCCTCACTCCCAACTCTCTGTTATTTTTTATTCTATTCAGCTACAATACGGATATAACTAGATCTATGTCAATCTACACTTAAGAAATAAAAATTGTTTTAAAAAATGACCTGTTTATGTTGAATAAATGCCAAATTTAATGAATACAGATAGGGCAACTAGTATCAATACAAAGTAACAGAAGTTTTGGATAAAAATAATGGTTTTCATGGCACTTACGATTGCTACCGACTTTCCTGAACTCATTGTCTTCCTTTTTTCAAGTAAAACGGAGAGTAAATGATTTTAATGTTAGTTATTACTCAGAACTGATCAATCCAACCGAGTGCCAACGTCAGTCTTGTGGCTACTGTTTACTGTCTTCCAAACCTATCTGGTAAGAAGAAAACCAATCGGAACTCCTCGGGTAATTCTGCGGTATGACTAATTACCGGATATGAATTCTTATCCGCGGATATGAATCTGGGGTACGAATATGAATGTAAAAATCAATATTTACGAGTTTTTCGTTAGATTTTTTTCTGTGTTTATATGTCCTTTTATGTATTTGGTGGTTTCTGAAATAATTTAGATTAAGTATTCTAATAATTAGATAAATCGCATGTAATGATAGCATGCTCATCTTTACATAATTATTGCACCACAGGTCATATGGCTCGTGGACATTGTGGGTGGTGGTACGGATATGAACGTTACTACCATTATCTAAAAATAATTTGTAATATTCTTATTTACTTTGATACAATATTATTAATTTTAATTTATGAAATTCCCTTTCATGAAAGTATAC
This sequence comes from Sinonovacula constricta, assembly GCA_007844125.1. NCBI lineage: Eukaryota > Metazoa > Mollusca > Bivalvia > Cardiida > Solecurtidae > Sinonovacula > Sinonovacula constricta. Next base: position 81,464,836 of record CM017558.1, read on the forward strand.
ACGCCTTTACATAATTATTGTATATAAATCAAGCGGCACCAGAGTTCATATCTGTCGTCATGAATTGTCGGGTGCGAATATGAACGTTAAAAGCATTATCTACAACTTAATTTGTAATATTCTTTGTAATATTCTTGTTTACTTTTATGCAATGCTATCATTTTTTATTAACGAAACTCCATATAATAAAGTGTAGATGCATTTACATAAACATTGCATATAAATATAGCCGCACCAGAGATCATATCCGTGGATAAAGGGAGATACAGATATGAACGTTAAAATTATTGTCTACAACTTAATTTGTAAATTCTTTGAATACTTTGATGCAATATTACTATGTTTATTTAATAAAACTCCATTTCATGAAAGAATCCACGCCTTTACATAATCATTGCATATAAATATAGCCGCTGCAGAGTTTATATCTGTGGACATTGAGGAGTACGGATATGAACATTAAAATCATAATCTACAACTTAATTGGTAAAAGTCTTCTTTACTTACTTGCAGTATTATAATTTTGTAATTAATAAAACTCCAGTTTATGAAAGTACGCATACCTTTACATAATTATTGTACATAAATTTAGCCGCACCAGTGCTCATATCCGTGGTCATGTCAGGTATCAACATGTCCGTGTCCTGTATCACCATGTCCGTGTCCTGTATCACCATGTCCATGTCCTGTATTATTATGTCAATGTATTGTATCTCCCATGTCCATTTCCTGCGTCACCATGTCCATGGTCGTATCCCCATGTTCATGTCCCGAATCCCCATGTCCATGTCCTTCATTTCTATGTCCACCATCCTCATGTCCATATCCTGTATCCCCATGTCCATATTCAGTATCCCCATGTCTTTATCCTGTATCCCCATATCTATATCCTGTATCTCCATTTAATGCCCCGTATCCCCATACCTGTATCAAATGATAGTGTCAAATATTTTCTTTTTCTTATCCGGTACCTGTATTTCATATCATATAAAAACAATGTTGCAAGAAAGAGTGGTACCAATTTTCATATCCGTATCCCGTATGCCTACGGGCATGTACTTTTGTGTATAGATATTGCTTGCAATGTATTATTTAAAAACGGGTACTGATATATAGTTTGATTTTTTAAGTAGTTAAATTACAATTACCAAATGTATAACAAAAATGGCGACAGTAACTTCGTTATTTCGAGTTTTCTATCCATACCCTGCATGTCCTAGGATATGAACTCTGGTGATGATGATGATGATGATGATGATGATGATGATGATGATGATGATGATGATGTTCGTCCGTCTTTGTCGACGATGACCAAGGACATCACACTGTTTATGTGGAAGATGGGGTACGGTGTGACCGGCTGTGGCTAATCAGTCCGATGCGCCTTCGGAAGGCTCTGCCGCAGGTCGGGCATATGTGGTCTGCTGGAGCTGAGGGCACCGAGTTGGCTCTTGATTTCCGCAGCTCACGTTTTCTTCTGGCTTTAGCAATCCTATTTAGCTCGTAGGAGGAGGCACCTAGGCCAATGTGGCGTCGCCAGGTTGGTCGATTTAGCGCTGGTGTCTCCCAGGTGTCGGGGTTTATCTCGAAACTCTTGAGAGCGGTTTTGAGGGTATCCTTGTAGCGCTTTCTTTGTCCACCCCGTAAGCGCTTGCCCTCCGCCAATTCACCATAAAATAGTCTCTTAAGGAGGCGAGTGTCTGGCATCCGAACAAGGTGACCTGCCCATCTGACTTGGGCTTTCCTCAGCAAGGTGTAGACGCTGGGAAGATCAGCTCTAGAGAGAACCTCTGTGTCGGGAACTTTATCCTGCCAGGTGATTTTCAGCAGCTTTCTCAGACAGTCCATGTGGAAGCGATGTAGATTCTTGGCGTGGTGTTCGTAAACCGTCAATGTCTCACATGCGTACAGTAAGGTTGGCAGTACGACGGCTTGATACACTTTCAGCTTGGTGGCCTGCTTGATTCCTCTCCTCTCCCACACTGAGTCTCGTAACCGACCAAACGCTGAGCTTGCCTTGGCGATCCGTGTTTCAACCTCATTGTTGATGTTCATGGATCTGGAGAGCGTGCTGCCGAGGTAAGTGAACTTGTCAACGGTTTTCAGCGGTTCTCCTTCGACGGTGATGACTGGTACAATATACGGTTTCTGCGAGGCGGGTTGGTGTAAGACCTCAGTCTTCTTGGTACTGATGGTGAGACCAAAGTTTTTGCAGGCAGAAGAGAAACTGTTAATGCTCTGTTGCATCTGTCCCTCTGTGGCAGCGTTGAGCGCGCAGTCGTCGGCAAACAGAAAGTCGCGCACATAGTCCTTTTGCACCTTGGTCTTTGCTTGAAGCCTCCGCAGGTTGAAGAACTTGCCATCCGTCCTGAACCTGATCTTAATGCTCGTTTCTTCGTCATCGCAGAAGGCATCTGACAGCATGGCCGAGAACATCATGCTAAACAGAGTGGGCGCGAGCACGCAGCCTTGCTTGACACCTTTTGTGACTGGGAATGCATCAGAAGAGTCTGCATCATCAAGTACACGACCCAGCATGCCATCGTGGAACTGTCGGACCATGCTGATGAACTTGTCAGGACAGCCAAACTTTCTCATGATCTTCCAGAGCCCTTCACGACTGACGGTGTCAAAGGCTTTGGTCAGATCGACAAAGGTCGTGTAGAGGTCTCTGTACTTTTCCTGGCACTTCTCCTGGAGTTGACGGGCGCCAAATATCATGTCAATTGTCCCACGACCCTTTCTAAAGCCACATTGACTCTCTGGCAGGTGTCCGTCTTCCAGGTGCTGAGTGAGGCGGTTGAGAAGGACTCTGGCGAGGATCTTGCCGGCAATGACGAGGATTGAGATTCCACGGTGGTTATCACAGGAATGCCTGTTTCCCTTCCTTTTGTACAGATGGACAATGGATGCGTCTTTGAGCTCTTGGGGAATAACTTCCTGTTGCCATATGTTTTGAAAGAGCTCTGTTAGCTTTTGTACCAGGACTTGTCCGCCTAACTGGTAAATTTCAGCTGGAATGGAGTCAGAACCTGGAGACTTGCCGTTCGAAAGTAACTTGATGGCTTTCTGTACTTCTGGTTCTGTTGGGGGCTCTGCCAGGGATGTGTTAATGTCAACCTGTGGCATGCGAGCGATGGCTTTATCATTAATGGAGGAAGGCATGTTCAAGACGTTGTTGAAGTACTCTGCCCATCTCTCCAAGATTGCATTCTTCTCGGTGAGCAGGGTGGTCCCGTCTGCACTGAGCAGTGGGGATGTTCCTGAAGACTGAGGCCCGTAAATGGCCTTGAGAGCTTCGTAGAAGCGCTTGTAGTTGTTGCTGTCGGCGTATTTCTGTATCTCATCTGCCTTGTTACTGAGCCATGAGTCCTGCATTTCTCTGAGCTTTGTCTGTACCTTACCTTTAATGGATTTGAAGGCTGCTTTTTTGGAGGCGGACGAGGTGTCTTGCTGAGTGTCTCTATGGGCTTGCCGCTTTTCGTTGAGCAGCTTCTGGATAACCTCATCGTTTACATCGAACCAGTCCTGGTGTTTCCGCATATTTTGGCCAAGATGAGTGAGAACAGTGTTGAACACAGTATCTCTGAAGGCTGTCCAATCCTCTTTTACTTCATTTGAGCCTAGGTTAAGTTGGCTCAGCTTGCTGTCCAGGTCCTTGCTGAGATTCTGACGCACAAAGTGCTGTTCCAGCTTGGTGACATTTAGTCGCTTGTTTGTCTTTTTTCCTTGGGGGCGCCGCCTAGGCTGGATGTGCATGTTGAACTTGGAGAGGATGAGTCTGTGGTCAGTCCAGCAGTCTGCGCCACACATGGCTTCGTCACCCTTACATCCTGCCTGTCCCGTCTCCTGACTATGACGTAGTCTATAAGATGCCAATGCTTTCTACGTGGGTGCATCCAGGACGTCTCGTTTCGTTTGGGTAAGCGAAAGACTGTGTTGGTGATAAGGAGGTCATGCGCTGCACAGGTTTTCAAGAGAAGATGGCCGTTGCTGTTGCTTTTGCCGACTCCATTCCTCCCGATGATTCCCTTCCATGCCTGACAATCTGTACCAACTCTGGCATTAAAGTCGCCGAGAGTGATGAGCTTGTCCTCCTTGTGCACAGACACTATAAGTGTCTCCAAGTCTTCATAGAACTTGTCTTTGGTCTCCTCAGGATTTGTCATGGTGAGAGCATACGCACTGATGATGGTGGCATAGCGCTTTCCTTTAAGGGGGGCTGCATAAGCATAAGCCTGTCATTCAGTCCTTTGGGAAGGCTGGTAAGCTTGCTGATCAGATTGGATCTGATTGCGAAGCCCACTCCTGTTTCACGACGATCCTCGCTGCTGCGACCACTCCAGAAAAAGGTATAAGCTGCCTTAACATCTGTCAGACAACCTTCATTTGCAAGCCTGGTTTCACTCAGAGCTGCTATGTCGATGTTGTACATGCCGAGTTCACGTGCGACAAGTGCTGTCCGTCTCACGGGTCTATCTGCCTTAGAACTGTCCATGAGTGTGCGCACATTCCATGTGCCGAAGGTAAGTGGGGTCACCGAGGTTTTCTTTGCTTTATTTCGACCGCATAGTTGGGATCCCCGCCTGCCGCGGTATACAGGCAGGGGCGGGGTGAAGCAGACTTTTTTAGGGCACCTTTTCTAGCCCCTTCCTCATGCTACGGAGGTGAGCAGAGCGATCCTGAAGAGGGCGGCTCAGTCACCCAGGGGGCTGCCGGACTCCACTGCTGCTTCAGCCCAGTAGAGAACGACCCAATGCCCTGGGCCGCCTGTGTGCAGGTTTGTGACTACAGCTTCCAGTGGAATCCTCACCTGCTGCTTTGCTTTGCCACTCGCCCGTCGCCACAGGACTTTCTGCGGTGATGTCTTGACTTGCGCGTAAATTGGATTAAGGCGAGGGAGAGTTGCGCATGTCGTCAGCCTCACTCTCTCGTCCCATCTTAGCAAGATTCAGTGGCAAGATAAAACAAGACGACTGGTGATAAGTAGGGATGCAGTTGATTGCCAATCGGTGTCCAGTGTGTCTCACCGTGCCCTGTTTGCGCTCCACGGCACTTTGCTGGGTCCGCCATCCTGCCCGTTGAACCAACTGGTGGTTTCCTCCGCGTAGTCCGCCGGATCCAGTCTTCACATGCGTAGGTAGACAAGTCCTGATTCATCGAGGGTTGGAGTCCCTCGATTTACCCTCACCAGGTTTAGCCGGCCAGTGGAAGCCGTTGCCCGGGTGTGGCCGCTGTTGCATGCTAACAGCTACTAGGAGCCACTGGTGAGAGCTGGGTGTCATGTGGGGACCACAAACGGGCAAGCTACTCAAAAGAGCACCATGTGCCCCCCGTTAGAGGAACTACCCCACCCTGACACCTCATACACCCATGAACTCTGGTATGCCTGTTGATATGTTCATTTATAACGATTATGTTTAGACTTGTAAAGTTTCGAAGATTTTTATTGTTTAAAAAAGTTGCTTTGCATCAAATTAAACAGATATACAACCAACAATGTTGTATATATTGTCAATGTTATATATATTGTTTTGATGTTTATATATGTACTCTGTAAGTCCACAGAAATGAATTGCCGTTTACTTTTACATTTTATCATTATAAAAATATTAATCTCAATATGAATTATTGTATACATCCCAAAATACGCTGGTTTGCATATTTCTCACAGAAATATCACATAGTTTGGCATATGTACATATCCGCACCCCCTATTAGTAGCCGCTGATTTTTGTATACATATATTTGCATATTTCTCAAGAATGAATCATTAGGTAAAGACGGTTATATAGTTTTTATACAACCTTTTGGTTAATTAAAGAATTGGTTATCCTCATTAAAAAGAGCACAGATATAAGTTACACTACTGCAGACTGTAATTTTAATGTTTTGTCCCTCTTCAAAGGGTCTATGATTTACCATGTACATAAATTGATAAATACCGAGTATTCTATTTTAATGAAGGATCTTTAAACAAAAAGTCTGGAGAATTAAATGCAGTAATGGAATATCAACAAAAACAGAAAATAAACCATGCTGTTTTAACGATTTTCAGTGTTATACGTTCATGCCATTTGTACAATCACATGAACTTCGGTTTGGCTAAACACGAAACGGATACGACTTACCTTATACATTTTTCATTAAATCAACCAATTAATGGTGTATGTTATATGGATATTCCCAAGTGAAATTATTGTATTGATAGAAAGTGCAATAAATTTACTGCAAAACAATAGATATAACATAAATTGGTGTAAATAATTATTTTTGCGATAATATCCATACCTTTTATGTCGACGGATATGAACTCAGGTGCGGCTATGGGTATATTTAAAAACAACAATTATGTAAAAAATCGTAATATATCATCAAAGTGGTTAAGTGACTTAATTAAAAATAATTATATTACACCAAAATTTAAAGAAAAACAGCAGGTAGTGTTGAAGATAGTTAGTTTAATGTTCACATCCGTGCCACGTTTATCCACGGATATGAAAGTCTGTGCGGCTATCAGTATATTTATTATAAGTAAATGTGTAAAAATAGGATTTACCTCTTTCAAAGGATGTAAAATCATAAAACTAGTTATATTTCTTTACAATTAACAGAAAAATAAAAACTGTTCATATCCGTACCCTGTGCCTACACAGTTATGAATTAACCTATAACAATGTTCGTTAATCAATCACTATTGTATGGGGTTTTTTGCGAAAAAATAAAGTTACATTTTTTATTTATTGAAAAAAACACAACATTTTCTTGAAAACACATAAATGTAACATACATGGGTGTATGTAATGATTTTTAAATTCATATCCGTACCCTGTATATCTATGGATATGAACTTATGCGCGGGTATGGATTTATGTATTGCCAACAATTCTAAGACTTGTAGAATTTCATAACATTGGTTTAATTGATAAAAAAAATAATTACAGTACCCTAAAAATACGCACATCAGTTGGTGGTAAAGATATTGATTTTAACGTACATATCCGTACCCCGCATGTCCACGGATTTGAACTTCTGAGTGGCTATCGAACAATTCATTAACAGCAAATGTGTACGAAAGGTATACCTCTTTAAAAAGAGGTAAAGTAAATAAATTACTTACATTTCATCAAAGTAAACAGAAATAAAACAAGCAATGATGCAGATTGCAATTTTAGTGTTCCTATCCATATCCTGTATGTCCACGGATATGAATTCATATATGTCTCTTTCTATTAAATCAATCCCAATTGCTTTTAATAGGAGAATACCTAATGTAAATTAATTTTATTTATATAAAATAAATTAATATTTCTGAAAAGACATAAATATCACATAAATGGCTGTAAATAATGATTTTTAAGTTCATATCCGTACCCAGGATTCATATCCGCGAATATGAATTAATATCCGGTAAATAGTCATCGGGACACTCATCCCTCGGATGTATCTGGTGCAATTGGTTAGCACCAGATAACAGACAATCGCTGGATTTAAAAAAGCAAAGATACATTTTAAGTATAAAATGTACATTTTGAGGGAAATATGTATCCTTTCTGTGGTTGAATTACTATAAAATTAACTTTGCGCAGTGTTGCTTTTAAAACGCACATAGGATTCAATAGAATTATTGTCGGGTAGCTTTTAAACTTTGCTGTTTAGTGCATTTTTAATATATAAAATTAATTATATAGCCTGTAATGTGCATGGCTAGTTTTGGCTGAATTTTCAGATATTTTTTTTTTTCGAAAAATATATACTATATTGAAGAGACCTTAATGAACCTAGATTGTTTTGTCTGTCTTTTTAAATATAAATTTATTGTCCTTTTAATTCACCCGTTTAGCTTTGTCTGCTTTTAGTGCATTTTTATATATAAACTTTAAAACCCTTAAATTAACCAACTAACCTGGCTACTTTTTTCTGTTAAATGTCTTTCAACAATATAATAAATTGTATAGTCCTCAATGTATCCAGCTAGTTTTGTTTCTTTTAAATGAAAAATCGTATAGCTCATTTATTATTCATGCCTAGTTTTGTCTGTCTTTAGCTCTTATGATACCCCTTCGTCCGTCGTCAACAATTAAGCCTGTGAACAGGCTAGAGGCTACAGGTTTTTTTTTATCCAATCTTCATCAAACATGGTCAGAATGTTTGTTTGCATGAAATCTTGGATGAGTTTATAAGTCTTTAAGACCTTTCCAAAAACATTATTTATCTGCCCCTACATTTTGCTCTTCAATTGAGATTTAACTTCTGGAAAACGCGCACCTGTTACCTCCGGGTAGTTAACTCAGCCAAACCTGAACGCCCACATTACTCGGTTCATTGAAACGAAGTGACATTATGAGCGATACATCGAAAAAGAGCGGCAATGGGCACGCGCGTTACAGTTGTGCTTGTAAAGGCAACTTCTGTGGAAAAATAATTAATGGGGCGAGACTTTCCTAACATCGATTTCCTGTTTATGCCGCGGCAGTCCGCAGCAAAAAACAACAACAACAACAACAACAAAAACAAACACACACACACACACACACAAACACAACATTTCTCTCTATTTAGAATGGCATACTCAGGTATCGTGATTTTTTTCTCACATTTGCAATGGGAATGGGTGGCATTACCTTGCATTTTGCGTACACTTATCTTCAATGCTGGCGTGCTCTGGACATGTTGATTTACAGATGTTTCGCTACCTCGATTAACAGCGCGTGCGTATAGTCAATAGTCGGCATTTTATGTGTCGATATATTCTTGTTAACATTACGTATGCATAACATAAATATGCAAGAAAATTTCAATCATTAACTGAAATCATTGTGAAACTCTGAAGAATAAAAAATCAGTCATGTTTAAATGGGCTAAAAACGGTTAACAAAAAAGACGCCGCATTTTCTTTGACCCTTTTGAAGTTTGCCGCCACCAAGATAAAGCCAAAAAAACACACTCTTTAATTTCACTAGAAATTTATCATCGTGTCCTTTACATGTTGTGTTTTTCTTTAATTGTTGTCTGATATGGATATGGAAATCAATATAAGCGAAGTTAAACAAGCTATAAACGGATTAAAAAGAGGCAAAAGTAGTGGTTACGATAAACTAGTAGCTGAAATATTTATTGATTGTGTTGACATATTGTCTCCTATTTTATGTAATCTTTTTAATTTTATTTTCAGTATTGGTATTTATCCAGAAACCAGGACAAGAAGTATTATAGTGCAAGTCCCTAAAAAGGGTAATTTAAACGATGTAAATAATTACAGAGCTATATCATTAACGAGTATATTTTCTAAGATATTTTCAAGTATTATCAACAGAAGGTTAACAGTTTGGGCTGAAAGTACTGAAATATTAAACGATTTCCAATTTGGTTTTAGAAAAGGTCAAAGCACCTGCGATTGTGTTTTCGTTTCGAGTAGTTTAATTGATAAAGTTGTTAATGCAGAAAATGGAATGTTTGTGAAACGTTTTAGATATGGTTGCTCTCATAAAGTAATAAAGATAGTACTGTCTATGTATAAAAAAGTAAGTAACTGTATTCGTACTAACGGCATATGTACTGTTGTTTTTTTTTTTTTTGATAGTTTTTCTGGTGTTAAGCAAGGGGAGACATTATCTCCGCTTTTATTTTTGTTGTTTGTTAATGAAATGTATGCATATATAAATGAAGATGTAAGTAATTCGTCTGATATAATCAAAATGGATGAAATTAATATATTTATGTTATTATTTGCTGATGACACTGTTCTTTGTTCCAAATCAAGCGATGGATTACAGATTATTGTTGATAAGCTTTATGAATTTTGTACATCGTGGGGTATTGAAGTTAATGTAGAAAAAACTGCCATAATGGTATGTAAAAAGGGAAATAGAAAGGAAATATGCAATATAACGTACAATAATGTATTTTTGAAAAACGTTGATGAATACAGTTATCTTGGTGTTACATTAAAATCAAGTTGTTCCTTTTCGGTTGCTCAGAAACGTCTATCGGACAGTGCAATGAAAGCATTATACTCATTAAATACATTGTTTGACCATGTTTCCTTAAAAGCAGAAGACAAAATTAAGTTATTTGATTCTATGGCTGTACCAATTTTGTGTTATGGATGTGAGATATAGGGTTTTCACAAAGCCCCTGATATTGAACATGTGCATTTAAAATTCCTTAAACAAGTTTTATTAGTTAAACAAAAAACTGCAACACTCGCTGTGTATGGCGAGTTGGGGCGTTTTCCACTCTTTGTTGAACGTAAAATACGTCTATTAAAGTATTGGCAAAAAATCTAAAAAAGTCCCGAAAGCTTAGTGTATAAGTTGTGTTTTATGAAAGATTTTGACGGAAACTTTTTTTTAAAATGGACACAAAATATAAAAACTTTGTTAGACAGTATAGGATTTTCACATGTCTTTTCACAAAGTGAGATCGGAAATGTTCTATTCACAGTTTTAAAACAACGAATTTACGACCAATATATCCAAGACTGGTTTTATAAAATAGATAACAGTAATAAACTAGATACGTATTGTTGCTTCAAAACCATTTTTAAAATTGAAACTTATATCCTAAAAATTGAAAACCCACTACATTGTAGTGCACTAGCAAAACTTAGGTGCTCCTCTCACAATTTAGCAATTGAAGACGGTTGATACAGAAATATTGAAAGACGACAAAGAAAATGTACCTTTTGCAATATAAATGTCATTGAAGATGAATATCATTTTGTATTAGTATGTCCTTTTTACAGAGAATTACGAAACGCATTACTACCCCATTTCTATTACACAATTGGCCGACAATTACAAAGTTTAAATTATTGATGAAAAATGCCCAGACAAGAACTATTAGAAAATTAGCAATTTTTGTATATTTAGCTTTTAAAAAAAGACAGCAAGTGACAGCCGAATAGTATATTATGTGGTTGTTTTATGTTCTTTTTGTTTGCTAAAATTTGTCTTAACAGTAAGTCATTACTACTATGTGAATGCTATATACTCATGCAGTACTTACTAAATTTAAATAGTCCGATCTATGTACGTCACATGTATTACACAAGTGTCTATGTGCATGTTGCTTCACGTGCAATTGTAATTTTCCCCATTAATTGTTGCATGCTTTTCTCGATTGTATTTGTATTTGCCTGTACGTATTATCATTAACTTAAACGCCATTTATATGTTTGTTCAAGACAATAGACGTCTTGTCTATGTTTAATAAACTATTGAATTGAATTGAATTGATATTTATTAAGAGTGAGAGTATGATCCTGGCAATCACGGACAAATCATATCTCTCACAAACTGTGAAAGGTCCTGCATGGCTAACATTAGAGACACATAGGATTATCGAGTTGTTTCGAGTCATAGTTTGGTTTTATTTAAGAGTGAATAACAAAATGATAGTAAAGAGATAAGATAAAAACAATATTTCGAAGGTCCAAAATCATGGAGGAGGATACAAAAGAAACAACTAAATTAATTTCTCTCTGAAAACACTACTTACGTCGGCATTTTACGGTCACTTTCACACCCTGTATTGTTAGTTCATACTTCTAAGTATCAAGACCCGTCAGCAATCAATAAACAAATATGTGTTTGTTTTTGCTAAAAACATGGTTTTGAAATGAATTAAATTCACTTTAATAATCACTGGAAAACTTGTGACCAGAAAACAATTAACCTTTACATATTTCATTGATAAGTAACGTTAAAATCAATCAGCGAAACCATAAACTTACCGGCAGATTAGCCGATTCAGTAATTGATTTCACACCTGTTTACTTGTTTAACATAAATGATCACCAATTAAAAATACTTTAAAGGTGTACGTCAATTAACAACAGCCAGATTTTACATTTAGCGACATTTTAATCTCGTTTTGTTTGTAAGTGTGTATACATGCACAAAATTGCATGTAAAAATAAAACTTTTAGCATGAAACTATATTTAAATATTTCCCTTTTACTCTTTCACCATGTTATTCTCATTATAACTCAAAAATATGACATTACATTCTGATCGTTTAAAAAATAATATATACTAAATATCAATAACTGTTCAAGAAGGGTGAACAATGACAACATATACCTTTTACATTTAATAGTTCAAAACGGCCATAGTGTAAACTGACAACAAAGACAATTTTATTTAATAACATCCTGGACCTAGGTGGCCAAACATCAGGTGCAAAATATCTGGGTAGCGAAACATCTGTCATCTGACATGTTTTTCGTCCTAAAATGACTTTGCCCTTCTGTGATCCTGCCTCATACACGCAGTAATTGTCCATGTTACCATCACTAAACGGTGGCAACGAAAAACAAGATTCTTAGACAGTGAATATTCTTTGCAAGTAGAAATAAGTAATAAACATGGAGTAAACAAAGATAGTGTTATAGACCGTCGAGGGGCGCGCCTTCTAGAATTATGCAAGAATACAAACCTTTTAATAGCAAATGGTCGATTACATAAGGATAATAACATTGGAGAATATACATTTCTTAATAATAATAACGGCACAAGTGTCGTTGACTATCTCTTTTTGAACGAGAGTAATTTTATTCACGTAACCGAGTTTAAAGTAATGCCACCCGACGATCTATCTGATCACTGCGCTTTACACTTTTGTATCGAAAAACAACGGCGTGTTGAGGATACACGTGGTGTAGATCACGCCCATGTGCTATTTATAGCCTGTGACATAACAAAAGTCGACACACTGCGCACTCAACTGCAAAGCGAACACGCCTACTTAAACCAGCTGAACGCTAATTTAAATAACAATACTATAGGTGACTCAATACAGTTGTTTACACAATTCATACATAAAAACGCGTTTAATGTACTTGGCAAGTATCGAAATGAGATAAAATGTAAATCTAAAAGAAAGAATAAATCATGGTTCAATAAACATTGTTTTGATGCGGGAAAAGAGTTTAAAAAGACCCGAAATACATATTTGAGAGATAGAAATAATTATAATAAAAACGTTTATTTCTGTAAGAAAAGAGCTTATACCATTGTTAAACGTAGATGTAAACGTACATACACGAAGAACGAGGGAAAAAGAATAACTAAGTTAGCGAAATCAAACCCTAGATCATTTTGGAAAAACATACGGGGGCAGTACAAACCAAAAAATTATACAATACGCTATATTTCAATTGATGAAATGTTCGATCACTTTAATAGTATATACGGATCAAGAATATATATATCTGATACCAATAATAACGACACAATATGCGAATCATCGATAACATATGATATTAAATTAGATAAAGCCTTTTCTGAGGCAGAGGTTAAAGCTGCAGTATATGCGCAAAACAATGTCAAAAGTCCAGGTACTGACAAACTAATAGCCGAGATTTTCAAAGGCACATTCGATATAATAGCACCATTCTTAACTCAGTTTTCTAACAAGATATTTAATGAGGGATGTTTTCCGGAATGCTGGAGAGAGGAAATAATTATCCCACTGTTTAAAGGTGGCGCGCAAAATGCCAGTAATTATCGTGGAATTACTTTAAACAATATCTTATCGAAGATATATTCTAAAATACAAGTGAATAGACTCAATCTCTGGAGTGAACGAAATTCAAAAATCATTGAAAATCAGTATGGTTTTCAAAGAAATAAATCCACAACAGATTGTGTATTTATCCTACATGCAATTATAACTAAAGTGCTATCGTGTAAAAAGAAACTATATGCTGTATTCTTTGACTGGGAACAAATGTACGATAAAATCGATAGAACATTACTATGGCAAAAACTAGTAAAAGAAAATATAAGTACGAAATTTATTAATGCTCTAAAGTCAATGTACAGTACAGTTAAATCTCCTGTAAAGTACAATGGTTCACTATCAGAGCCGATCATATCAAAAATCGGAGTTAAACAAGGAGACCCAGCCAGTAGTATATTATGCATATTTTTCCTTAATGACATACTCAACAATATTAATAACAATATACATGGAATTGTAAATATTTGTGAAATGCAACTGTTTTTATTATTTTTTGCTGATGACGCTGTAGCATTAGCAACAGAACCTAAGGAATTACAATCAATATTAAACGATATCGAGCGGTATTGTCAATCAAGTAAATTGAAAGTTAATGTCGCAAAATCTAAAATCACGATATTCGAAAATCGAGGCAACACAAAGTATGATTTTTATATGTATAAATCAAAGTTGGAAATCGCTGACTCTTTTAAATACTTAGGAGTATTCCTTTTTAAAAATGGTAGCTGGAATCGGACACAGGCTATTATTGCAACAACACGCCTCAAGATCAATGCATAATTTATTTATAACTTATAATCAGCTAGACTTGCCGATATCACACAAAGTTAAGCTATTTGATACACTTGTTATGCCAGTGCTTCATTATGCAGCTAATATATGGGGGCATCATAAAGCCCCAGATATTGAAATGGTTCATTTCAAGTTCTGCAGAAAAGTACTAACTGTTAAAAATCCACAAATCTAGAAGCCTTATATGGAGAACTTGGTCGTACATCACTATATGAACATAGAAAATTAACATTACTAAAATACTGGATTAAAATAATTAAATCAAACAATCAAACAATCTTATTTAAAACGTATGAAATGTTGAAAAGAGATGTTAACGCAACAGACACCTATAATGGAAACAATTGGGCATATCAAATAAAAAAGAACTAGAAACACTAGGTCTCGCACACATTTGGGAAAATCAACATAATATAAATATCGATTATAACTTTATAAAACAAAGGTTAAGGGACATAAATACACAAAATGGGATAGCTGCAATAAATAACTCAACCCGATTACATACATACAGTTTATTTAAAACAACACTTAATTTCGAAAGTTATCTAGATGAAATTACTGACCACAAGTATAGAATAGCAATTACGCAGTTTAGAGTTTCATCACATCAACTTGAAATAGAAAAAGGCAGACGAAATAATAAAAATAGAAATGAAAGACTGTGCAGAAACTGTAATCTAAATCAAATAGAAACAGAATATCACTTTTTGCTTATATGTCCAAAATTTTCACAACTACGTTCTCTGTACTTAAAAAGATACTACTACACATGGCCTACCAAACAAAAGTTTATTAATTTAATGAAAGCCAAATCAAGAGATATAAAAAGAAAAGTTTCGAGATACATATAGTTTGCTAACAAAATGAGATTGTAACTACCATTGTCACTGTATTTTTACATGTATTTTGGCTTGCTGTAAAACACCATGTGTTTAAATGCAATAAACTGTTGAATTGAAATTGAATTGTTTGTGGTGAAAACACACATAGTCTTTCAATTTAAGTACTGAAAGCTGATCTATCATTGAATCACTGAGAAACTTGGACAAAAGGTCAAATTTTAGGAAAAAGTTGTAAACACACTAGAGGCCCCGTTTATGGCACAATCTTCACCAAACTTGATCGGAATGTTCGCCTGCGTTAAATCTTGTATTAGTTCATTACTGGGTCACGTGAGGTCAAAAGTAGGTCACTAGGTCAAAGAATGTTTGCAGTATGAAATCTTAGATACGTTTTGAAGTGAGTCACGTGGATTTAGTAGGTCACTAGGTAGAGTTCTAGAAAATTTTATCACCCCAGTGGCCACACTAATGGTCGAATCTTCACAAAAAAATTCTAAAGTAAATAACTCTTATTACTTGACGCCTGATTTGAGTCTACTAAGAGCCTGTGTCCTTCTGTGATCGAATATGGGCCATCAGGACCCTTTTATATACATTGGCATGACATATCCAATAAATATTATAATAAAAAGAAATAAATTGATATTTCTTTTAAATTCAGTAACGACTGTAACAAAAACTAGAAACAAAACAAAACAAAACAAAACTTCTTTTAAAGTCATATTTATTTGAAGATCCTGCATTGTATTTTCTCTACCTTAAATGAAATGCAGATCACGTTTTTATGCCATTGCACCTATGCAGTACACAATGAAGTCTTATGTCACTATATATTTTATCCTGCTATAAGCACCTATTTATATGGTTTATGCAAATATTCAGGGTCCAGCCCAGACTGTGGAGCTGTCTGACCAGGATCTGCCATTTTTGTTGCTGTGTCTCTAGCATTTGTATGTAGATGTTAGACGATAACTAACACTTGGTATGGGTTTTTAACAAGTTTAGCAAGCTAATGGTTAAGGCTGTGTACATAGACTTGATTCTACCATAACAAGCAGAGGTTGCCATACGGACATTTGCTAATTTCTATATAGTTTACTTAAAAGTATTAACAGAAGACCTTTGGCTTTATACTTTACGTTACTTTATGCTTTACATCTTTTTTTAATGACGCAGTCGAACGCGTGGTCAAACTCTAAGCTTTCGATTGGCTAATAAATTTTATCTGCCAACGTGCTTTTTCGGGTATTAGAGTGCACTCAATAATGTCGTTATTGTCTCAGGATATGATAGTTTTAGCACTACTGAACCTAGATCAAATAAATAATATGTTTCGCAGAAGCTATTCTAGACAAAGTGTTTTTTTTCCACAAGTAAACAAATACTTTTTGTTAGCCTCTGTCACAAAAGAAGGTTCATTTATGTAAAAGTAGTAACTTTTCTCCAATTTAAACAGCAACACTTACTATCAATACTGTTTGCCGTGTCTTCAATGTCTTCAGTGTCTTTCCCTCAGCTGAATGATAAATTTATATCAATTAAATAACAATTTATTTTATGTTATTGAAACTCATGACTAAATGTGAATGGATATTTTGCCTATAAAGTTGAATCCATTATAATTTATTTGTATGTTGTAATTGCTTTGTTAGTTATAGATTCTATTGTTGTATGCATGCTACATTTAATCAATCAGTATCTCATTTTTATTTTAGAAATGCATCATAAAGTCATTATTTAATTATTATTATATAACATTATTATAATTTTGTTATGACAATTAATGTGGTAAACTTTACAACAGTGAAAAGTAAAATATTGAAAATATAGAAAAAATCTTTAATTATTTGTTATTTTTTAAAGTATTTTTGTTTATGTCAACTTAACCACCATAGGTATAAAAATAAATGCTATCTATTCCATGAGGTAAATCATTGCCTATTAATGAATTGACACAGATGTATCATTGTTAATTATCTATTATAAATATACGAAAAAACAACACAATAATAATATAATTATAGCATCTGCTTGGCTTCCTATGCCACGAACAACACCATCAAGTTGGGGCTTCCACAGTAGATAGTTAAGTATTAAGTCTTCTGAAGACAATAAGACTGGGGCTGGTCCACCCCCAGTTTTCTTTGGCATGGCATGCTTTCCTTTGTTATAGAAAACAAAATAGAAATTAATTATTTTATAATCAGAAAAAATAGTTTTGTTCTTTAAAACAGTGTTAATAAATGTTGTATGAATGAAGAATTGTGAATGATAATAGGATTAATGCTCTTTTGGAAACGATTTACTTTAATTTTGTTTTCTACAAGCTTAAATTATACACAATAATATATGATACTTTCCAATTCTCAGTAACAATAATTCAACAATAACTATACCAGATAAATGGCATAGCAAATGTTTAAATAACACACCTATCACTTTTCCATTGGCAAACATTTTCTTTAATTCCGATGTTGTCCTCAACGAAGATGTTTTTCCAGAGCTAAATAAATACAACAGCATTTCTTAAAATAGTTCTTTTTTCATAATGGCTGCGAATTGAAATGTTATGACATGTGAATTGGCCAGCTGTTTATTATGTTGTCATTATGATACAGAGAGTATGAGAAATGGTGAAAAAAAGGTGAGATGGAGAATGAGAGCACAAGTCAGAGTGAGAAGAAAAAGATAGGTAGACAGAGAGATAGAAAGAGAGGGTAATATTAACATAAAACATTTGGTATGTCTTATTATTATTATTGCGAAAATGATTTCCCCTCTGTGTACACCTTTTAAAACAATGGATAACTCTGCCCTATCTCCGTGACGTCAGTGCTGACATACTTCTGATGTTCAAGTGGCATTTTCGGTTGAGGATGTTAAAAATGGGGAAAGTTTCTAGTAAAATGTGATACATTTTTAATGGAGAAATGTGAACAGATGTTCTTTGGAATTAATGGATTATCTTCTAGATCAAACGTCATTATATAATATGGAAAGAGTTTGCAAA
The DNA here is from genome assembly GCA_007844125.1 of Sinonovacula constricta. Classification (NCBI taxonomy): domain Eukaryota; kingdom Metazoa; phylum Mollusca; class Bivalvia; order Cardiida; family Solecurtidae; genus Sinonovacula; species Sinonovacula constricta. The sequence continues at coordinate 81,483,010 of CM017558.1, forward strand.
AAATCGGCTTGATATTGCTCTTGTATTGTTATATATATATATATATACAGCATCTAGCGTTTTCAGTTTTCTCTCCATGACCAGAATGCGTAGGCACAAGCATAACTGAAGCTGCATTAGTGAAGAAAAAGTGCATGAAACATAAAATGTTGATTCATCTTACTAAGTACATTACATTATTTACAATATTATTGCAAACTTCTAGGTTGACAGAATATTAAAAAACAATGTGTACGGTGTACATAACCAGATGTAACGATAAATTTTCTATATTACTAAAAGCATTTTTCGCGTTTTCTATTTTGCTAAAAAAATAGCAGATGGCTGGCAGAAACACAAAAACAGAAAACTAAATAATTTCAAGAATTTGATAAAAATAAGCAACACTAAATATTTACATATGGTGGTTGGCAAGCCAACTTGCTTGCAAGTAAGCTACATAACTCAGTCCCCGAATCTTCCCGGTATCCTAAAGGAAAGCCAATACATATTCGAAAATCAAAACATTACTTTCATAACAAAAATACTTCTTATTATATATTGCTTCGTCAGCGTAAAAATATGCAACTTAGAGGGTGTATTTGTCTAAATGAAGGGATAACGAACATCATTTATAACAATTTAGAAGGTGTTTTTGTCCAAAAAAAAAAAGAGATAACGAACACCATTAATAACAACTAAGAGGATGTAATTGTCTAAATAAAGAGATAACGAACACCATAAATAACAGACAGGTTATTTTGCAAATACGTTCTTTTGAAATAACATTGAAAGACAGATAAAGTTCGAGATTCTCAAGTCAAATAGAAGGCTGCTCCAATTATAGATAACAGCAATGAATTCGGACAACGTGTTGAGCGAAGATAGAGCAAAGTGACAATTTCGTTATAGTTATAGAAACTTATCCCAGCTTAATACGGAAAATGTTTAATAAAAAGATAATTAATCATGCCATATTTAATCTTATAACAAAAAGTATGTGTTTGTTCACCCTCCTGCAATTGATTGCCAGACAATTTCTAAATAAATACAAGAAAAGCCGCTGATGAGAAGCATCAAAGGCGACGCAATTACTTGAACAGGTAAACAGGTTAAAGCAATTAACAAAGAAATATTTGAAAAGTTTTTTCTTGAGAAAAAGTATAAATGACGAATAACCAATATGGATATTACTTTCTAGTAAATCTGGGTGTTAAGACGTAGTAATTAGTTCGAACATATTCTGTTTTTGCAAAGTGTTCGGGTGATAAAAATCTTGACAAGAATGAATCTCATGTCAGGTCTAGGGCTTGAACCCAGGACCATCCGATCTCGAGTCCATAATCTTAACCTCTTGATCAAGAACACTTCAACTATGTTATTTCTTGGTGGGTTTCAAACGTTTCTTTAATGACCATCCAAAATCATTATAAGATCTTAAAAATAACTAAACGTGCGTTTCTAAATGCGTTCTTGGTATGTTGAACGTTTCTCTTGTGCAAGTGAATTAAACTTCCAGATCTTAAATAAGATCCTTTTGAAAACTTGTGACGGGGCTTGTATTTGAAATCCTCCGATACAGAGTCCAAAAAGATAATCTCTTGACCACAAACACTTCCGAGATGCTATAAAAGCACACCTACACTGGAAGCACTGGGAATGCTATGTTTTAGATTCTCTTACAGAAATCGTTAATAATGTATCTTTAAATGTTGCATAAAAATTGCATCTAAAGTCAGAGTTTACCATGCATATTTAAGAGACCGTTCAGAATATTTTTTTCTGGCTATGGATTGTTTTGTTGCTAATAGGTCATCTCAATTCGTTAACATGCAGTCCGAACATCGAAGAGCATTTCTATCTGCTTTCGTAAGTAAGGACGAAGACAGTCTCCATGTACATTTATATTAAAGTTTTATCATTTTAATATAAAAAAGAAATAAACCACAATCTTTCGTTTTAACAATGTTTTCATAAAAGTTACTGACATACAAAAATTAATTAATTAATAAATTGGTTTCTTATAATTAGAACGACGTTTACGGAATTAGGATCCGTATTTTATCAGGGTTAGAAGGGGCTGCAAGCGTAAATGTGCACCGGAAGTAGTACCCAGGTAACGCCTGAAAGTTTTGTTGTTGTTGTTGTTGTTGTTGATGATATTTTAAGGTAGATACTTTTGCTCTGTGACTGTATTTGCTATACTTAAGATAATCTAATGCAATTTGGTAAAAAAATGCTGACACAGAGTAGAATTATGAAAATGCAAAATAACAGCATTCCTATGCTCAAAAATGGACTGGTCCATTTAGACTGGTACTGATCATTTCATTAAAAATGTGCGGCTATACTACACAAAATTTACGGTGTATATTTTCAGGGGAGGATAAGCGTCTTCGCAGCACATAATTTTTCTCCACAGAGGCCCTGTTATTAGAAAATAAATTGATCTTTCTCATAATATATAGTTTTGGGGTTCCTACAGAAACCGTTTGCTGTTAAATTACTTCCAAAGTTGTGACATTAACTGTCGAGTAAAGAACAAATTCATTTAGTGTCGTGTAACTTAGGATGTTGGCAAAAAAACTTTTCCCACGAACAAATTTCAGTGCGCATTCCATATATAGGCATCGCGCTCCAGCGCGTCGCCAATTATATATACCTTTTGATGTGGCTATTTGTGACACTCGGGAAAGCAGCCACTGTCTTTCTGCCACCTCATTGCTGGAGACTTCACTCGATGTGTATGATTTGGACCTATCATATTGAATTTATTTCCTTTTCATACAATTCCTAATAATCATGTTTTAGGCTACTCGACAATAATTAGAACTGTGCTTTCTTTTGTTTTCAGAGACATCACAGAGACTAGTTATGATGATAATAGCGACATCCAGCTGTTTTTGGTGGAGGAAGACCCCAGAGAAATGTCTTGGTGGAACCACCGGCGTATTGTAGGTCAGCCGGAACACCTTCCCAGATCAAACCCACGCGGTTTTAGGCTCTGATTAGTTACAAATCGACAACTACGCCACGGGCGCACCTCCATTTAATTTTGTTTAGCACTCCGTATCTATACAAAACCGTTTGAAACGAAAAACAAACAACAAAACAATATTTTTTTTATGCAAGGAAACTATACAAATACCGTCCGTCCACCTGTCCGTATGTCCGTCCGTGCGTCCGAGCGCCTGTCCGTCAGTCCGTCCGTGCGTCCGACCTCCTGTCCGTCAGTCCGTCAGTGCGTCAAACCGCTTGTCTGTCATTGCGACAAAATAAGCTGGGGTTTTATAGTTCTAGTAATAAGAAACGTGCCCATATACATGTACGTATTGCCAGAGGTAGGTCTAATTTATAGGCATCCTTGAGATCTTGCAAAGTAATGTTTATAGTACAAACAATACCTAGAGAACTGGCCTCAGGATTACAGCTATCTTAAGACTACAAATGTCGTTCACATCATTTCTAATGCTAAAATGAAGGGTATTTGGTACTGGGCCACCACACATAGTGTGTTGGCCTAGGACCCCCCTCTTTGGGGAAAATAAGGTTTGAAAGAGTAGGTGGCCCAGCACCCCCCTGCTATCTTGTACATGTTGCACCAACACATGCGGTCCAATATTTGGTGGCCTGTAGACGCTTGAAAGGGAGAAAAAGGCCTTAAAATGGCATTTCTAGAAATGGTAAAATAAGCCCTGTTGGCTTAAAACAAGGTTTTTATCCACAAGAGGTCCAGAACCGCCATCTCTCATACTACTGAACTACATTTTACGCATTTCTTCTTCCGACTTCGGGCGAACAAACGATCTCGGTTTCTGTATCACTGTACCAGACACATCCGAGGGATGATTGTCCCGAGGACAGAATTACCCGAGGAGTTTCGATTGAGTGAGCTGATGCATGGGACGAGTCAAACATTACGGACTTAATTCAACATTTCGTTATTCATCGATCAGATCATGATAAAATATACCAGTTCTCGTAATTTTGAAGGGTGTAGTTTTTAAAAGATAACACAGTCTTCTCTTCCCTGTTGTCTAATGGACCACGGTAACAATTTTTTCCAAATATGTCAGCAATGAACCGTTCTCTATAGAATCATGGTTAATTGAGTAATAATGGGATAGGATAGGAGCAGTGGCAAAATAACAGCGGGGGCAAACTTCTGCCACCTCTGAAGCAACATTTGTTCGCTCGCCTCCTTCCTCTGAACCAAGAAATGTTTAATGTCGGCGAGACGTTAAGTTGCGAATGTTATAGACGAATTTTAAAGTCATAAGATGAATATAAGGAGAACAATAATACGTGGTTTTTCGGCATGGCTAAAATGGCCATATGGTAAGGCGCGTGGATTAATGCCTACGTCAGAGTAAAAGGGGCAGATAATAATGTCACTGTTTAAACACTCGCTGTTCTACGTATTTCTTGTGCCTAAATTCAATAAAAGTTTAATGATGAATTTGTTTTCGAATGTCACGTGTTACGTTATAAGTCATATGGGAGTAAAAATACCAAAATTAAAATAGTTTTGTAAGAGTTTTAGTGAAAATAGAACTACACTAGGATTTTTATTAAAAACATGTACGACCTTAATCGATGATTAAAGTTTACAACAATAGCACAAGAGGGCATTTATTTGTATTTATACATGCAGTTAAATGTTATTGATGGCATCATTGTGTATATTTGTCTGTAGGCTGAGTAAGGTTCTGTATTATGCTTCATATTTGAATATAGAAGTAACCATTTTAATGTCATTTGTAGTTTCATTGTTCACATATGCATTGGCAGTTATATTTCACAGTGAATATATGTATAATTATAGACCTCTGCACAGATTTAAATGCTTTAGATCCACTCGCTACAGAAGATTTACCATTCATAATGATTTCTTTTTTTTTCTTAGACTGTAGTATTACATTGCATTATATACATTTTGACCAATTAATGTTTGAACCTTTGATAAAGCAAAGTTCTTCGTTTTGGTTCGCGTGACACCTTTATTATCTATATGTATATATGTTATAAAGATGATGTATACTACTATTTGTACAAATCTTAAATTTAATTTCTGGTTTATTCTGTGCTTTTATTTAATACACCAGTTTCAAGTAACTGTCAGTTCTTTATATTTATCTCTTTTACCTATTTGTCATATCTCAATAATAATTAATATGGTCATATCAATTTGTAGCTAGGTAATGGCGAACAGTCTCACTTTGTTGATATACGCTACTATCATTGACGTTTGACATGTTCGCAACTGACTATTTAAAGGCGATAAGTAGATGGTAGAAATAAGCCTCCATGAACATCATCAAGAAACAGATCTATCGAAACAACAGACAAAATATCCGTTATGAAACAAGTAAAAGTAACATGGTATTAAAACAAAAATACCTTAGCAATTATCTAATGCTGCATTTAATTAAAAAATGGTAGATGTAATATCGAAGCCATACCAACTGTATAGTAGCAGTTTTAGGCGATGATTAACAGTAAAGACAATGAAGTGGTCACACATACGAGTAATTAGTGCACGATTATATGGACAGACCAAATTATAAGCATATACATGTACAATCATTGCTGTGATACAGCTTTCTACGTGTACATGCAAAAACATTTTCTAATAAAGAGAACATTTTTATTGAAATTTTCCTTATATTTTACCGCCGGTCCGTTATGCAGTTTCAGTACATTTGCAAAGACTGTCTGTAAGGCACGTTTTAGTATATGATTTTTGCCCACATTATATGCAAATTCGCTGACCTTCTGTATGTCATTCTGTGTACGTGACAGCAGCACAATGCCTTTTTACAAAGAAACAGTGTCTCTATTCCTGCTGCCAGATGCCATACTAATTTTCTTTCTCAATATTTTTATCAGCCAGTTGATAACAACGAGAAAGAGAAAAAATGACAGGTGGGATGGCTCAACACTGCTTGTGGCGCCTTCGTACGTAAAACAAATCGCGTGGTTGTCAATCGAAACGCACACAGCATTGGTTGCTGATATACATTGTCCATGAAGATAGACAACAAGGAAATAACGCCAAAATCTTAAACATAGATGTGTGGTGGATACTGTTGCTTTTGCGAAGTGTTCAGTAACGTTTTGATATGTGTATCAATGCAACGACTCTTATGTCTGAATGCTGCTTAATAATTTTGATTACTATCGATTTATTGCTAGATTGCTACTTTTTGAGGACAAGTCTGAGAATCGTAGGCCATTTCTTGTCTCTCTACAACTCATCTCTTTCCGTATAAGTTTAGTATACTGTGTTATTTGACGTTGACGTCTACCATCACAATGTGTAGTTTAAGCTGCGGTGTCTTATCAGTTTTCTCCTGCAAGTTGGTGCAGAACAAATTCTTTCCTCGGTGTATTGTGTGATGGTAGTCTTAACAGTATCTAGAGAAGAGTTAGAATAAAGCCTATCTGGCTCTGATTATGCGACTGTTAACTGGTTCTCAATCTAGGAGGCTTCGTTTGCCCTTTATTATAAGCCCAACTTTTTCATAGTATGCCCCAGCATCCTGACTATAGTACGTACCATTAATGTTCGTACAAAAGAGGACGATGTTTCATCTTAACCATTTGCAACCGTAGTTGTACATGTAAACGGTAACAAGAACTTGTTTTATATCATCAGTTCTTCACAAAATGCAACCATTACGTTTAACATATTGTTGTAAACGAGATTGTTAACACACACACACACACACACACACACACACGCACGCGCGCGCGTGCGCGCACGCACGCGCGCAAACACAAGCACACACACGCAAACACACAGATATATATAATTAACCGGTAGAGGTGCAATTTCTATGATGGATATTTTGGTAAGCGAGTTCTGTGTGATGGAAGCTCTTGGTCCAACCCACGCAGCGACATACATATTTATGAAAATGGTAGTGGTATAGCCCCATTGCAAAGTCTCAAGCTAATATAAAGTCAGCTCAACGGCTGATCGATACTGTACCAGTATAATGTAAATGTGCGTTGCATCATGTCAAATGTTTACAGTATGCTATTCTCTATGAAGTAAACCCTTAATCTGCTTCAAGTCAACAGCATCTGCTGTTATCTCATAGATTTATGATGAGACGATCAATCTAACAAATGAACAATAACGGCCAGTAGAGCTGGGCGAGGGTATTAATGAATGATGTTCGTTCAATATGCCTTAAAATAGGTTCCTTAAACGTTTCGTTGCATTATGAAGTTAAATGTTTAAAAATCAAGACAGTATATGTCACAAAAGGTCCAGCAGATGCCATTTTAGGATTTAATTTTCGTTTTGCTGAAGTTTATGATGTTCGTGTGGATGCAAATTCAGTTTTTATATTTACACTTATTTTATCTTTGTATCGGTTTATTTGCCGACGATTTTAAAGCAAGTATTCTACAGGTTAAAAATAAAATACGCGGGAAAATTCTTATAGATCAAACAGACACGAACCTGAGTAGGATTCTCCCACTTGTGTAATTCTTCTTGAGCCCGACAGAAATGTTCGTAAAATAATGTACTTTTCTATGAAATGTACCGTTAACCTAAATGGTTTATACATTATCACAACAAATCCAGATTAAACTGAATGTTTATGTTTTGACAAATAGGCGATTCATCTCTGCAACACACTTAGCTATAAAATGCAATAACTTGTTTATTCACGTTCATGTTGTCATGCATGTACGTGTTTTCTGACGTCATTAAAGATTCACGTGGGCCATGCGGGTAATAGAAAAGAAATTTAAGTCAAATTACTAATCGGATGTACGCCCTTGTCGTGCGTTAGATAACGTATTTTGTTGTTTAAAATACAAAGTGTACGCCTTTTGATGCTTTGCACTAAATTTGTTCTTAGCTTTGCATATGTAGATGTGTTTTTTCGACATTTCTAGTCACACCTTTCTAAACGAATGAGTACAACTTCTAGTGTCATAGCTTAAACGCAGATATAGACATGTTTATCAAAGCAATAAATGTCGAAATAAAAAATGTTACTTGTTTATCATGCCTTTTTGTAATTGCATTTTGTATTTGTTATTGTTTTAACACATGATTAGTATTATCTATCAAGTGTCGGTGTGCCGTAAAACCAATCAAAATACACAACATAATTACGAAAACGGGTATTGTGCAACGGTTCGGTGCGCCTGATTGTTTGAAATAATTGATACTAGATTTAAAGTTTGATATATAATTACTAGGCACAACGTAACTGCTCAGAAATAGTATTGTTACATGTTCTATATCCTTTTAAAAGTGCAATGGCTAAATAAACTATAACAATCCCAAACTGCACTAAGTACATGTGGTATTGTGCAGACTTTTGGATGGATTTTTTTAAAAGGACAAAACAAGGCTTTACCCATGGGCAACTCTGATGTAGTAGTGGTCCCTTGTGCAGGGTTTTATTAATATGAATTAATTCGATTGAAAACTTTCGTTCCTTAGGCTGACCTAGACAAAAGGCCACATTTGTTACAGTTTTTGCAGTACGAGGGAACGTGTGCGTTGAAGTGACTGGTTCTACAAATAAATCATCGCGTATCACATTTGATTTAATCTATTTATATGCTGATCTTTTTTAGCTTTTTAACGAAACTGCGAACGGACATAGCTCCCTACTGCTATAAAGAAAAACTATATTTAGATTGATCCAAACAGCTGACCCAAAACATACCTTAATTTTAAAAGAAATATAATACACAACAAGTTCTCAGTCTGAAAAACATATTTTTTGCCAAACAAAGAAGAAATCAGTAGTTTCATGTTTCATATCAGAATGCTTCGTTTTGCTCCATACAACTTAATCGCAAATATTTCGTCTAGAAGATGATCAGTAAAGTTTATGTAACATCTCAATTTACAATGGGTTTTAATAGCGGAACAATGGTGAAATGTGTCGCATTGCTGTCAGTTGAGTAAAAGTATTTATTTGGATACCCAGACGTAATTGTTTTTATGTTGATATTGGTGTGGTAAAAGTGTAAACCGTTTTGTAGACATTGGTGTCTAAGTGAAGTTAGTCTTAAAACATGACTATATACTGCACATTGTTCCAGTTACGATGAGCGAATTGATACATAATGGTGAACGGAGAGGGATGTGGCCTTTTGTATACGGCAAAATGAAAACCGTGAAACATTACTGTACAAAGTTAATTTTCTATTTCTTCAAGGTGCCTTATATTCACTAAATAACACCCTTTGGTTGGTTACATGTCAGAGTAATTTATCTTAAAATCTTAAAATTATAATAACAATGAATGTCAAAGGCAAACTATGATACGATATGCCTTATTTATTGGACACTGAACCGATATGTCTCTGCACTGTCCAGGTAAAGAAAATAAAGATGTCGGACGTGCAAAACATGGCCGTCGAGACGGATAAATCGACTTGGAAATTAATGTGATGTTTACACTAAATTGGTATAAATGAAGTCTTTTTAATGTCATTAAGTTTAATCAATGTATATCCACTAGGCAATCCACGTACCTGTAGATATAAAGTGGTAACAAGGCATGTCATCCGAAATTTGTATTTACCTCCGAAAGTATTCTCTTAAATAGTACCCTTAAGATTACTGTGACCTTGATAAGCTTATAGTCCTGCAGCTGGATATGGTTACCGCACACCCCTACCTGCCCTAGACCTTTTTTTCATCGATACGAAAATGTTCGTTAGGGTGTCTAGAAACATAACCTCATATGTACTCAAAAATAAACTCATTTGGGCTATATGAAAACTAATGGTTTCCAAGGCAACCATCATGAAATTGTTGCGACCGGTGTCGCTATTTAAGATTTATTTATAAAATGGCACGTTTACTAAACGACGAAATGGTGAAACAGAAAGAACAAGCCAGCAACAAACTAGTAAAATAATGTTTTATTTTAATAAACAATTAAATCCATGGCGTTACAAAATAATAACAAATATATCAACACAATTTGAGAATACAAAATAAATGTTAGCTTACAGTTTATCCCTTTAGGAGCTGTCCCTTTAATAGTGTAATTAATAATCCAACGACGAATAAGCCTGAAGAGTTTTCGGTAAAGTGTCCTCGTAGATACGCACAGTTAAAATGATCCAAAAGTAAAGCAATGCTCGAATGTAATAAATAAAATTCCAAATCCAACACTTTAATATTTATATCACTGTATATCACTGTAGAAAATACACGTAAGTTCCAAAACAGAAAGGTGTAATACAGAAGCTGCAAGTATTTCCAAACTATATGTCCAAACTTAAATCGGCTTACATGCCCTTATATAGACCCAAAGAATTTCTAGAACGCAGACGTCACCAGAACATTCACGAAACCCAGTTAAAAATAAACAAATGAATTTTCTAGCATGATCCTTTTCTTTCTAGCTTTTTCGCGAATGCTACGTCATGTGAAATACGTCATTACTACCATAACGATAAACAACCCCTTAACCTGACCAGCGTAACCTTAAACGCTGGCGTACTACTGTACATAACACAATTTTGAAATTTGTTTAGAAAAATGCTTATAACTTTTCCAAAAATGGTGATAAAATTATAAAACTGGTACTCAGTTAAAGATTATTGAATGGCCGCCATTGTGATTATAGGTCAAATATGAAAAATAGCACTTATGAATATTCATAAATTTTAAAAAGCATCTTAAAATAGACTTTTTAAAAGTTTATTAGATTCTTTTCATTTAAATACAGTTTTCAAATAAACTCAACAGTTATATACATACCACTACTTGTCTACTTGTCTAACAGATGTTGGTCTAAGTTTCATATGATTTGGTTTATTTTGTGATTTTAAATTTTTTTTTTTTTTAAATTTATTTTCGTCCAAATTTTGCTTATTCAATCTTTTTTTTAATGCATAATTTGGTTAGAAGTCTGCATATTACTAACCATAACTTTGAAGAATAGTCCTTGTATCATTCATTAAGTCCAGGCTATCACTAAACTTAAATTTGAAAAAAACCCCGCAAATTAGCCAAAATGAATATGAAAATGAATATTCATTTATCTTCATGAGAATCTAAAAATATACTCTATTTTGAAAAGCTGATTAGATTCTTTGCATTTAAAGGCAATTTTAAACAAACTTAACAGTTTCTAAAGTTATATACATACCCCTACTTGTCTAACATATGTTGTTCTAAGTTTCATATGATTTGGTTCATTAATTGACTTTAATATGATTTTCTTTAATTATTTTCGCCCAAATTTTGCTCATTCAATCTTAATGTATAATTTGGCTAGAAGTCTGTCTATAACTTACCATAACATTGAAGAATAATTTTTGTGTCGTTCTTTATCACTAAACTTAGTTTTAAAATTAATAATTATGCAAAATAGCCAACATGAATATTCATATATCTTAATAAGAATCTGAAAATATACTTCAATTTCGAAAGGTTTATTAGAAGTTATTTTATTTAAAAGCCATATTCAAACAAAATGAACGTTAACTGGACATCTCTCCTAGTCAGAGCTAAATTGATTCAGGTTTTGTATTAAGAGATCTATTTTTCATTTTTTTATTACTTTGTATGTCTATGGAATTTTCATCATTGAGTTTAGTATGTGAAAATGATAAGAAACCTGCTTGTAAACATGTGTATTTGTATTGCTTATTGCTTACTGGTAAAATCAGATAGCAAATTGAAGACTATCACTAAGCCAAGATTTGAAATTAATAGGTATGCTAGTTTGCCTTAATAAATATTCATGAATCTTAGTGAAGAGGTAAAATGAATATTTTTAAATTGCTATATTATTTTAAGTCACTTTCTTATAAATTGAAATAAGTCTATTGTCGACTAGTACCGTTTATTTCTCATAATAATTAATTCATTATAACTTTTTAATTATCATGATAATTTATTTATTATATGTTTAAACGATATAATGTTATAGATGGTTTTAAAATGTCTCCTAAAAATGGGAAAATATTTTTTTTTCAATTATTTAACGCGTGAATGTCTTTTCAGATCTAAAATAAACGTTCTTTTGCAATAATTTTGCAATTGTGATGTCATTATATTACATTGTAATCAAGTGAACGAAAGTAAAGCGATGAATAAAAATATGACCCTGTTGATGTGATATAACAATACTTTTCTTCTGGTGTCAAATATTTGATATCTTTTCAGTTAATGGTACTTTTGACTAACTATAATTATATATGAGACCAGACAAAGAACAGAACTTAATTAGAACTGTAATTAGCCTTTTGTTTGGATTTAAGAAAATGCAATTGCTTAATTCAAGCTTAAAGTAAAGCATACTTTAGAAAGAAATCTGGTTCATTGGGGACAACAGATAATGGTGGAAGTTAAAAAGGTAGATTTGGATTAGTACATTAGTTAAGATTAAATTTCCATGTGGGGTTATAATTAAAGAATTTGCTGACGGGGATATTATAGAGTACAGATACTTTTAAGGCATTTTAAATTTAATTAAACGTATATATCACGAGTGACTTAGGTCACTTAATTATTTTAAGGCATGTGAAAACATTAATAAGTAATGTATGATATAAAATATAATGTCAGTAATTATAATTTGTATTAAATAAACAGGATTTATTCTTCTAAGATGCATGTTTTACAAAGTAAAACCTAAATATTCTAACCAAATTCGGTCAAGTCATACTGTACATGTATTGACACAGGTAAAAAGGAAATTCACTAGCAAAGTATGTGAAGTATGCTTCACAAAATTAGAGTTTGCACTTAAGGTGAAAATGTTCATTGTTAAAAAGAATTGATAGCATTATAATTGAATTACAACGTACTGCAATACCTGGTGTTCCATAATGCGTTGGACAAATGTGATTAGTAAATGAAATCAGTATCTGATATCGCCCAGATGGTGTCACATCTACATTTCTCTGCGTGATGCATTTATTATATTTTAATTTATTTAATATACTGACAGTCTGCCTACGCATATCACAGTGGCCACCAGATATGTTTCCAGAACATAAAGCCCTCTGATGATTTCCATAAATGACCTGAATTTTAAATGTCCAGCAAAAGTTTATCTAATTATGTAAGATTGAGCATTCGAGGACTTGGCTGGGGTTTATAAGTCTAATGTTGGATAGAAAACCAATAAAGCTATAAATGAGCAAACGAAACTGCCTGACCACCACTGGTTATAACTCGGTTAATCATTATTGAATAAACTGATGTATAAACTCTAATTTATGAAGCCGATATTGTAGAAGGTAAAATAGAGTAGGCCAAAAATTATAATTTTGCTTGTGATATAATTGTCTATAAAATGAGATGTACAATTGTCACGTTATCTTGATTTGATTTTATACGGATACATGTTTATTCATACATCTTGATGACACAAAATGAATAAATGTTATAGTGTTCATTAATTAAAATTACGTTATTCGAGGGATAAGATAGAAATGATGCCATAACGGACTTGAACATAAAAAAGAAAAACAATCTTAACATTAAAATTGACAATCAGTATTGTTTTCAGATAAAATGAATCTCTGCATTCTTATAGCAGAAACAGCACTAGACACATTGATGCTAAATGGGACATGATGTGGTCATGTGGAAAATATTTTGAATAAGTAAGAAAATTGAAGCATAACAAGGCAATTTACTGCTTTATATAACAAGTCATTATCATCAAATAAATTGTTCAGTCTATAAACTTTGAATTCCTGTAGCAGTTTGTGCTTAATAAAATTAAAAGTTTCATTTCCTAAGCCAAAGGATAAGACAATGAAAGGGGTAAATATACCAACATTGTTCCAAAATAAAATGACATGTTTGTTGCGTTAATATATATTTTTGCCTATCAACTAGGAAAAATCGCAAAAAGAGTCCTTTAAATATGCAAAGGAGTTGTCCACAAATGTTTTGAAGTGTTGACATATCAATGTGTTATAATGTTGGTGAAAAAGAATGTACAACATTGGAAAGTGAAAAAAAATACAGATTTTTCCATTTAAGAACTTGCACAGTTTGCAAATGGCAATAAAAGTCTTAAAGGAGCATAATTCAATATCAAATTTCAATATAAAGTGAAATTGAAAGTGATAGAAATTGATAAAACTTATTAAAAATAAGCATTCCCCACTTTCTTAACCTTAAAGATAAAGTCAAGAAAATTATGTACTTAATTCATTAGGAAAATCTGAGAAAAAATTAATTCACTTAACAAAACAGTTTTAAGCAGCATGTAACCCTATTCCATTTCAATAAAAATTGTATTATCTAGTTAATAAGGATTTGAAGTTTAGCATAAATGAACAATTACTAGAAACTTTCATCCACATTTTAGTTAAATGTTTGAGATCATATGTAAAAGTATGAAAAAAGTAGAGAAAGAAAAAATACAACAATGTAATGTGATGTATTGGGGCCCCCATTGTAGAACTCAACATCATTCCATGATTACAATTTTATTACTGAAAGTTACATTTGACAATCTAACAACAGCGTAGCATAAGAACCTCTCCCTATCGCGTCTTAATCCACTCTATTCCCCCTAGCTCGTCTAAATTCACACTCCACTTTTCTTCGCTTTGCGCCCCAATATATATTGTAAGGCGATACTCGACAGTATCCGGGTGTTTAATGATCGGAAACGATATTGTTTAAACCCGTGGGCGGAAAAAAGAACACAACAATCAACTAAGGGTCGGACAAGAAATGTTTATACTTCTTATATTAACTATTTTTCCAAGCTTAACTATATCCTCTACTTATATTCTATGAAAATAGCAAGTACAGATAGAGCTTTTGACACGGATTTTATTAAAAGAAAGAGATTACAAAAGATCATTTTTGGTTAGTTGCATCCGAGGAAGATATTAAACAAAAACAATTGCTTACATTCTGTCCATGACCAATTCTCCTGTAACGGTTCTGCACTGTGCACAACTCCTTCCCGATCTTATCCTGATCCGAGCGTCAACTGATCCGCGTCTGCTCTGTTTTAGTTTATTTATACTTCCCGCGTATGACTTCTTTTAGAAACATTCTATAGTGAGCATCGATGTGCGTCTCAGCCAATCAGCGTTATATTTAAAGTAGCCAATCATTAAGCGTTCGGACAAATCTGAACAAATATTACTGTCAAACAAGTAGATCCGAACCGTATCATATAATAATGCATTTTAGGTAACATTAATGTTATTTGGATGTCAGATATACTTATGGATACAATTAAACAACAGAATATGTCACTTTGAAATGAGTTACACAGGGAACAACATGCATTTTCACATTGTGAGAAGTAAAGGTAAATTAAACGTTGAATAATACAAATGTCAACAAAACAACATTTCCCTCTTACAATTAAAACTCTCTTTAGTAGACATCACTGTAAATGAGCTTAAACAATGTTTAGAACATATAGTCTTACTTAATTGAATGCATTAAAAGATTATTTTCAGACTAAAGTCTTAATATCAGAAAGTAAGGGGTTTCCGCGAAAGTACAATGAAAACTCATAGGATGTTAGATCTGTTACAAAAAGGCACAAGGTTAAAGTGCATGTCAAACGTATATAGATCAGTTGTTACATTGTCATAAAATGTTTATAAAAGGTCAGCTACCTCACATCATAATATATTTTAACTAAATTGCTTATCCGTTATGAGCTCGCCTTTATTTTATGACAATCGTGTCATTCATACGGTGCACCGTCTCACGGTTCCCGCCTATATTTTGACGTATGCATCAATCACTTGCCGAATCAGGACACATCGTACGTCATTGCTGCTGTTCGTACTAGTTTTACTTTGCGTCATACTATATATTTCCTTGTTTTGATTATTAAACATGTCATTCTTTGTGTCCTACTCAAGTTAACTTTTTGCACTTAGCTTAAGTAAACGGCATGCTGTCTTTAACTAACCAATTATTATTTAACTAACCAATTGTTATTTAACTGGAAACTACTAACACATTTATTATTACTTGAAAACTAATTAATATTGGAATATTACATTACAGTTATAATGACTGAACATTTATTTAGTTTTAAAGTGCACAGTGTAAGCTCATAATTAAGGTTTTTCAATATTCATGAGAATTTTTTTGCATTATTATTTTAAATCTTAGCTGAATGATAACGGTTGTTACTTTTTCATGTTATGAATAGCTGTAAGAAGGCTTTTAACATATTCTTGTGTTAAAAGTTAATGAGGAAAACTCAGACCACAAAATTAAAAATGTACCAATTCATGGACAAATTTCACAAATACGTATCAGACTAAGAGGGGTGCCTACTAAACCTTTAAAACAGTACAGTTTGTTGAACTATGACTTTAAAAAAAATAAATTCTAATTAACTTGTCAATATTGACATATATAGTTAGATTCTCATTAGTTTATATGAATATTTATGTTGGATAATTGAAAAAATAAATAATCTAAGTTTAGCCATAGCGTCCACTTAAGGAACGATATAAAATATTTTTCAACATTATGGCTAGTTAGAAGCAGACTTCTAACCAAATAAGGCATTAAGACTGAATGAGCAAATTTTGAATGAAAATAATAATAAAAAATCATAAAGACTCATAAAATGAACCAAATTATATGAAGCTTAGACCAACATGTGCTAGACTAGTAGGAGTATGTATATAACTTGAGAAACTGTTAAGTTTGTTTGAAAATTGCTTTTTTTGATGCTCATTAAGATATATGAATATTCATTTTCATATTCATTAATTTGCATATTTATTTCAAATCTAAGTTTAGTGATAGTATCCAATTAATGAATGATACAACGATTATTCTTCAATGTTATGGTAAGTAATATGCAGACTTCTAGCTAAATTATGCATTAAGATTAAATAATTTGGAAGAAAATAAATTTAAAAAAAACTCATAGAAAAAAACACAACATAAACCAAATCATATAAAATCTTTGACCAACATCTGTTAGACAAGTAGTGATATGTATATAATTAGAAAATTGCTTTTGAATGATAAGAATCTAATTAACTTTTCAAAAATAAAGTCTATTTTTAGATTCTCTTTAAAATTTATGAATATTCATAAGTGCTAATTGGCATATTTGACATATAAACATAATGGCCATTCAATGACTTTCAATTGAGTACCAGTTGTATACTTCTATCCCCATTCTTTCGAAAATTTATAAGCATGTTTCTAAACATACCATCCTATAAAAAGTTCATGATAGTTGTCATGGAAACCATTAGTTTTCATATAGCCCAATTAAGTTTATTTTGAGTACATTTAAGATTCTGTTTCAAGGCACCCCAACGAACATTTTGGTACCCATGAAAAAAGTCTAGGGGTAGGGGTGAGCGGTAAGATGGTGTTGTTTTACATATTATGAGAGTTATTGGCGGGGCAAAGAAATGGAACGTAGTCATACGGAGAGTGAAAGAATTGGAAAGTAGCCGTACAGAGGATGGCGGGGCAAAGAAACGGAACTAATTGCATATACCGGTTCAGGTCAAGCTATTTGAAAGACCACTTTTGAACTGCCTACTTTCCCCGCGACGGCAACCTTTTTTTCTTTTAATCGACGGCGATGCCATTTATCATTCCGACATTCTTAAATTATTTTTACACTTAAAATATTAAATTGAAGCATTATATTAATTTTGCTATTCGTGTTGTCAGCAAACATTGAAAAATAGTACATGTATGGTGGTAAGAAGTCTTGAGGCGAGAATGTCATGTTGGGTCATGTAACAATATATTTGCGAGAGATAAATTATTTCAGGTAGCCATACTCCAAGCGCACGTAAACCTGCTGGGATATAGTACAGCACCTAGCTAATCGGCCGCAATGCATTGATAATTGAAAATTATAGTATGACAATTATTTTTTCCAACAATAAATGAGTGAATCATATATTATATTACAAATTACTGATATTGCTTAGCAAATGGTTCGAGTTTCCAGTCGCTAAACCTGTTGGGCGTAACACGGACGCTAGATGTTTACACATCTGTTGCCTGTTCTTTTTGTTATCTGTAAACTGATCATGACAGTTTACCAGTGTTATAGTAAGCACAGATGTAATATGAGCCGGATACGCTTTGTTATAATAATTTATATATTGTTCTTTTCTATGTTTATGTAAATATGTGTAAATAATGGGACTGCAAACGCAATCCAAAATAATAAAAAAACGAAAACAAAAAACAAACAAAAACATCGCGTTATCGTTTTAGGTGATATGAATGCAGGAAAGCTGCAGGAAAAAGTTTCAGCCAATGGTATTCTTGATGAAACTAATCAATATCAAACCAACAAAATGCGCCCACAACGAACGAATGGCTAGCATATGATGAATAGTTTAAATGTATATAAGCGACTTATCTTACAATTACAGTTACTAGATGTCGTGTGCTGCGGAGAGTCTCTTGCTATATATAGACATAATTCTCCAAAAATGAGGAACTTTCCTGTTGTTTGGTTGTTGAAAGTGGTAGTCGTAGTCTACATTTTCGGAATGGCATTTATTATTACCAGGCTTCTCTATAAAAACAATGATGATGTTTTGAATTGTGGACCCAACCGTGAGTGGGACAGGTTGGATGAAACGAAATCATTGATGACAACTTTCCAAAATGCTTCAGTAGGTGAAGAATCGCGATTGCCATATGCAAATTACAATATACCAATTTCAAAGAAACACAATCACTGGGAAAAAGTGAATAATATAATTGGACCTGGAAAAGATGGCAAATTTGTACAGATTCCAGAGGGTATCCAAAATGAAAAACTTCTCATCCATTTCCACAAAAGGTATGGATTTAATACTCTTTTAAGTGATGTAATAGGAGTCCATAGATCTTTCGGGGACTGCCGGCCACAAGCATGCAAGTATAAAGAATATCCACCAGATCTTCCACCAGCTTCTGTTGTCATTATATTTAGAGACGAATATACGAGCATCGTTCTAAGAACGGCATACAGCGTCCTAGACACAACGCCACCGCATCTACTGAAGGAGATTGTTCTTGTTGACGATGGCTCGGTAGATGAAAACATGACATTGGTTGTTAATTTACACGTAGCGAATGTACAGAAATTTCGACTGCTGAGAAATGAAAAGCCTCAAGGACTTATGAGGGCGCGGCAAAGAGGAATCGAAGCGACGACCGCTGATTATTTTATTGTCATGGACAGCCATATGGAAGTATGTGAGGGATGGATAGAGCCAATCATTAACAGGTTGGTACAAAAACCTAAAAATCTTCTATCACCACAAGTCGGTGGTATAAACCCGAATACGTTTGAACTTGAAATAGGTGATACTTTTAATGACGGCTTCATGTTTTTCAGTCAAATAACGATTGGTCAAACTTGGTCTGAATACACGCGTGAATTTATCAAAACAAGAAACGGGAGTGTTGACCCCATATTATTTCCGATCATGCAAGGGATGGTCTTGGCAATGAGGAAGGACTTCTTCTTGCAACTTCGCGGGTTTGATACCGGCATGAAAGTTTGGGGCACTGAACAAATTGAGCTGTCTGTGAAGGTTTGGCTTTGTGGTGGAAATGTAGAACTAGTTCCTTGTTCAAGAGTTGCTCACATGTTTCGCTCTACTCGATGGGGTGGGACACTTGACAACGTTAATCATATTGCTTGCAATAGGTATCGTTTTGCAACTACTTGGTTAGAGGCTGAACATCGGGACATCGTATTAAAGCTTCAGCTGGAGAAAGGCGCTGTACCTTCCAGCGTAGATGACAGAATAGCCATTAGAGATGCCAACAACTGTAAGCCATATCAGTACTTCATTGATCAGGTTAAGCAATTCTCAAATATCTACGAAGTTAAGAACACGTTGGCCTACGGAACAGGAATTAACAGTCACAACGGAAAGTGTTGGGATGTTGTCAGGGTTAATCGCTCTGAAATAGGAACAATTAAGACGTACAGCTGTCATTCTTTTGATAACCAGTACTTTTTGTTAACGGACAAATGCCAGATCCGCATTGAGCAGCACGTTGTATATGTCAGAGAAAACAGCACGACGCTTAACACTCAGTTGACCGTAATGGAATGGAAGAATGCTAGCTCTGTGTTCATTTATAAGGATAACAATACGATTGTTCATGAAGCTAGCGGGTTGTGTGCGACTGCCCTTGAGACGTTGGTTGAGTTAAGACCGTGTGACGGATCATCTGCCCAAGAGTGGACCATAAAGCGATTGCGTCGTGCAGAATGTAGACCTTTGGATAGTTAAGTTCAAATGAGAACACTGTCATAAAGCATATTTCGAATTAACCATTATAATCTTCTACACAATTTGTATTTTACGAAGGTTGTGCGATTTAAATATATACGGAAAATATGTTGTTTTCAAAAAATGACTTGGGTTCGCGTATCGTTTTAAGGACATGTGTATTGGGATAATCACCAAGGAAGCAAAACGAGGTTGAGAAAACGATAGCCAAAAATATTGACTGAATTACAAGCCTGCACATGTGAAATTATATACCTAGCGAATTTTTAAACAAGAGACAAGGGCAAACTACATTCTAGCGTGTGTTTATCTTAAACATGCATGTACCATGTACCTTAAACGACATGATTTTTCCATATCAGAAAATCATGTAGCCTGCTTTTTGATGCGATATTTACAAAAAATGAGGGGCACCCATGGCCAAGTATTTAGAGTCGTTGACTTTGATCTTCCTCAACTGATAATTAGCTGGACGTTATCAACATGGCAATAATTGTGTCGGTGTGATGTAACAAAAACAAAACCAAACAACAATAAATCATATCGGATCTTAAATTAAAAGTTATAGTTTGTAGACTAAATATAAAATTGTTAAGGCGATGGCATAAAAGTGAGCAAGAAGAAGCGTCCCTGTCTATTTGAGACATATTACCGAAAAATTAAACTTGCATTGAAAGAATCAATGAGGAGAACATTGAAGGTTTTTGGTTTGTTCATATTTGATTTGTTGTATGATACTTTGTTATTTTCTTTCTCTTCAAACCAGTACACTGGGATGGTGAAATACTTAAAGACAAAACTTTTGTCATTTTTAATAGAACATGGAGAGTCAATAAAAAGAAACAACTGAAACACAAAGGTAAAAATCAAAACAACTACAAGACAAAAAGATAACAATACACAACTAAGAACCGAGATTTTGCGCAAATACAAAAACAGCACAACACATCACGAGCACAACGCACAATATGTCAAAAAGCCTGCACAACAAAATATCTTTGGGCAGTAGTGGCGGCCCAGTGGCCTACATTACCTACATAGAAAAAATGTTCACACGAGCAGAACAAATATTTTGTTGATCACGCGAGCGATGGTCGGATAAATGTACACAGAGATCATAATTACATAATACCCTTTAGAAATCTCTTAATATGATATTTAAATAAACATTCAAATTTCAGTTGAAATATAATTGTTAAACGCGAATAAAGGTCGGTCAGGAAGTATGCACCATGATTTTTCATCAATACCATACGCGATATTAATGATAAAAAATGCTATTGACTGGTACTTTAATGATTTCATTTAACTTATAAAACAGTATAGGAAAATATAAAGAGCACGCCAAAATAACTAGTTGTTTTGAGACAAAAAGTATGCATATGTTTTGTGGATAAATGAATGTAATTTAAGGTAAAATGTTGCTCCAATAATTTATAAAGTTAAACCTTATAAAACATGTAAGTCACATTAAACTTAAAATGATAAAAATCCGGTAGATATATTCTTTTTTGCGTGTTTAACAAGAACTATCTTTAAGAACGTTATTCGGTGTCTGTGAGGCTTTATAACGTGCAATGGCTTTGCAACTGTGACATATATTTCAAGCCTGGATTAAGATTTTTGAGCTAAAGAAAAGAGAGCGAAGACTTGGACGGCGGACGGATAGGTGGACAAAACCCACCACTTAAACTTTCATAGGCGGACGAAATAAACATACACTCTCTCTCTCTCTCTCTCTCTCTCTCTCTCTCTCTCTCTCTCTCTCTCACACACACACACACACACACACACACACACACACACATACACACACACACACAACCTCCGGTGTCGCTTTTATGAGAGTAAAAAAGCCGAGGTATTCCGAATGACCAATTTGCCACGACTAGTTATTACGAGTGTATTCGTAGCAACTTGACGGTATCCGGACAAGACCCCGCAAAAGGACGAGATTGTTTGAGTGTAAGCAACAGTCACTGAAATGTCGCCGGTTAGTTATGTAACGAAGTATTTATTTGGAGATATTGCATTGTACTTCCTCTACCTTAAATACATTTGAGATGCAGATCACGTTTTATATTATATTGCACCTATGCAGTATCTAATGAAGTTTTAAGTCACTATATATTTTATCCTGCCATAGGCACCTATTTATATGGTTTATGCAAATATTCAGGGTCCAGCTCAGACTGTGGAGCTGTCTGACCAGGATCTACACTTTTTGCTGCTGTGTCTCTAGCATTTGTATGTAGATGTAAGACGATAACTAAGACTTGGTATGGGTTTTTAACAAATTTAGCAAGCTATAGGGTTAAGGCTGTGAACATAGACATGATTCTACCATAACAAGTAGAGGTTGCCATACGGACATTTGCTTATTTCTATATAGTTTACTTGAAAGTATTAACAGAAGGCCCTTGGCTTTATACCTTTTACATCTTTTTATACTTCTCACCCTTCTCAGCTCAACTGAGCACAACGTGCTCAATGTGAGTTTTTTTATACCCCTTCGTCCGTCGACCGGCATCAACAATTTAGCTTGTGATCACACTAGAGGCTACAGTTCTTCTCCAGTCTTTATCAAACTTGGTCAGAATGTTTGCCTGCAAGAAATCTTGGATGAGTTCAATTTTTAGTCACCTGGGATTAAAAACTAGGACCATATGACAAATTTTAGAAAATCAATGTGAACACGCTAGAGACTACATTTATAGCTCAATCTTCACCAAACTTGGTCAGAATGTTTTTCTGCATAAAATGTTGAAAAAAGTCGTAACTGGGTCACGTGGGGTCAAAAGGTATGACACTAGGTCAAATATAAGAAAAAGCTTATGGACGTACTAGAGGCCCCATTTATGATCCAATCTTCACCAAACTTGACCAGAATGTTTGCCTGTTTGAAATCTTGGATATGTTTGCAACTGGGTCACGTGGAGTAAAAAAAGAATGCCATTAGAAAATCTAAGAAAAAAGCTTGTGAGCACACTAGAGGCCACATTTATAGCCCAATCACAAATAATGAGTGTCTACATGGAATCTTGACAGAGTTCGTCAGTGCAACACGTGGGATCAAAAAGTAGGTCACTAGGTAAAATCTCTGAAAAAGCTATTGAACACACTAGAGACCACTCTTGTGTCCCAATCTTTGCTAAACATGGCCTGAATGTTTGCCTGAAAGAAATCTTAGGTGAGTTTGTAACAAGGTCAGAAGGAGTCAAAAACTAGGTCACTATGTCAAATTTTAGAAAAGCCTTATGCAAATGCTTAGAGTCAACACTGATGGTCCAATCTTCACCATTCTTGGCCAGAATGTTAAGTACAAGGTAGTTTAATATTCCTTTAGTTCATAGCATCTTGGTTGTATTGAGTTTTTAAAGCCCTCCGATCGACATGGGTAGTGCTTTTAAGGGCTTTATTAAAATTTTATTATTTTATCTAATTTATATTTTTATTGCAAAGTTCAATAACCATCCCTGGCAAGTTCTATCTGCTCTTTCATGCAACAGAAAGTTAAATTTCTTTCATTGTCTGTTTAGTTTTGTCAGCCTTTAAGTTCATTTGTAAGAAAATGTTTAAAACTTTTATGTTAAGAAATAAATAAATTGCATGAGGTATCATTTTGTGTACTTGTTTGATAATTATAAATATATCCTGGTGGGTTTTGAGTATGTTTTCTGATTATTGTCCCTTTTTAAAAATATATTCATAGTAGTGTTTTAATATTGCTTTCTAGGTTTGTCTCTTAATGGCTGTAATTATAGAAATAGTTATTTTATTAGTAAACATTGTTTGGCAGTTTAAAGATTTAAAGTCTTTTACAGACACTTGTATGCTGATCTGCTTTAAACTTCTTGAAACAACTGCTAAGCCGAACCATGCCATCTTGTCTTTTAATTTGTTTAACTGACTGGGTCACCGTATGTACATTATGTCTAGAACCATATTACTTGTACTATTGCATAGTTCAGATGTATTCTTTTCTTCTGTGCTTCAAATGGTTTATAACAGAACAGTAAAATACTTGAAAACTATAGCAATGGTATTTGTACTCCATTCTTGATTTAAATGCAATCTTTTGGAAGATAACATTTTCAAAACTTTTAAACAAAGTTCCGCCTTCTTCTCTGTCACATATTTTTACATACTTTTAATCTAGTGATCCGATGTATAATTTGTTTATTTTCCTCCAGTTTTTTAACTAATATTATGATCATTTTACTGTTAGATAATTTTTTCGGTGCTTTATGTAGCATTTTTATGCCTGAGTCTAGCTTTGTCAACTCTTTCCAGAAACTGTGTTTTGTTGTATTGTTAAATTACATACACTCTTTACAGTTCTTGTTTAAAACTTTATTCATGACACACTTTTAGCCCACTAATCAGTTGTTGCTTTTTGCACTGTCCAGATAATAATTTGTTAAATTATTTGAAAGTTACAGTTGGTATTGTATGGGTTGCACCTTAATTTCGCACCAGATAAGTTTTTTAAAAAGTTTTGAATAACTCTTAGTTTATCTTTCGAATAAATAGGCACAAAAACTATTTTGAGCTGTTGAAGTGATCCTATCGATTTTGGATATGTTTTAATTTTTTTTCTTGCTTTGTATAAAAAGTATTCCTTAACATATAATATATTCCCTAAAATGGATGAAAAGCTAAATTAATTGAAAAATAAATCATTGTTATTGTCAGTCAAAAAGCTTTGATCAAATAATGATCACATTCAGAGAAAAAGTCCTTAAAAAGATTGTAGCAAATACCGATTTGTACATTTACAATTCTACATAAAAGTAGAGCATTAAAGCTCAAAAAAGTTCTAATAAAACATACATAACATGTGCCATAGTGCCTTCAAATCTACATGACATATATTATCTTATCTTATTATTTGTTATTATTATATTTTTTTTCTATAGGCCTTTCCAAAAATATGATTTATTTGACCCTACATTTTGCTCTTCAATTGAGATTTAATATCCGGAAAACGCGCACCTGATACTTCCAGTAGTAAACTCGGCCAAACATGAACGCCCACATTATTCAGTTCATTGAAACGAAGTGTAAATAAACAGAAGCCATGAACAATACATCGAAAAAGAAAGGCAATGGGCACGCTCGTTTTTTTGTGTGTTTGTAAATGTAACGTCTGTGGTAAAATGATTAATGGGGCGAGATTGTCCTTACATCGATTTCCTGATTATGCGGCGGCTGTCCGCAGCAAAAAGGTCACACAGAATTCTGTCACTTTGGAAAGGCATACTTAGGCATCATGATCTGGATTTTTTCTCACATTTGCTGTAGTAATGGATGGTATTTCTTTGCATCTTACCTACAGAAGGTTATCTTCAATGCTGGTGTGTTTTAGGCTGTGGACATGTTGATTTACAGATGTTTCGCTACCTCGTTTAACGGCGCGTAAGTATAGTCAAAAGTCGGCATATTATATGTCGAAAATATTCTTGATAATTTTACTTATGCATTAGACTCGCTAAAATTGCAACTGAAATCACTGCTCTTAAGAAGCAAACATCGACCATGTTAAAATGGGCTAAAAGGTTTGACAAAAAAGACGCCGCATGTTCTGACGTTTTCCCTCACCGAGAAAAATGCCCAAGTAACACACTCTTTGGTTTCACAAGAATTTTTTTCCCGTACATAATGTGTCTTTCTTTAATTGTTGTCTGATATTTATTAACCTAAAAGAGTATGATCCTGGCAATCACGGAAAATTCCCATCTCTCACAAACTGTGAAAGGACATGCCTGGCTTATTGGAGACAAATAGGGTTATCGAAATGTTTGGAGTCACAGTTGGGATTATTAAAGAGTGAATTACAAAATGATATTTAAAAAGGTAAGATAAAAATATTTCGAAGCTCTAAAATAATGGAGGAGGATGCTAAAGAAAACACAACATAATTCTTTACTCTCTGAAAACAATACTTACGTCGGCATTATATGGTCACTCTTTCACCCTGTATTGTTAGTTCACACTTCTAACAAGACCAGTCAACAATCAATAAACAAATTGCTAATCACACACACACCATGACAATTAACACATTTAATTTAATCATATGGGAATGGATTCGTTTTTCTTGGGGAACGTTAATCCACATTCAATAAGAAATTTAATTACTACGATTTTCCTTTCAGTTTTGCATAGATTTTTTTAATCTCTACAAGTTGTCATGTTTTCTTCACAACAAATAATATGAATTTTTACCGAAATATTTTATATACACTCACTTTATTTGGCATATTGAATGCTATGTGACATTGATTAGTCAAATAATTTTAATTAAATATCTGCGGTTAACGTTTATAGTAGATGCCAAGCTACCGTAGTTATAAAATCTCGCCGTAGTTAGCAGTGAATCAGTGTTTCTTTTTGGTGAATAGAAATATATATAATGGATTTAGAAGAAATTAAATTTAAAAAAATATCATTGCAAATGTATGGCCAGAAAACAATTAACATTTACATATTTAATTGATAATGGCCGTTAAAATCAATTAGCGAAACAATAAACATACCGGCAGATTGGCAATTGATTTCACACCTGTTTACTTATTTAACATAAATGATCACCGATTAAAATACTTTAAAGGTGTACGTCAATTAACAAAACAATAAACATACCGGCAGATTGGCAATTGATTTCACACCTGTTTACTTATTTAACATAAATGATCACCGATTAAAATACTTTAAAGGTGTACGTCAATTAACAACAGTAAGACTTTAATTAAGTGACATTTGTTTTTGTAAACATACATATATCTGCATGTTAAAATATAATTTTAACATGAAATTATATTTAAATGTTTTCCTTTCATTCGTTCACTATATTATTCTTATAATAACTTTATATATATATATATATATATATATATATATATATATATATATATATATATATATATATATATATATATATATATATATATATATATATATATATATATATATAACATGTACATTCTAATTGTTAAATAAACTTATATACTAAATATCAATAACTGTTTACAAAGAGTGAACAATGACAACAAATACTTTGTTATATTTAATAGTTCAAAACGGCCTTGGTTGTAAAGTGATAACAAAGACAATTTTATGTAATAAAATCCTGGACCTAGGTGGCAAAACATCAGGTGCGAAATATCTGAGTAGGAAATATCTGTCATCCGACATGTTATCGTCAAAAGATTAATCTGCCATTCTTTGTTCCCGCCGTATACACACAGTAATTGTACATGTCACCATCACTAAACGGTGGCAACGAAAACAAATTATCAGTTCAATCTGTGCCATTACTCCGTTCACGTTGCACAGAATGGTCCGATTTTGAAAGCTTTCCCACACCTTTAGCTCGCAGAACAAGTTCCGCCTTCTTCTCTGTCACATATTAGTTGTGAAGATGCAAAGAGTCTTTGAATTTAACTACCGAAAGATGATCTTTTATTGAATCACTAAAAATACTTAGAATTTTCGTCTGATTCGTTCGCCATACTGCCAACAAATTTACTACCCAGAGCCGAAGCGTTCCGAATGTTCGACAATTATTAAAGGGATAAACTTACTTTTCGGAAAGACCTTTAGTCACAGTTTTGTTACATTTGACTGGCATGTGAATACCTTTATCCTGTGCCTTTTTTTCAAAGTTATATATATACGTTTCAATGCTCAGAGTGCCTTGTAATAATAGACATAACTAGACAATCCACACTTAATATCTATATAAATTATTTCATCACTAGTCTTCCGAGAGGAAGGTGAGGGTGAAAAACTCGACCAGATGGATACACCAACGCCGACACAGCTTGTCTAAACGACTTAAGGTGGCAGAAAGTTGAGAAAGGCATTGTGACTATATCTCAGAAGTCCAGTTGATAATGAGAAAGAACCTTATTTTAAATGCGGCAAATCGTGAATCGAGAGGACCTAAAACCACCTATGGAGTCTATTTGCCTTCAAGCAGAGGCTTCATAGACGATATTACAATCACAACAAGAATCCATGTGCAGGCAAGATTGCTGTTGGATGCTTTAGAAAGAATATCAACTTGGGCCAGAATAAAGTTCAAACCCAAGAACTCACGGAGCCTTATAATCAAGACAGGTCAGCCTACGAAGAAGTTCAACCGCAAAGTTCAAGCCGAAGACATACCATCAATGGACAGTCCAATCAAACGCCTTGGTAAATGGTATGATGAAACCCACAATGATGGGGAGAACAGCAAGCGCATCAAGAGCCAACTGAATCATGGTTTGTGGCTATTGACCCAGCTGGATTACTTGGGAAGTTCAAGGCCTGGCCTCGGTTTCACGAACATTCTTAAGTATTGCATAAACTTAGAATAATTATCAGTCTTAGCCTGTTAAAATTCTTATCTAAGACTTTAGAAATATTTGCGTTTCACTAACATTCTTAAGAATTTTCTAAGCTAAGAACGAATAATGTTTTTAGCTAAGAATTTCGTAGCTACTCTTCAATCTGAGGCGAGTTTTACCCGTTTATCACGTGACGTCATGGATCGATTTGTAAACATATTATCGTATGTTATCTGTCTGGAGCAGTCTCGAAAAAGAAACCAAAATTAGACAATTTGGGAAAACGGAATTTGCTATTGTGGCGGTTTGCAACAGAAGCGATGAATTATTTGGAAAATTTAGGGGATCGTCCAAAGGGGCCAAGAACAAAGATTTATGTTAGCATGACATTGCCCATGCATTAAACTCGTGAGTTTTTTTCTGTCAAT
Source organism: Sinonovacula constricta (assembly GCA_007844125.1). Classification (NCBI taxonomy): domain Eukaryota; kingdom Metazoa; phylum Mollusca; class Bivalvia; order Cardiida; family Solecurtidae; genus Sinonovacula; species Sinonovacula constricta. The sequence continues at coordinate 81,512,000 of CM017558.1, forward strand.
TTTACTTTTTTTAAAGACCTTTCCCATTTTCCGTGAACAAATTGATTTAAAATGAATAACAAATGCATAAAAGAACACGCTGACAATGATAGATTGAGATCAAATTAAATCGTTCAGCATTTACACATGTAAACAGATGAATGGACGAACACATCAACACGAGCTAGATCTAAAACATACTTGCAAAAATAATATTTACTTTCTATTGAGTCTTGATTTCCGTATTAAAACTGTTTACTTCTTCCATAATCTGAATCCCTTTCACTGAATATTATTATCTGTTACACATTGAACATATCCATATCAGTCCATATCCTATCCATATCCTATCCATTCCATGCATTACATGTTAGTCAATCCATTTGATGTTTCAGCATTGCAGAAATCTGATCAGTGACAGATCTACTATACATAATTATTCGTATATTCGCAGACCATGTCCATTGAATATGCTACCTGTGTGTTGATCTTAGTACACAACACTGTACAGTTCTGACTGTGGTTCAAAATCATAACTATATCCTGATTTCTGTAACAAAGTCTTTTAGACAGTCCAATAATTTATTTGGTTAATGTTTTAAACAACAAGTGTCCAATTTTCTACACAAATATGAACAAAAATATATCATCATTACGTACTAGCTTTAACGTAACGACAGACAACGATATTTTAAAATACACGTGACGTATGAAGTCGCGTACTACACGTCATGCATATGCCTATAAATAGCTACACGTGTTTGATAGGGCGCCACTACATGTATCCGTGATATTGAGTCATTGACATCATTTGCACGGTAGATAATTATTTTTGTTTCCAGAACTGGACACACATCTTGCATTCGCAGTGTGAAAGAATTAAAGAAATTGTATTATAATTGTAAAGGAAAAGATAATTTTATATGCATTGTCTTTGATATTTAAGTTGCATAATCAAACGTTGAAGACCCACACATATATAAAACATGTTTTGATTAAGTTGTGTTGTCATATTCCAAAATGTGACCATGATATAATATTCACGTGTTATGTTGTGAAACATTTAGCCACCTCATAAGAATAAATGTTTTTGTTCATTTTGGTAAGACCGATAATTGTAATTTTTGTGTGATTTTTACAACAATTAATTTTGCTTTGTAACATAACATATACCCCTGTGTTATCACTGCTTAATGAAAACAAAATATATAAACAAAAACTGCATCTATTTATTTATTTACTTAACCAGTTGACTACTTAAATTAGTCACTTACATAATATTATTTCTAGAAAGATTTCTTTTCGGATAAAAGTTTGGACACAAACGCAATAGAACTATTTCTTTCTCTTTTTATGATTTCAGCAAAGAAAACATGGATGCGACAAAGATGACTTGAGTTGGTAGCAAGCCTGTCTTTAAGCGATGTAAGGATTTGATTGTCAAACATTGGGCTAAAAACAGATCTGCTTAGGCGGCAGGCGTTGATAGTGGCATAAAGTCAATAATAAATACAGGTATGCAAACAATGGCAGATGTTTATACAAATCATATCTTATATTGTGCATTATATTTCAATTGTGTCTTTTACAGCTGAAGGGTATTGAAATACAATTAACACATACAAGTGTATTTTAAATGTAATTTAGTTATTATTTAATGATTATATCAAACATATTGTTAAAGACATATTACACGACATATTAATACTTGAGGAAAACGTTCAAAAACGGTGTAATAACAATTATGAATGAATACCATTTTATTCAAACAAATAACAAAAAATACAAAAACATAATAAGAAACAAATTTGTGTATAAATGTTTCAATAATAAGAATATATTACAAAGTCCTATGAGCATTGCAACATATACCAAACTCCGAAAAAGGCACAGAACAAAGGTATTTCACATGCAAGCCAAGCGAAAAGTAAGAACAAATTTGTGATGAGACATTTAACGAAAAGAGCAAACCCGACAGTTACGCAAGATTGTCTATAAAATTTATTGTTTCAATATTTTTTTCTTTTACTTATATAGTTGAAGTAGCTGACACTCAGGAAAATGTGATGACATTTAGTTTACCTGTGATACCAGTAGATTTTGCCACTAGTGTTGGATTTGACATTGTTAGGTATGAACACTTTATCAAAAGTACATAAATGTAAACTTTTGCAATTTATCAACTATTCTAAACTTTTCAAATACACAACAGCTTTATATTACCTTTCCTTCTGAGTATGGCAAAATCAATATAACAATTTGCTATACTTTATGTTAAAATTGAATAAATGATAGATTACAAATATTTTAGAACTAGTCTATAATTATCATACAGATTAAAATTTATGCTTGGTAACATTGCATCTACCAGCTCAATAATCTATTTAAGAAATGCATTTTTATTTAATATAATTAACATTACTAGAATACTTTTTATAATAACTATTATGAATTCCCTTAAATAATACAATACTGTAAATGTTTTGTATGCTGTTTGTGACTATACAGTCATTTTAATTTTTTATATAGATTGGCATACATACATAGTTGATTTAACATAACAAACTGTCTGACAGATAATATACAATTGTTGTGTGTACTTAACTTGTCTATTGCAGAATTGTTTCAGACGTGAACATAATTTTAGTTTGAACTTAACATAATGCCCATTCAAATTTGCAACAAAATTCAACTTCTTATCTTGAGCATTCTGTCTATGATGTTATTAATTATTTTGTATATTATTTTTTTCCTTCAGCACCAATTCGTCGTTACAATTGGAGAAAATATTAATAGAACCACTACTAGTAAGTGATTTAAAGCACTAATCTCAATCTCAATTGTTTCATCTTTATATAACAAGCACAAAACAGACTGAAAGCAAATTTAATCCTGCTCGGAAACAGAATTAGACTATTTGGGCGTAAAAATGAGTTTTGGTCGAATACCATTTTTAAAAATCAAAGAGAGTTTACACATTACATTTATGCACCAACCTTACTATTTATAAAACAGGTTATCATACCCTTTCCCATAGTTGTAAACCGGCCGCAATAGCTCAGGTGGTAGAGCGTCGGCTTGCGGATCGAGAGGTCGTGGGTTCAAACCCCGACCGGTTCAAACCAAAGACGCAGAAAGGCATAAACCATTCTGCATTTTATGGAAGTGTTTTATACAAGTTAAAGAAGATCAAGGGTCTCAATAACTTTTCTGACCACTTTACAAAACTTATCAGAAAATGTATTGCAGACGGTTACAACCCGGGAATCCTTCGATGTACTGCATTGCTTGCAATTGACCCTTTTACAGTCAAGAACTTGCATTGCTTTTAAATTACACGATGACCGGACAGGTCGTTGAGACTATATGAAAACAGTGACTTAAAGCCATAATTGAACAGTCACTGTTGGATTTCTTGTCTCATCATCTCTCCAGTCGTGCCCTATATAGGTGGGATATCTTGGGCAGTCTCCATACCCTTTACGTGAGATTGCACAGTAGGTATAACATCGAGATTTTTTGTACCTTTATCATATATAATATGTCAACTGCTGATAAATCCTCGGCTTTTATGATATGTTTTTTAAACGTATTAACTCTAAACAATACTAAGTTTCATTTTGTTGATTTGGGTTGTTTTCTAAAATTCTATTATTTCTTCCGTATTTTTTACATTTCACTTTTGACACATTCTATACATAGCGTGTGACGTCACTACGTTAAAGTCATCTCTATACTACGACTCGTAACGCACCCCAAATTTGAGATTTGTGCCTACATAAAAAATAGTTCCGCGTAGGAAATACGTTCGATTATAATATTCATTGAATTAAGATAAATGACTAAACAACCATATTCTAAGGCCTAATTATGTCCAGAAACTTTTAAAAGTCTTGATATTTATAGATAAATTGAAAAAATACGATGAGCAAGTTTTGCTACTTTCGCTTTCGTTAAACAGTAATATGTCCATTTTATACACAGCGTGTGACGTCACTACGTTAAAGTCTTGACCGTTTACAAAATTTAATTCAAAATGTTTGCATGGAACATATTTTAACTATTAGAATGGATAAAAAATGCCAAAATAATCTGTTGTATACCTCTTCGTACTTGTTTTGTTCATTTTAGCAATCACTTCCGTATTCATAACAGACATGTTGAAGAACTACTTTACCTACAATACACCGAGTGCATTCACACAGGTCATTTTGACCGTGTGTTGACGCAACGCTTTTGGCAATTTTGGCATATGACGTCATGGCATTTTTGACGTCATTATATTTTTCTTATAGTATATTAGCGCTTGTACTGCTTTATTTTATTTGAAACTACTCTCTCATTTGGAATTTTTTGGATGCCGAGGCTCTTAGCTACTGTACATATTGTACATATGTTGTTAGTTAATTTTATTACTAGTTATTATGTATGTACATAAGTTCATTATATCTCTTTTAACTCCCGATGCAGGTGCTTACTGTTAGTTGTTTCACTTTGACGGGATATTTTTATTTACACTGTTTGTTTGATAGTAAAACCTTCAAGAAGTGCGAGGTTGGAGCGCTCCACAAACCAGGTTTAAGCACCCGAGTTGGCCCTTTTGCCGACTGGCTGTTTCAAGGCGGTAACTGATGGTGTTTGTTTGTGTGTGTGTATGTTATGTCTCGTCTCTGTGTTTTTGTCAAATTTACATTTACCTTGTTTGCCTTTATCTACAGTTAGATAAAATTTAAATATCTATGGAAATGTTGATAGGACCTTTTCTTATTTACCTATTGAAAGTTGGTAGTAGTGGCTTCTCTCCTAACGCTAGGGGCTTAGGGAACAGCATTACACCTAACTCGTCGGTTACAGTATAATGGACCGGTAGTGGTTCAGTCCCTGGGCACCTCATAAGTGCCCCATGTGCTATAATGATAGAAATGTCGCTGCACAGTTTCGGTGCAAAAATGCCTGCTAATCCCATCTCATCCATAGTTGTTATTCGGAATTGTATAATCCCGAAATATGACCACTTTGACATTTAACAGATGGATTTTCGCTTTGACGTTACAACGTCAAAGAATCCTTCCAACAACAAAAACAACAGAAAAGTTTAAAGAAAAGCATATCTTTATGAATTTATGTAACCAGAAGTGATTTTTTAAATCAATTTTTCGTTCTTGTGAAAAAAGTGATTTTATAAGCAAAAATTCCTTTATTTATTTTACTATGGCCAAACTTATAGCAGATAAAACCTTATTGTTTTCCAAGTTATAACATGATGTAAGTCAATGCAAGTGATTGCAGAATAAAGATTAAAAGATATCTTAAAATGATGCATTGCTTAATGATTATGAAGCTAAATTAGCTTGTTGCATGACTTTAACCATGCTTATAGGTTATTTGTTCTTTATTAATAATAATTCCTTCCTGTAGATAATTCAAATTTGAAAATAAACATATGAATGCAATATAGTATAGTGATTTTAATTTTGTATATATGTAGTTTAAAGTTTTGAGCTTTCAGAATGCAATGGTAAACTGAGCAGACCCTAAGGAAAGTGTTTTATCAGGATCTGCTCTGTTTGCCAAGGTGCTCTGAGGCGTCTGTAGGTGGGAACGGGTTAAGTAGTTCATGATTTTTTTTTCAGTTTAGCCATTACTACAGTCATTTTAACAACATTCAACAAAGAGTCAGTCGAAATCATCAAACAGATCAACAAAAAGAAAAAAGGAAAATGAAGAAAGTGAACTGTACACTTTGGAAAAAAAGATTGATTCTCCACTTTTTCTGCTTAAGAAGTCGTTATTGTTTAAAGAAAGTGCATTCAAATCAGATTAAATAACTAGTTGTCAATAGCCAAAATGCTGCTGTCATTTATTATACTTGTTAGGTATGTGTTATTTAAAAAAACAACACTAATTATTCATCTTTGTTGTTCATTTAAATATGAGCCAATTTAATTGAAAAGGACCTCATCTTAATAATATCACTGATTATTGAAGTAAGAAAGTAAATCAAAAAGCTTTTAAGGCATCTTTTTGTATGCATTTCACCTGAATTATTCAGTCATTGGTTAAGTGCTACTATTAGGGTAATTTCATCATCAAAATCATCGTCAAAATAAGGGCAAAGCTGGTGTTGGTAGTATAAAATGCAATATATAATGAGGTTTTATGTGTTTTCTAAGTTGAAAGTTCAAAATACTGTGCATGAAAATCTTCATTTAAAATCAAAAATATTAAAACAGTAGGTACTGTTTTAATTGTTTTCATTTTAATAAAGATTTTTAACATAATATTTTCATCTTTCAAGTTAGAAACAACTTAAAACGTCATTATATATAGTGACACTGGAGGTTTGGAGACTTTTAAAAATATATGTACAAAAAGATTGTAGTTATACAACTAGGACTATTTCATTGTAAAAGATAGGGTGATTTCAGTGTCAAACGAAGAGCAAAACTGGAATTGGTAGTACAAAAGTCAATATAATATGACGCTTTATGTGGTGTTCAACATATTATGCATACATTTTATATTAAAAATGAAAAATATTAAATTTTGATATTTTTCATTTTCAATAAAGATTTTTATGCACACTATTTTGATCTTTCAAGTTAAAGACCACATAAAAGGTCCTTATATATTGCATGTTATACTACCAACACCAGATTTGTTCTTAGTTTGACAATGAAATCACCATAGAAGCTGAATTTTGAAGGCCATGAATGGAGTGATACAGACAATTAATGAAAATATGTGTCATCAATGGTACTTCTATTAACAGTTCCATCATCTGCAGCTTGAGGTGGTTGATGGATGTCCCAATGTGGCTCCTCAACTTCATAAATTTGACTTTGCATACTATCATCGTGCTGTTGTCCAATGTTATATAAAACGGTACAGGCCACTTTTGTCTGGCATGCTCGTTTGGGCTCCTGCCTTAGTCCATAATGTAAACATGCAAATTGTCTTTTTATAATACCAAATATCTATTCGATAAGTACTCGTGTTTCAGCAGTGCATAAAAATATCTGTTGAAATAGAAATTAATTACATGCAAAGAATGTATGTTTGATATTACACAAAGTCTCATTTCGTGAATTCCAAATTAATGTACCTATCATAATGTATATGCAATATTTTTTTTACAGTTATATTTTGGCAACGTTTACATTATCATACTTAAATACAAATTACTTGTTAAATATTTCATTATGTGGTTAGTATAGATGAAAACATCCAGTAAATAAAGTATCAGTAACAATAACATTTAGTTTTAATTTTCATTTAAAATCCAAATTTTATTATTGATTTATTTAGGAAAAGATGAAATATTATAATATTCATATGGCAATATTTAATTCATAAATTTTCAATAGAAAAACACTAGTACATAAACTTTATATATAATTGATATTTTCAAACATGGAGACACATATATTCATGTTTTCCATAAAATATGAAAAATTTACACAAAAAAATAAATAATAACAATTTAACAATTTCACAGCATATAAGTCATTTAAACTCTTAACCTTTCTGTGCAGGTGTAGTTTTACGTATATATGGCGTAAGAAGATATGAGCTTCAAGGATATCCACTATCTTCTAGAAGATGTCCATCTAAAGCACCTTTTATCAAAAGATTAAAGAAATTGAGCGGTTATTGTGTATGCATAATAAAATAGGTCTCTTATGCATTTAAAACTTTTGAAAAACATGGAAATAATTTTATTGTTGTTTTATACAGGCTTAAGTTTTCCCTTGTTGTTGTTTTTTCCTCAAATTAATGTATTATACATTGTCTTATACAGCACCTTTAACATTGATTGCATATTCTATTTACATCATTCAGCCCATGTACCTATTGTTATTTTCTAAAGGTTAAAATGCTGTCTTTTGATAAAGCAGAATGTATTAACTGATGAGGTACAAAACAGAAAATTGCTGCTTCACGTAACAGTCTGATTGTAGTGATCTTACATTACATTCACAAGGGATTTAACATTTAAAGAGATTAAATCACTTTATTTCCTACCAAATCTATGCCTTAAATCCACAAATTAATCATAAATGGTTATACATAAATACTTAATCTTAAATAGTTATTTGATAATTGATATGTTTAAAGTTTTAGCACATATCCATTTCAAATTTCTATAAATCATTTACCTTTTTTACAGCCTGAGGTGTCAACAAGTGTATATACTTACCAGTTTGTAATTGTCTGCCTACTGAAGACTCTCTAAACATCCGAATGTCATGAACACTACCTGGCCATTTGGTCACTACAATCTAAACATTACACTTTGCATCACAAATCATCTGAAAACAACAACAAAAACATTCAAGACATTTGATTTGTGATAAATGAACTGACATCTAAATATAAAAAGTTATAATTTGATATCTGACTACTTAATACATGACATAAGTGATAAAAAGATTTCGTTTGTATATAAAAAAGGGATTTTATTTTGGCCCTGTTATTTGTCCGAGGGTAGTCGTATTTGCCCGAGGTCGAAGGCCGAATGCTAATACGACTGTTTTGAGGACAAATAACAGGGTAAATATAAATTATCTATTGACAATTTTATTATATAACCATTGAACTTTTAGTCCAAAATGCATATTATTTGACTAGATGCTGAAAAACAACAAAATAATAATGTCGTTGGATTTATAATGAAAACTCCACAACTTAAACAAATGTGAATAACTTAAAGTGCTACGGCAGAATATAATTGTAACTGATTTTCTTTCTGATGTGCATTAACAGAAATGATTACTATTTTAGCATCACAAATTCCGGAATAATACGTAAACGATTTCGGCCTTTGATTATATCAATCCGTATTGTGGTAATGTCCAACTCCCCATCCAATTTAGCCTGGATCCTACATTCTGAACTTCCATTCCAACTATTTTTCGTTTCAAGAGGAAAATTACAATTTAATCTTTTCTTATACATGTGATCCATTTCCACCATTGCATACAGTTGTGTTTGTTTATATTTACGAAACATTAACCATTTTACAACAATTCTAAAGAAAACAGGAAGCGTAGTCTTATTTTTAAGGGCTTTTGAAATCTCATCCCCCATGTAATGCATGAGGCATGATTAGCCAATCAAATTGCAGAAAAGGTGTATACTCAGTAATATTTGTTTATTTGTTTGTTTGTTTATTGGGTTTATCGTCCCACCAACAGTATTTCAGTTATATTGAGACGGTGTCCACTTAAAGCAGATATAGTGCTGCCATCACTGTGTATAGCATGCCGTGAACACCTGGCATGAGACCACACCCAGTCACATTATCCTGACACCGGGCCAACCAGTCGTGGAACTACACTTATATTTGCTTGAGTGTTAGCAAGGGAGCTATACCACCACCATTTTTAATGATTTTGGTATGTCGCGGCTCGGGATCGAACCCGGGGCCTCCCGTAACTGGAGCCGACGCTCTACCGATTGCGCTACCAGGTCCGGTATACTCAGTAATACAACAAGGACCCTTACCACATGATCTGGCTATATGAGTACATAATATTTGAGCATATTCACATTTTAATATTATATTGAATATTTAATATAATATGTGCTTATGATACTGTTTTATTATAGTTTGATGAAATTGAATATAAGCAAAATCATTGTTTATCATTAATTTGAATACATCATTGAATGTAAGAGTTTACCTGGACATTAATTGAATGGGAGCACTTTCTGTTTTCAAATTCATCTTCGTTTTGCGATGGACCACGTATACGAATATGTGTGCAATCAATGCAGCCTACTTTGGGGACTCCTGAAAATGTAACATGATTTTCTTTCATACATGTTTTGTATTAATTACCATGAAGTTTATGTTCATTTTGTCAAAGTCTATTACAAATGAAACCTCCATAAACAATAGTAATTACAATCATTTTTATGATTTATACTGTATCTATATGTTAAAACATTTTAAAATGAAAATTACAAAACTAATCAACACATAAAAATCATCTAGATCTACTTTTGACTGTTTATTAACATAGATATATCTAATCAATACATGCGTACAATGTTTAAAAGAACGATGTACAAATATATTGAAACATAATATAGCTTTTAAGCTACTAAAACAGACTATAGTCATTCATAAACAAGAATATACTAAAGACACACCATGAGCGACATAATATTTGTTGCGTGCCATATATGAAATCGTACACGATTTCAAGTTATGTGGTACTCGCTGTTCAGGGACGGTTCAGTTTATACAAGGGATATAATTGGAATGAAACTTAATTTTTTGATTGGAGTTAAAGTTACATTACAAAAAACAGACATTACATGAGTCATTCATTCAAGGAGTCTGAGGACATAAATTAGATGGATATGTGATTTATCTAGAAGCGTGTCGGTGTGTTTAATGTGTACAACACTGTGCGTTTGGCAAATTTGACTGTGTCTACGAGGTTTGGATTGTTTGTTTTTATAATAAGACAATTGATGCCATATTTCTATCACACTTTGATTGAGCTTTAACATATTTATTTGCCTTTCATTGTTTGATATAGTATATATTAGTAAAACCCATTGAATGACATTTTAATCAATGGACCACTTTAAAATAAAAACATCATTTATGGAGTAAAATATAGAATGGCATTCATTGATTCACTCATATTGATTGCTCAAACGATTTAACTAAACTTTTATTTATTTATTTATTTATTGTTATTCGGTTGTGTTATTTTTCTCTTTCTCGGATTAGATTTGCGGTTATTCAGATAAAAAGTACATTTCACCGGAAAGTGATGTATTATTTACAGAATCAAGATCTATATTTCTTCCCTTCACACTCTTTCTCTCCCTCTCTCGTCTGCTCTCTTTCGCTCGCTCGCTCGCCTGCTCTTTCTCTCTTTCCCTCTCTCTCTTAATTATTCTTTCTCTCATCCTTTCTTTCTGTCTATTCACATCACATATTATTCTTGATATTGTTAAAAATGTAAAAGAGTTGTAAACGTACCTGCTATTGTGAAAAAATCCCTTTTCAGGGCTTGCAAATCGTCCACTTGCTCTGATGGAAACTTGACAAACTGCACCGGCAAGGAACTTAAAAGCGTAGTCGTCTTCTTGACACGGCTTACCGAAGACTTCGAAACACGGTGCAGGTCTTCAATAACCAAAAATGCCCCCCCCCCCCCCACACACACACACACTTGCAAAAAAATGCAAAGTCACGAGCAGTGTCAAGACAGGTGTGAGGGTCATTGACCGATTCGTCGCCGAATCTAGACCTACTGAAGTTGATTGCAACAACAGTAGGATAGATTCGGGGTAGAATCGGTAACGATCCCTTATCTCCTGTCTTGCCAATTGCTCTAAGGGTTTCAAGCGGTCCTGGAAAACGCGTTCTACACGGCACAATGGCCTCAAACGCTGAATCCTCTGTTCGAAGTCGGCCAGTTTTAAGTCTACTATTTATTCTTAAGTCAGGGGTAGAGTTGTCTTTAAATAAGGGACTTAAACTCTGTTATTAAGACTGTTTATAAGCCTGCTAATTTTCGTGAAACGCAAAAAGGTTAAGACTGTTAATTTAAGCATGGGATTGGGATTGGGATTGGGATTAGTCGGCATTTTTGCCGATACTGCGCAGCGACATTTCTATCATTATAGCACAGGGGCACTTATGAGGTGCCCAGGGACTGAACCCGGCCGGTCCATTATACTGACACCGACGAGTCAGGCGTAATGCTGTCCCCTTTGCCCCGAGCGTTAGGAGGGAAGCCACAACTACCAACTTTAAAGTCTTTGGTTTGACCCGGCCGGGGTTCGAACCCACGACCTCCCGATCTGCAAGCCGACGCTCTACCACCTGGGCCATTGCGGTTGGTTTAATTTAAGCATGTTACTAAGAATGTTACGGAATTAAGAAAAAATACAGAATTAAGAACGTTCGTGAAACAGGAGCCTGGGTTGTTCCAGATTGGGCTACTTCCAGCTTGATTTGGCTTCAGCGGTAGAACAGTTGAAGAAAACCGTCACCAGACATCTTAGAAAGTGGTTAGGTGTGGCACCCAGCTTCAGCATCATTGCACTTTAAGGACGAACCAGTCAGCTTCAACTTCCTGTAAGTTCACTTTTTAAGGAGTACAAGGCAGCTAAGTCGAGATTGGTGATGACCCTGAAGGACCCGCGTGATGACATAGCCCGTAGAGCTGGTGATGACACCAGGACTGGAAGAAAATGGTCTGCTATTCAAACTGAAAGCCGCTTGCGCAATGGAGACATTGTGGGCTCAACAGCAGTGGGAGCAGCCCCAAAAGTTGGAATTCGACTGACAGCAAGACAAGAAGAGAGATGGTGCAGTCAGAGATAAAGATGGGAGATGAAGAGGAAATATGCACTAGGGCAGTGGCCATGAGAACCCAACATGCATAGACTAAATGGCAGGAAAGAAGTTAACCTGGGCAAAAATGTGAAACAGTGAACCACTTCTCATCATTTTTCTGCTAAGGTCCGTCTATGACCTATTACAGTCGCCGGTAAATCTACATAGGTGGGGAAACGTCAATGACCCGACCTGCCAAATTAACGACAAGACGGGTACACCGGAAAACATCGTCAGGTGGCCCTGACGCATGGACGATACCGATGGCGGCATGACTTCGTTCTCCGAGAGTTGGCCAGCAGAGTCTGAACAGAAGAAGGCCAAACAACAATGACCCATAGCGACGTCTTTCCTAGATGAGGCAGAATCTTGGGAAATGATGGCTGACCTTGGAAAGAAATTTCCAAACATTGTGCAGACTACACAGAGACCAGATGAAGTTTTTTTTGTTCTCCTAAGAGGAAATGTCTAGCGATAAAAGAACACGCTGCGAAGAAGCTTTTTGAGAAATGACTGCCAAGTATGACGTCCTGACAAAACTGTGTAGGGAAAGGGATGGCGTAATTCGCTTTTTCCTGTGGAAGTGGGTGCCAGAGGATTTGCTGCGAAGTCCCTATGTAGATTCCTCACTGACATTGGATTAAACGGAAACCGGAGAAAATCAGCGATGGAAAGGCTTGGCCATGCAGCCGAAAGAGCGTCTCGCTGGCTATGGCTGAGGAAAGAGCAAGAGAAGGGTTTTGAAATTAAAGGGCCGAAACACTTCTATGACGGGTGGATCTCAACGGAGGATGTCAGTGGTTCGGGCAGTTGTTAAACTATTTCACTTTCACACATGGCTATTCTAAGCTTGGAAACATTTTAATTCAGCGGAAAAAAGTAGAAAAAAAAACGTGAAAGTCAGTATTGGTATTTTTGATGGGTTGCCGCCTGGTGCTATCATTTGTGTATAAATGATACTCATTTGAAGAACATTTTCTGTTCAAAAGTTAAAACATTTTATTCAGAGTCGTCTTACTTTTTAAAAAGAATTCTATCAACTGAACAAATGTTCCTATTGTCTATTAATCTAGCTCAAGATTACTATATCTTTTGATTTATTAGTACCAAGTTTGTGATAATTTTACAAGCATGATCGAACAGGGAAAAGGTTTATGACATAGTTAAATAAAGAAAAAGAAAGAATTTAAAATTTAGACAAAGGTGAAAAAAGTTATTCATTTTTCATGAGCATAAAAGAAATATTTCTGTTAAAGTTATCATTCTGTCATCAGGAGGTTTGCACTTTAATGTGTAAATGCAATGTAAAACAGCTAAGACAAAATTAGATTAAATATAGTGCTGTATTGGTAGGTAACTTGCGCCAACAAGCGCATTGGGTATCTGGCAGTCTTACAGGCCGGATACATTTTTCTTCCAATATTTTCTGTACAGCTTTATTGATTTTCAAAAGAGTATTAACTAGTGTCTATTTTTCAGTAAGAAGATTAGTCCTAAATAATTGATGCATGAGCATTTTTATAATAATTAATTTTCATATGATTTATGATTTTGTTTTTCTTAATGTTTCAACTTAAAGTGAAAGTGGTTAAGTGATAAAATTACTTGTAGAAGCGAATTTTATCATTTATCTAAGATAGGACTTAAATATTAAGTCGACATTGGACATCGTTAGACATTACAACAAGACAGTAGAACTTAACAAGTACTTACTTGAAAGCTATTGTATTTAAGCTGAAGATGAGTGTAGTTGGGCCGAAATACTTCTTATGGATCATATTTGTGATTTTTATTTCTGTAATTTATCAAATGTTTTATGATAAAAAGTCAAAATGAGAGCATCATTGTAAAAAGCTAATAGATCTGTGTGTTATTATAATTTTATCATTTATCAGTCTTGTTATAATTTCAATGCTATTTTAGCACGAAGTGAGGGTAATAGGGCTGAAGCTTTAAAGAAGCTGAACGGAGAAGGGTTCGAGCCCAAGTTCCATCAGCTTGACATGACAATTTCTCATCTATATCATTATCCAAATTCAGGCTGATACCAAATAACTGATCTTAGATTAGTTCTTCATTAACATATGGGGCGCTCGTGGCGTAGTGGCAGAGTTGCCGATTTGAAACTTCTCTGGCGGCTTAGCATATAACCGTGTTGGTTCGAATCCTGTTTGGGGCTAAGGACTTAATGTGGGAAGGTTTTCAGGCTGACTTATGGTGCGCCGGTGGTTCTCTCCAGACATTTGTCTGGGGTCTTCCTCCACAAAAAAGCTAAGCGTTGCTACAATGATTATAATTGGTCGCTGCAATATATAATGAAAATACAAACCCTTAACATGTTAAATTGACATGTAATTTAGTAATGGATCTTCGTTTTTTGACGTTCATTGGTTGATAAACCGTAAACCGATGAACATAAAAAATCAACAATTCATTCCTTATATAAAATTTAGATAAAATTAGAATCGATTCATTTAAAAAAGATGAAATACAACCTCATTATTTAACCTTTATAAGCTAATTCCAGTAAATGAATAGCTTAGTCTGCGGTTAATAATTTTTTGTGTGTATTTAAGCTCACAAAGTCCAGAAGCAAAGGAAACAGTTCCACATTTAAATTTCTTCAATTGTCTCCCAACAAATGAAAAAACAGAACCTTTACCTAAGAACACATGCTTTGAAAATGTTTTCCAAACACATCTGCTGTATGACCTAATTTTGACGTCTTGTTCATTCATGAAAATAGTCTCTGGTATAATAATAAGCTCCTCCCACATAACAAATCATTAATCAGGAATTTAACAGTGCGCTGTGTGCGTCACACTGTAGTCCATCGAGATATGAACATAATCCTCTATGTACAGTTTATGGCATCAGTTAACATTGGAAGTTTAAATATTACATGCTTCATCTTCTTAAATTTATTATTTTATATTAACCAAAGTTCTTCCTTATTCCTAACCAATGGCAGGTAAAAAAAACTTGCCTAAACAGTTGGCTTTATTATTTTTATACTGAAGAAACTTTGATCTAAAATGGTCTTTATATAGAGTTTTTCCTATCGTTGCTTTCCTGTAATTAATAAAGCTTTTGACTCTCTTTCCTATATATTTTACTTATCTTCACATTCAAAGATGGCTACCCTTGTGTCATTTGCTCAGTAAGCTGAATTATTATGACAACCAACTTCTGGGGTACCTTAGAAGTTTGCAAGAAGATATTTCCTCTCCTGAGACCTCATGCAATGTGAGATTTTCTTTAAAATACAATATCTTCAACTCACCTGAGCAAAGATTAAAATTTATAAAAGAATTTTGATTAGTCAGAAATTATGGCAAACTGCAGCAGAGTTATTTTAATGTACACTATTTATTACACAACTTCCAAAATCATCTTGTCCGAAATTGCCCTGACATTTATTGGAAATTTTCCTTGAGTGGCCCTCTTTCATAATTGCTCATTTTAATTAGTCAAAAAGATGGCTGCCGGGAGAATTGCAATTTTCCATATATTGCTTTATCGTAAGAAAATAGAAAACCATATTGTTATATTAACAAAAGGCACAAGACCTAGGAGTTCCTTATTTGGTATGGCCACTCTTTAATAACCCTGTATCAAAAAGATTTGTCTGAAACAAGACCGCTAGATTGTTGCAATATAGTGACTACTTATCAAGAATATTGTCAGCCGAGTGACATCATGAGGTGTTTTGCCCCTTTCACAACAATTGGTACATCCTTGAAGTAGCGGATGGGGGGTGGGGGGTGGGGGTGGGGGGTGATCAACCACTGCCATGTCCCTTCCGGCTGGGCTTGAGTCAGAGCTATTAAGTTGCTTTTACGTCCCAACACCTGGACATTCTGTTATAATTTTTAAACTATTTTATCAGTCAATTATACATGGCTGTAGAGCATGACCATATTTCAGATTGGGCTGTTTAGTAAACTTCAAAATCTTATTGATAACATTTATGAGATCTAAAGTAAAAGCTTCGCAGTTAGTAACCATGTTCAACAAATTTGGTCAGTCAAAGACGTTTGGTGAGCGATAAAGGGAAGCATGGCCCTCTTATTATTATATGTATTACTGTTAAAATATTTTTATGAAGTTTTATTTGTCAAAGCACTTAAGTTTGATAAAAATAAAAAATAAAAATACGGTTATATTATTCGGTTTGGTGTCCATGACACAAATAGATCACTTAATGGAGTAGATACGATCTGTGCATCTGCTTGATAAGTGCTTATTTGTTTATGTTTTGACCAATAAATGTAGTGAAGAATGGTACATTTAAAAAAATGGTCTGAATATAATTTTAACCTAATAAGGTTATACCTTGCCTGTCTTGTGTATATTAATTTTTTATGTTCGTTTGCATGTTTTATGTATTAGTTATATCCTCTTTCTTATGTCTTGTAAGTGCTGTAAAGAATGGTTCCTTTAAAGAGGAGCGTTCAAGATTGGTGTGACATTGATGTCCTTTGTACAGCAGAAGCAATTAGATTCCGAGCATAAAGATGACATTGTGGTCAATGGTGTAAGTATATGAAGAAATAAGTCAATGATGCTTTGAGGCCTTCAGTTTAACTATTAGTCTGCTGGACACAAATTAATCAGGCTTCAGCAAATAGTATAGACCCAGATCATCCAGATATTGCTGAAAGCATTCTGAATAAGTTCTTTTTTTACATACTTTATGAGACTCAGTGGCAAATATCTTGGTCAAATAACTCCCAGCAGAAGCTGACTGATCTGGATCTATACTATTACTAAGCCTGGTCAATTCATTTTATCTTTGCTTAGCATGATAATACCGCATGGGATATTACAGATTGTCGAGTGGCATATGTATTGCAATTGTATGAAGCAAATGTGCTAGGTATAATAATTGCATTTGTCCTACATGCACATGTCAAATGTAAATGTTCTAAAAAACTTACAAATATTTAAACAAATGAAAGATATTGCATGCATTATTTTCATATTGAAGGCAGTTTCTTTATCATCCGATGGCTGAAAGATCAGTGGCGAGATGTTTAAGTTGTCAAAACTATGACATATGCGTGCACATACATTGTTTGTACATGTAGTGAGTTCTGTATAAATTTTGACATAATTTGTATTTAAGAAATCATTTTTTAGCTCACATAAACATATGCTCTTTGTGATTACCCACTGTATGTTGTCATCTGTCATGCACCCATTAACATTTTTACTTGACATCTCTGAAACCACTAGGACATACGCATCTCACTATCATCCAAACCTCTTGTAGGCAGAAGGAACAATATGTTGTTCAAAGAATTTGATCCTTCAAAAACCAGGGAAGTGGCTATTTTTTCATTTATTGCCATGTAGTAAAACGTTAAGCAAATTTTGTCAGAACCTGCAAGAGCTAGATCCCTAATATTTGATAAAACATGTTCCTTTCTTGGTTTTCTAACAAGATAGTTTCAAGTAGTGATGAACCATTAATATGGCCACCAGGGGCTTTCGCATGTTCCTTATACATTAATGGTTTTATGGTATGACCGACTTAATCTCTTAATGATATTGAAAATAATTTTCCAAATAATTTATGGTAAGTTCCTTATTAATAATGATCTGGTTTGTTTAAAAACTCATGCCTTATGTCTACGGTACTCAAGTTAGCGATATAGGGCCATGTTGGACATCTTAAGACATTGTTTCTGTAAAATAAACTTAGATGGTAACAATATAATTAAAAACTTTGTGAATGTACCGAACATTAGTGTGAGATCAAGCTTACGTGGTTATGTGATAAATTTTAGTTGCAGAGTTCTTCAAACTCTTTGAGCTAATTGAGCTAATAGTTCTTCTGGTAATTGTAAGTTTTTTTAAAAAAAATGTTTTTTATTCAAAACTGGTATCTGTATATTCTGGTGTTAAAGTTGATAACTTGATATACTTTTTCTGTGGTATATTTCCGGTGCCGACCCACCTTTATATCTTGCTATGCTGCCTCCCAATGTGAAGGAACCTCGAGGCCAGATGGTGTCGGACAAAAAAGGGGCACCATGGCCATAACTGACTCACAATTTGTGAACCAAATTATTTCACTATTGTTTTGCTTTGATATAATTAATCTTTATCATGCCTCATTCTGTTTACAAAGCAACTGCTATTTATATAATGCATCTCAAATAATGATAAATAGAGACCAGCAGCAATTAATGAAGATACTGATTAGACAGCTCCCAACATAATGTTTAACGTAATTTGTACCTGAATGTTGCAGATTTTAAGCATTTAAAACATTTTAAACACTAAAGCACATGATGGAGATGTACCAGTTGATAAACCGTAACTTTTGATAAAAAATACTTGCATTTTGTTTTATTTAAATTATATTCATTAACTTCTATTGTATAGCATTAGTAAGCATTTACAATACTTCATCGAAAATCAGATTACCATGATGTTAAAATCATGGAATTAAGTAACTTAAGTAAATTATATTCTCACTAACAAAGCTACACCTTTCTTAGCCATTGACTTGTTAATTGAGTCGAATTTGAAGTCTTTTAATGCATCTATTACAATTCATTGCCACATTAAATGCAAGACAAAATAGAATTATATCCTTGATGAGATGCATATCCTCAAATAAGAAACAGTCTGTTTCATAGATTGTGGGGTACCATGGCCTGGTGATAGAGTCACTCCACTGACTGATCAGCTTCTTACCACTATGGTACCAGTCCATTTCGGTGGTCCTAACCAGATATTTGTCTGGGGTCTTCCTCCATTAAAATAGCGGGAAGAAGATATATCGACTGTCTGACTTGCAACGTGCCAGTCGTTCTACCAGACGTTTGTCTGCGGTCTTCCTCCACTAAAACAGCTGGGTATCACTATAATGACCATCACTGTGTAGCTGCAATGTCTTCCAAACAGAAAAAAATCATAGCAATGCATTGATTCATTCCATAATATACACTTACACATCTGATGAAAAAGTGTTGCTTTATTTGGAAATTATTTATCAGAGCTAGTAGGCCTCCGTCGGCCAGGGGTTGACAAAGGCTTTTCATCTGTCTTCCTACTGGTCTGCCCTGCTGGGGCAGCTTCTCCTGTGGCTGTATACACCTATGAAGAAATGACAGTCTCTTCCGCACACGTCACAACTGTGGGTGGTTTCTGGTCTATCTGCGGCGTGGCGCTCCTTTCTGTGGGTCTTCTTGTCTGCTGCGGCATCTAGGAGCTTCTGCTCTTTAGGTGGTGGTTCATGGTTCTCCAACGCGAGCGGTCAGTTGCGACTGCTTCCAAGGACTCTGTGTCGATGTCGAGGGACTTTAAGTCTCTTTTGCAGACGTCTTTAAAGCGTAGCTGAGGACGGCCTGTGGTTCTCATCCCTCTCGCTAGCTCCCCGTAGAGGAGTCCTTGGGAATACGACATGCGGGTGACGTGTCCCAGCCAACGCAGTCTTCGCTGTCTGAGCAGGGTGTGCATGCTGGGAGGCCTGCGCGGGACAGGACCTCGGCGTTTGTCACACTAGCTTGCCGGGATATGCTGAGAATGCGTCGGAGGCTTTTCAGATGGAAGGAGTTCAGACTCCTTTCCTGTCTAGCATAGGTTGCCCACGCTTTGCTGTCGTATAGCAGTGTACTGACAACACATACGTTGTACACTGCCATCTTGGTCTTCACTGTTAGTTTATTGTTCTCCCACACCCGTTTTGTGAGCCGCGCCAGAGATGTTGCCGCCTTTCAAATCCTCTTGTCAATTTCCGTTTTAGAGCATGTTTCAGCAGCAGGACAAGAAGATCCCGAAGAGTGTTGGAGCAAGGACGCAGCCATGTCGAAGGGCTCGGAGGTGCTGCCGTCGAACTGTATTGTCCACTTCATTTTGTCATGGAAGAATTCTATTAGGATCTGCAGTTTTGGTGGGCAGCCGATGAGAATCTGGAAAAATCCGTCCCTGCTGACCAGGTCAAATGACTTTGTCAGGTCAATGAAGGCGATGTACAGGGGCATCTGCTGTTCTCTGCTCTTCTCCTGGAGTAGGCGGAGGGAGAATAGCATGTCTTCTGTTGAGCGTTTAGCTTGGAAGCCGCACTGTGACTCGGGGTAGACACGCTCGGTCAGCTTCTGCAGTCTTGTCAATATGACTCGGGCGTAGACTTTGCCGACAATGCTAAGGAGCGAGATGCCTCTATTGTTGTTGCAGTCGCTCCTCTCACCTTTGTTCTTATACAGGGTGACAATTTTGGTGTCTCTCGTGTCTTATGGTACGGCACCTTTTTGCCAGCACTGACACAGGACCTCATGCAGCGGAAGCAGTAAGGTGGTCTTGCAGTGCTTGATCAAGTCGGGTAGGATACCGTCACTGCCTGGTGCCTTTCCTGAGACCAGGCTGTCAATGGCCTTGCTGAGCTCTTCCATGGTTGGCTCTGCGTCTAGGTCGTCGATTCGATGGTATCGAGGGCTGCGGGAGTCAGGATGTTCTGTCTGGAGTATAGGTCAGAGTAGTCTTCCACCCATTTCTCCATCTGCCGGCCCTTGTCTGTGATTGTATCCCCAGTGGTGGACTTCTGGGGCACTGTCGTGCTCTGGACTGGCCCGAGCGCTTTCTTGATGCCAACGTACATCCCTCTGATGTTGCCTGTGATGGCAGCTGTCTGTATGCTCTCGCTGAGGTCTGTCTAGTATTCGTTGGCGCAGCGTCTGGCTGTTTGTTGAACATTGCTCCTGACAGCCCTGGTGCTGATGCGGGTTTTTTTTGTGCTTTGGTGTGATGAAACTTCTCTGGCTGCACTCTGATCTTGCAGCAGACCAGCGAGTGGTCAGTGTCAAAATCCGCACTGTGGAAAGATCGGGTGAGAAGCACGTTGTTCCTGAGGGAGGACCGCCTGACAAGGATCAGGTCCAGCTTGTACCAGTGCTTCGCGTGCGGGTGTCTCCAGGAGACCTTGTGTTGAGGCTTGGTCTGGTCGTTGTCGTTCATCTTGCCCACACCGAACTGTCCCAGGCAGGACGGCCACGAGTCTTGATCAGTCCCCACTCTGGCGTTGAAGTCACCCAAGATAACAAGTTGTTCCGTGCTGGGGACGTCCCTGATGGTGTCAGCGAGGTTCTCGTAGAGCTCGTCCTTTGTCTCTGGGCTGGCGGTGGGGGCGTAGGTCCAAAGGAACGACAGGGTTATTACTGTTTGGCACCGGTGTCGTCGCAGGAGCTGCCAGAACGAGGTTGTATACAACAACGAACTGCCTTATGGACTCCGACTCCGGATTTTCCTCAGGGTTTATTCCTGAAGCCTTTTCCATGGGTGGATATAGTCGCAAGGCAGCGGAGGTTTGAAATCAGAGTTTTCCTTCCCCTAGATGGACTGCCATCCAAAGCTGACGAGCAACTGGTTTTAGGCGCCAGTGACCCGCCTTAAACCTTTCTCCTGTCAGTAGAATCAGTTCCGCCACGCGCAGGCCAGGAATTGGAATTTAGTTTTCAGAGGCTGTTTGAGACGCACGCCAATGGCGTACGTTATAGGTAGTGGGAGCTTGTCCCCACAACCACCCCCGGCTATGACAACCCTAACCATAACAGAGGTGAATAACAATATATTTACAGTGAGTTTTTAATACCTAGTATTTACTACTGCTTTGGGAATTTAGACGTGACTTCTGCAAAAAAACACTTTAGTCTTAGTAAAGACGGGTTTGAAACATACCTGTAGTGAAAGACAGTACCAATTAAACAAAAACAAATTCTAAATTTATAAATAAGCTCAACATGGCTCTCTGCTAACAATATTTGTCGGCATCAGAGCGGGTTACTCAGATGCAATATAACGTTTTTTCAAAATAAAGTCACAAGGCATCTTTGTTTAAAAACTATGGCTCAGATATGAAATACCAGTTTACAAGTGGGGATTAATGCTTCATGGTTTACATGGTAATAGGGCATCAATAAATAGTATTTTGCAAGATCTTTTCAGGTTAAAATGACTTCTCTAGTAGTTGGAAAAATATTTTGGTCTAAACAGTCAGATTCCACCTTTAAGATGTCTAACTCTTGAAGATAGTTGGATTCATAAGAAAACTGGCCATTTTATTTTTTTTTATAAATTAGTGCTTATCCTTTAATGCTTAGAGCGAATACTGCATTAACAGAGAATAAGCAACTCTTTTGACAGGTAAGGTAATGTTTTTGGTGAGGTTGGAACTAAAATTTGCTTATGAACAATTGGACATGAACATATAATAAGGATTAAACAAAATAATTGACTAAAATACTCTTAAAGTTCTGTCATTTATAAAAAAGTTTTGTCAATACAAAAATACAATAGTAGTGATAATTATGTTACTGATCTTCCAAAGACCTAACCAGACTATATACTACAATTTTCATTGACGGCTGAACTTAACATTAAAGATTATGACTGAAACGTAAAATTAACAAAACAATGTCTGATTTTTTTTATAGAGCAATACAAGCCCAAATCGAAACATATTATCATTACAGTATTATTTGATGAGTTTTTACTTTGCTTTGTTCTGTCATTCTGTCCTCAGTAATCTCAGATTACCGCATACTTTTGTTACAAAACAAGTTCTAAATTAAAACAAAATATTATATGGAAAAATGAAAAGGGTCTCTTAATAGCAATTTTTCTACACTTAAGCATGAATCTTATCATTCAGCTACACTCAGTCATGTTTATGAAACCTAAATACACTCAAAAGACACATGAAACAAACAACAATAATATATTCAAGGTAAAAATGTCATCAGGAAAACTTAAATTTACATAACTCTGCAATAAGTTGAAATCTTCTCTTTGTCTGTAGAACATAATCAGGAAAGGCAAACATTGATCCTGTGACAGTCTGTATATATCTCCAACATCAACAAAATTTGTCATGCCTAAATTTCAAATAACTGCATGCCCTTGTATGGTAATGAATTATTTTAATCGGGACAACAAATTTTATTACAACCAGCGCACTGCAGGGCAGATGGAAGATCTTCCCACATTAAGTTCTTATAACGGTGAGAGGCTAAGCAGTCGGGGGACTAACAAGTCTATTTTTCCGACTGTCTAAATGCCACACTTCAAGCGAGTTGATCAGTTGGGTATAGGTACATGCCATTTTTAAGTTTACTATTATGGTAGGGTGGCAATGAGGGATTATGAAATGACCTAAAGGGACATGTTTTAAAGAAGCAATGCTAATTACAAAAGTGTCTGTTTAGGTCTGTAGTTTATGAAACCACCGGCATAAATTGGCATAAATTGTGGCGAGGTGAGAATTTCAAGATGTCCGCCAGTGCCTTGAATGTCTTATTGAGCGCAATAAACAGCCCTAAAACCAGTGTTTCTTGTGGAATTTGGTTTATTTTAGTTTAAATGACTAATTAAATGACACCGTATAATAATTATTTTTTATACGTTGTGCTTGATAAGAGCACAATGTAAATGCGTTTTTAATTATTCTACCTTACATATAAGACAATAAAATGTATATATTTAATATAATTTTATTGCTCCCATATGAAAATGGTTTCTTGAATAAAATCTTATTTAGTTGCAACAAAATAAACACATGGAACTTTTTACTGAGTTACAATTTACATATGCACCGGATAAAAGATTTGAATGACGGATAATTTAAAAAATATTAAAAACATAATAATACCAACACTTTTCATGGATATAATGGTAATATAAAAAAGGTTTTAACCGTGTTTGTGTTGCATTTGTTTCCTTATTGAAAAATTAACTTTATGTAAAATATTTATGACAGAAAATCGGACATTCAGTTTGTATATTTGTAAAGTTATGAGTATATAAAAAGTTTAATAACTAGTAAGCATACTTTTTTCTTTAAGAAAGGATAGTTGTTTGCTTATGGTTTTGTGAACTTTACAAAAGAGAAAAAATATGAACAAATAGTTTGTTTTTATTAACCTATTTTAGTCAATGTGGCCTATATAGCGTGTTTTAAGCCATTGTTGAGACGGATGTTATTTGTCACACCGCAAATGTGGTATTCAGTCCGATACTTATGACCCTTCCAAATGACTTCAACACAATGTATACCGTATTGAATCGCACAAAGGAGCAAATGAATGCTCTTGAGTAAACAGTTTGCCCAATAGTATTTGATATGAGCCTTCTAGCCAAAGCCTTAGATATTGTGTGGGCAAACCCAGAATAGTTTGGTGGTGTTTATCCTCTTGAAGGTGGCATGCATTTAATGATGTCTGTTTTTGGTGGAAAAGGTCACATATATGGAGATTTAGGTATTTATCAACTTCTTACTGATTAAGATTTGTTAGTTATTTTAACTGGTGATCATGTTCTTTCTGAAAAGGACTTTGACAGAGCCTTGCGAGGACTTATCATGGTAGAGGAGGTTCTAAACAGACGTTCCTTCCACCAGTTTCAGAAATGGGTAGCAAAGAACTTTCAGGTTAGATTTAGAAAGCAAGTTAGAACAGTTAAGTAAACATTCTATGATAAACATGGTTGAAATTTAGGACGTCTTGCATTACATTGAAACAGAAGTTCTTCCGCTGATGGAGCTATTTAGATTGGAGGGTAGATCATCTTCCCCACTTTTCAGATTTTGGGATGATTACTTGTCTGAGGTAACTCTTCCTCCTAAACTCTATCTTGCAGCAACTACAAATGGAATGTGGAAAGCTCATGAATATGCTAAGGAAAAGTTGTTACCTTTTTTTTTCTTTTAGCAGGACTGTTTACGCCAGATTTAGGCTCTATTTAGTACTACAAGGTAGGAGATCTTTAACTGAATTAGTAAGTTTGAGGATGGAAGATTTGTAACAAAGCTTGTAGGGGGATGCTTTAACTCTGTATAGATAGACTATGCACTGGAGGTGACGGAAAATAAAGCACTGAAGTCATCCGGAGGTATAATTGGTCTAGCCAACAATTCCAATGCACCAAATAGCTAGTTCTTTCAAGACCAGTTACAGCCAAATACTCTATGAACTACAAGTCTCCTGCCAAGACAAATTCTAAACATCGTGCTGATTCACCATTTCACACGCTAGCATACAATATCAACGTGAAGATGTTGCTGTTTTTTTTAAGGGAGACACATTAATTGATCTTTTTTCGTTGGCCTACCCTCACTCTAGGCTTGTTAATATAGCCAGGTGGTGAGTTGTCAGCAGCTGTTAGATCGCCATGAATACGGCAAGCATGCCCTGGAGCAATTTGTAACAGAAACGTTTATGAATAATCCTGACACCACAACCAAGAAAAAGTTTTTTGATCCCATTCCGAAGTCAAAAGTTAAGACATTCTCATTAGCAGCACACAAAGAAAAAACAACTCTTGTGAAGACAAAATCAACAGTGCAGATATGTGTGTAAAATTACTTGCAATAAATTTCTTCAAAAAGGTTCCGCTAAAAAGCGTTCTTGCATTTGAAAACACTCCTCTACCTGAGTTTATTTGCAAATGACGGCTCAATGTTGTCAAGAAAATAGTCTGATTTTTACGGAGAAGCTTGAAGTACTTTTTGTGTCAGATCCTTGCATAGAGAAAGAGTTGAAGAATTTTAAGTGTTTCTTTTTGGATGCCATGTCAGGTGTTCAAATACTCCAACCTCAATCAGGGAGAAAGACCACATACAATATAAGAGCAGTTTCCTTTTGGCAACACATTCTTTCTTATTCTGAAGGTTCCAGACAAATTCATCTTCATATTGTTTTGACAGGTACATTGAGAGCAGCCTGAAGTCTGAAACACGAATACGTCGTGGCAATATTGTTCACGTTGTTTCTTACTGAAAACTCTTAAGATCTTCTTGGAGACCAGATAGAAATCAATGTAGCTGGAGGTATTGGTGATACAGATTTGCGTGTTACGTCTTCATGTATAGAGTTTGTTCTTCAGCTTAGATCAAATCTTGAAGAAGCTGACAGCCGTCATTTGCTTCACATTGTATATGCTGGTAGACAAAATACACAGCAGGCATGTGTTTCCAGTCCTGACACTGATGTTTTTGTGCTTCACTATTTCTCAGAACTGAACATAATAAAAATCTTCAAAACAGGAAGAAAGACAACTTACAGAGATATGACCAGGTATATTCCAGTTCACTCAGTTTTCAACTCTTTGTCTCCTCAGCAGGTAAATACCATCGTGCCTGTCTATCGCCTTACTGGGTGTGATACTTGCTCATCTTTCTTTGGTGTAGAGAAGAAAAAGATTTTTCTTGTTATGTGCCAATCTAGCCCATAAATTGTCGGCCTTTCAAAACTTTGAACACAAAAATATCTTACTGTGGAAATGAAAACATCTCCTGAGCGGTTTGTTTGTCTATTGTACGGTCAAGCTCGATGCACTGCACTCAAAAGCCTTCGCTCAATGACGGTTCCTCAGAATAAGCATACGAGGCCCCGAAAACTTCCGCAAACAAGTGACAGATTTATGATTCATATGTTGGGCTGCACTTTTCAACTTCTAATATGGCGGTCTTCTCTAACTCCTTTGATACCCAAGTTAGAACCTGTAGACTCTGCCTACATTAAAGACCATGATACTGGCTTTTACACAGCACAACTTATGACACAACCTGTTGCCCCTCCAGAACTATTAAATCACCTGATTTCCAAGTGTACTGATCTTTGTTCTCGATCTTGTACTTGTTCTTACAATGAACAACCGTGCACAAAGGCTTGCTCATGTGAAGGTTATACACTTCAACATCAAACATGAGAAAACATATTTACAATGCTTGCAAAGCAGAGAACAAATTGGAAAAGGGCGCATCGACATTTTAGGGAGAAAATGCAAGGTATTCCTTTACTTAAAGGAAATGATATAGTGAAAGGCCTCTTCGGCTTTACTTCATTTCTGGCAACATACTGTGCAATTTAGATAACAAATCTTGCAAACAACGGGTTGATTTTTGCTCCTGAGTAACACGCATTTAAATTAAAGTACTTTTGACCTTACTTGAAAATTCTGTCAAAAGGTTTACTCTTCCAACAAAGAAAAAGTGGCATTTATTAGGCCACATGACTCAATATGGCGTCTGGTTTAACTTCGGTCAGGAATATGAAGTCTCAAATCGGTTACACTTAAAGCTTGTGAGAGGGAGGAATATGAATTGATTATTAAATAAAATGATGTCAGTTTCCGTTTATTTTATTTTTAATTTGTGTGTTTGTTTTAAACATTCGGTGTTATTGTTTAGATTCGTGTATTTATCTACCATGCATAAAAAATGCAAAGAAAATGAGTCCATATTTATTGATAAATGGTTCAAGTCATCTTTGTCCAGTTTTAAACCAAAACAAAATATATTTAATTTATACACCACAAACTTCAAAATACATGATAAACCTCGTATCTTTGTTGCGTAAAGAATTCTGACACTCATGACCTCGCACCTCTTTCAGGAGATAAGAAACAATCAATGCAAAGGAGGATCGCTCAACCCACGTTCCGCCATGATGGTAAACACTACTTGTGTCTATGTGTATTATTCGGATACGGCCTGTGGAGCAGTATATTTTATCATTGTATGCAATAGCTTGGAAGCGATTCTGCAAGGCGACTTTTACGGGCGACTTATGGAAAGCTAGTCTAAAGCCTGCCACAGCTTATGCGGTGTTCCTGGAATTGTATATGCAATTCAATACGTCGTCCTTGTGGAGTGTAGACAGGATCCGACCTGAAATATTGCGCATTAGGAAGCTTCCTACGAAGACAATGGACTAAAAGCGCCTCAACCGAATGTCGTTTCATTAGACACCAATGCCCAGTTGATATCGAACTTAATGATGTTTTAAAGGAAATGACAATTTCCGAAAATTATACATTGTATAAAAATATTTTTGCAAGTTAACATAAAACTTATGTCATTACAATTTGTTTCAAGTAACTTATCTGCATTGTTGAAAATGGTTCAAATAAGAATTTTCTTAACTACAGCTTCGAAACATAAGGATGTGTGATAAACATATAAAGAACAAATACAACTTTTCTTGCCGAATTCCCGTACCATTTGTTGCACAAATTTTAATGACAGTACTAATTTCCGTGTTTTAATGAAGTGTCAATATATTTATTTTAAATTAACATACAATATGTGTTTTAAACTTATAGTAAGATTGGTTCGTATTGCAAATCTTCACGCCTGAGTTTATTTCTAAACAGGTTGATCTCAAATTGAAATACATGTATACCTTGTCTCGTGTCAGTAGCGGGGAAATAATAATCTTCAACACTGATTTTAATATCAAACAAGTTGTATGCGATATATGCTTTGTGTCTCTTAACTTTGTTTTAAAGTTAATTTATTTCATATTATTGCTACATAATAGGTAAGTCTTAATACCTTAATCATTTATTTACCTTGGTATCGTTACACAAATACACACAGTAAAAACGCTCTAGACAGTAATATTCAATTAAAAGAAATATAATTTCTATAATTAAATAGGAATAAAACTTTTGTAAATCAAAACAAAATGCTTATTCATTTTTTTTTAAGTTTGGTGTTGTTTGGACGCTTGGAACGATACAAATCAAATATATCAATATATTGTATCCAATGTAGTTAAAGTTGCGTTGCATGGCATCGGCTGAACGCACCGATTCTGTTTTATTTTCATCTTGGAAAGACACTGTTAAATTCTTATGATATAACTAAATAGGATCTGCGAAAATCCTCGGTATCAGGAACTTGATATTTTTAGTACTAGTGTTGGTGACGTGGCTGCTGAGAGACATTGAAAACTGACCTCCAGCCATGCAACGAACGTCAACGTGAATAGAAGATTAAGCTAATGCGGTTAAAACAACAAGAAAATGGAATACGCTTCGAATGGAGAAGACTTTTATTAAGAACTGAGAGTTTGCTTTATGTCATAAGGAAACGAAAGATAAAACAAGCTTGTAAAAGAATTTAATAATAATGAAGAAACTTAAAAGAACAAAAGACAATTGCATCTGTGCTAATACCAGAGTAAACCCTTGTACAGTGGGATAACTTAAAAATATCGTAAAGAAATGAAACCATAAAATATTGTGTGTATTAAAAACCCAAAAGAGAAGAAAAAGAAATAAAAGCCGTACTATTGAAACCATCATTTCAAAACAAAGAAAAACTGATGTAGTACAGCTACCGCTAAAATCTTTGTAACCAAATACAAAAGTAAACTGATCTTTTGGAAGAAAAAAAACCCCAAATACTCTAGCAACATTCGGCAAAAAGATAAAACTTCAAAAAATTAAATAAGAACCCCAATCTGAGTATTAAAGTGATATATTGAAAATAACATAAAATGGATGGTTAAATATTATTTTACAAACTGTCAGTTACATGTACCTGCGTTTGTCTTTCACCTCTGTCTTCAGACACTAACTAGAAATAAAACCAAAACTGATATCACAATGTTCACACTATAGAAATTCAAGAAACTTTTTGTGCAGTATTTTGCAACAGTAAGAATGCAACTACTTTTAATAACAATGACAATTGCTGCAATATTCTGGCCTTCACTTGATCAAATCCTATGACAGTGAATTGTTCAAGTTGGACATCGAAATAAGTAGCACATCACATTTTATAACGACAGAAAGAATAAAAAACAGGGACTTGTAACTTACCTTGAGATGTTACAATCCAAATATATGAAAATAGGGCATTGAGTTTGAATGATATAGTTTGATTTTTTCTCTTCAATCTGATTGGGTCAAACGATATCTTTACATCGACAATAAAAATCCTTGGAAAAGTATGGACAAATATTTGAAATTAAATTACTATGGCCATTAACTGATTTTTACTGATTTTACTGCATAACTAATGAATGTATGATCATACACGTGAATAAGAACAGATGTTTTATGTTTGATATTTTACAGGCATGGTAGCAAATACAATCTAAATAGAAATACGTCAACAATTGATTGGGAAAGATAACAATAATAGAACATTGGATCAGAAACAAGCAATGGCGAGATAACATCTTACAAAATCTGGCATGAAAAAACAAAACAATTAGCATATAGTTTATGATAACACAATACAAGCT
The DNA here is from genome assembly GCA_007844125.1 of Sinonovacula constricta. Lineage (NCBI taxonomy): Eukaryota > Metazoa > Mollusca > Bivalvia > Cardiida > Solecurtidae > Sinonovacula > Sinonovacula constricta. The sequence goes on from CM017558.1 coordinate 81,542,390, forward strand.
ACTACCTTCACAATTATTGGATTTATAGGCCGTTCAACAAAACGTGTGTGAAATATATGGTGTAAAAAGGAATCCATAATATTAGCTATAATATTTTTCTACTCAAATCAAAGGTTACATATCACACAGCATCACTTTCAGTACAGAAAAAATAATATGAGTTACTAAGACTTTTTGTATTTTTAGAAGAATGCTCATAAGAAAGGAAATCTTACACTTTCTCTAACACAAAATAAACGCAAAACTCTCATGCATACCGATTCTTCCAAATGAAAATACATAAAAAAAAGATACATGCGTACGCATTGTCTAGTAAAACTAAATGTTGCTTTAAGTAAGTTTTTGCATTGAGTCACTGAATCAATGAAATATCAATCTTAGATTGGCATGCAGCGCAACAAAAATATGCGAAAAATAAAATTCGTTTCTGCGATAGAGATCATATTATATAACAATTAGAAAGAAGCTTTGTTAGAAATTACGCCTAATTGATTGTAAACACTTATTTGCAATGCTAACATAGCAATAATGAGACAGGGTTTCTTCATTCTTGTCCTTCTATAGGTCCTTACATCAAGAGCTTTAATATCAGTCAAATCGCTTCTATGATAGGAGTTAAAAGTCAAAACCAGCCAAACATGTACACTCGTTTAAATGAATCCAAGGTTTTAAATTGATTACACTTAACATGCAAATATCAAATACAGCACTGCTGGGTGGGACCAAAAATCCAACCATAAAACAAACGACGAAACGGTATATACATGTATAACAATAAAAAAAAATCGTATATATAGATATGCAAGAAAAAACATCATAATATATCTAATTTAGATATATCTTTATTTATGTTATTTCACCTCTTCTCTTTCTCTCTTGTACTCTCGCTCAAACACACTCTCTAGCTTCCTCTCTCTCTTTCTCTTTCTCTTTCTCCTCTCTCTCTCTCTCTCTCTCTCTCTCTCTCTGATGAAATGTTTAATATTTAACAGATATTTCATTATTAACATTTCAAAGTTAGTGAATATCAGCAGCTAGTCGTAGGATTTTAACGCAATTTTGGATAGAAAAATACTATTATTGCTTCAATGCAATTAATTCAAACAAAATAAAAACATAAAGCGTTGGCTGATATAAAACTCCCATGTCAATCGTCTTTACATACGGGTAATATGACAACATATCATTGTGTGATTTCGACTGCTTTTAAAAAGTCGCTTCGTAATTTTGGTCCAAATGTTTAATTATGATTGTACTCCAGTAAAATATTTCGATTCAATACTTAGACACCGCAGCTGCATTGTACTCTACTACGGAACAATATTGATGCTCATCCTGATCATCTGAGACACGTGCTGGTTGCTCGTACACAGACTGGCCTTTCATATCTGACGCACCTGCTGGTTCGTCGTATACCGACTGGCCTTTTACATTAGACTCACCTGCTAGGTGGTCCTCGCGCACTGATTGGCGTCTTTGCAGAGCATATCGAATCCTTTAAATAGAAAAAGTATTTCCAGTCTTTATCTCCCGCAGCAAATGAAAAAAAGAGTGATACATGAGCCTCTATGAAACAAAACATTATTTCCAACACATGTTAAAGCAACCTTGTAAATATATACTATTACTGTTATGTATAATTGTTAATTATTATCCAAATAACCTAGGTTCGATATTCTTTATTTACCCTACAACGATTCCACTGATTAAGGCCAATCCGACCAGACATACACCAACTCCGATGAGTACACTTTCTGCGTGAACTTTAGCTTTTGGAACGGTGCAATGATCTCCGTCGTGAGTTGTTTCGCAGCCCCTTGGACAGAACCCGGTCACAATGTCACATGCGTCTCCTTGCAGACAATGACCACAGGGCACGCAGTCAACTGAGTACGTATTCGGTGCACAGATCTTCTCTACCAAACAGAGAATGTTGATAATTAAATAGCAATACAATGTCATTGTCATGCATGCATCATGTAATTGTCCATCGGTTCGTTAACCGTTCCTCTGTTCGGCAGTCCGTTTATATATTATCGTTTCGTTTATATATTTTATACTCGTTTCTGATATTTTTACAAAAAGATTTCAAATAACACCAGTAAACTATAGAATCTTGTATCTTAAACGTTTCAGCATAGTATTTGTCGCGAACATTATAATTAAAACTAAATAATAATGTCAAAGTTTATCCTTATTGTCAATTAAAAATGTCATGTAGAAATGTACGTACTCATTACACACAGGTCACCTTTATATCCAGCAGCACATGATTGACAGATACCTGTCACGTGATCACATGTGTCATTACCATAGCAATTGCCACATTTCATGGAACAACGGTGTCCGTAGAACCGATGTGAACAAACTGAAATTTTAGTTAATTTATTGAATTAACCTTCTAAAATTACAAACCAATCGGATAGGAATGTTTTGCATCAAACATAGCCAGTGCCAATTGGTTACTACTTATAAGATAATTTGACAACTATTTATAAAATTCATTTATAAGGGTTTTAAAACACGAACAACCAATACATTCGGAGTTTCCATATGCTATCATAAAAGGACGTTTACAAAGAAATATTATTTGTGTTCTTACAAACAAATAATCTATTATCAATTTAGACCTAATTGGCGTCGCGCTGGAGCGTAACGACTATATATATGAAATGCTCACTGAAATGTGCACATTTCTATTTTATGTAGTTATTTTTTTTTATATTTTTTTATTTTTGTGTGTCTGTAACTTTTAAAATAACTTTGAAAGTAAACAGTAAAATACTGAGAAAGAAACAACATACTTCGTTCGAGAAAAATACTATCTGAACAATGCTTAATTTGTGTAACGCGGAGTTGCTGCACGTGTGCAATTTTTGCTTGTACACTTTAGTTTTTTAGTTAATTATAATAAATTTGCAACTTTGTTCTACATATGTTACATATGAAAACCTTTTAAATGGTGTCGGATTTTGCGTTTTATTTTGTTTTAAACCATTCTATGGCATCAGAAATAAAAGTTCTACATACTTTTCTCGGGATTTATAGTATACTGAGAACTTTCAAATCCAAACCATAACATTTCCAATGTGTTGAAATAAAAACCATAACGTTTTAAATATCTTTGTTACCTGTTCACTTATTGCTTTAATCTACTTACCTCTTCCACTTTTTGCGTCGCCTTTGATGCTTCGCATCAACGACTTTTCTTGTAATAGATGGAATGCCAACAACATAAAGCATACAAGCTGGTTTTCAAAGCAAAAGAAGATACTTTGATAGTCAGAAATATAAAACAACAAAACTATTTGCTAATAGGAACTGGAGCAAAGTAGTGCCAATCCCGTTTGGTAATATCATACCTCAAGATAATTTGTTGCAAGGAGCAATCTCTCATATAATGAAATTGGATACAGCTTTAACCCAAATTCGAATTGCAGCATAACATGACCCGGTAAATGGCATAATAATTTATCAAGAAACTGCAAATCATGTCTGGATTAAATTTGACAACAGGAAATGAAGCCAAGCATTTAGTTTTTTCCGCGGCAGTTTCCCTATAGGCATGGATCTTACTGCGTGGTAGTTTCTAAAAGCGAAAACATTACAAAATATTTAGCGAGACTTGTACAAAAAATCAAATCCTAACAACCTTACCGTCTTTACAGTGGTCACCAACATATCCTGGCATACATCCTCGAAGACATCTGCCAGAGGTAATGTCACATGCGCTTTTGTCCAAGCAGTTCCCGCAATGAGATTTGCAGTCAAGACCATATGTTCCAGGAAAACATGCTACAACGATTTATCCAGGCGTGTATCAACGTATTAAATGCATGGTTTGACGAATTATTTGTTTAAATGGCAGTTTCTTGTGACATCAGTGCTTAGTGCATTGTGAGAGATGCAAACGATTAAAGAAGTTCAATCAAATATATGAAAGGAAAAGCTGCTTCGATGTCAGTTTGCTTTATCGACGCTTAAACAAATGATAAGAGGTTATACTATTTAGAATATGTTAGAATGTGTGTCAAAACCTGCTTAACATATATGTTAAACAATACGGAATTCTGTTGTGTGAATGTAATTAAAGCTCAGTTGTTATATGAAAGAAAATAACTTCACTATGCAGCAAAGTGCAAAACATATTCTATTCTTCTGTATTGTCTTTTTATTGCATATTGTATAGCTTGTTGATAGATATAAAAGTCACCAAGACAGAAAGGGGCTCCCATAGCTGAGTGGTAAGAGTCGCCGAATTATAAGCCCTCCACCGCGTGGGTTCGAGTCCCGGTCGGGGCGAAAACTTTCATGTGGGGAGTTTTATCCAGCTAACTTGCGATGCGCCCGAGGATTTACTCAGATATTAGTCTTCCTCTACCAATTAGTACTTAAACGTTGCCAGTTTTAAACAAAATAATGTCGGTGTGATGTTACAGAAAACAACAACAACTTAAACTTCATGTATGTATGAAATATTGTTAGATGAGTACCTGATATGCACAGCTCGCCGTGAAAGCCAGCTGCACAAGAGTGACAAATGCCTGTCACGTGATTACAGGCGCCGTCACCATAGCAATGACCACATGCAACAGAACAGCTCTCCCCATAGAACGACATTGGGCAAGCTGAAAGGTTGGATTCGACGGCAAACTTTGATTAAGACCTTGGTAGATTTTCACATTTGATTAACTTATGATAATTTAAATTAGGACTAGACGCATAAGGTCGTAATGAACAAAGAGACTGACAAAATACAATATGAATGTACTGTTTGTAGTGTGATCAGAAGTGAAATAATTACCTTGAGATGAAATTTTACAACGGTTTCGGTGGTATTCATTTTTATTTATATGGCTTTTGGTTTAACTTGAGAGTTATAACTGCCGCTAGATTATTTCAATTTCTGTTGATAAACATTTGCTGGTAATTATGCACTTGTGTGTCAATACGAAATGATTTGATGATAAATGAAACATGCATGTGATAATGTTAAATATATATATTAAATAATAAGATTTAAAATTTAAACTACCTTTAGACAAAGTCACACAAAAGTTAAAGTGACAAAAATGCTTAGACGAAATATTACACACAAAGCAAAAATTATCCTCTTTGAACTGTTATTCGGCAAAGGGGTACTTAAAACTGCTACACCTAGCACTTCAAAAAAGTTTTAATGACGAGCAGGGTGAATAAAATATTCCATCGAAGTGAGACAACAAACTGGAATCTTATTTTGTGAGATCTAAAAGCTTTGTAACAATTCCATAGTAATAAACTGGTTTCTGGAATTGAGATAAATTACTATCAAGGTATGAATTATTTGCAATACTAAAGTTGAAATCGTCTCTCTTGTTATAACTTTTACAACATTGTAATTGGAAATGGTGATCTCAATGTCTAAAATTGCTACATTTAAAGTGTCAAGTTTTTGGCTTGTTTATGGCTAGTTCTGGTGATAAAATCTGACGAATCAATAAACGAAGAAAGGATTTTCTGCAGAATGATGTCATGAACATTAAATTGAATTTCTCTATAGTATGGCTTTGTGTATAAGATTGTACGCGAGCAAATTAAGCGCTCGTCACAGTTCTCCGTATATGATTATCTCTCTGTGTGTCTCTCTCTTTCTTTTTCTTTCTCTCTGTCTTTCCCTCCTTATATTTAATATATTTTTCTCTCTTTGTCTGATAATTTCATCTTACTTTGTTGGCAAAGGATGCCTTGGTATCCAGCAGCACACTTTCTACACTGGCCACTTACTGGATCGCATTGTTCACCGTTGAAGCAATGACCACAGGGCAGCAAGCAGTCCTTGCCATAGGTATTTTTGCCACAAACTTGAAATAAATAAAAGCATAACTACAAAATTTACTAAATGATGTGGTAAACACGCCTCGTTACGCTTTGTCGGGTGTAATTATGCTGATATAAGAAAATAAATAGGATTAAATTGTTTTACTTTATAATTGACCTACTGTAAGTATACCCGTCAATTACAAGCTCAGTTGCACCAAACATGATTTGACAGATACTAGAAATTTCTTGACCGCCTTTGGCGCAATGGTAGACTCGCCGACTCTTCTGACTGCTTAGCATCTCACCACGTTGGTTTGTGGCCCGTTCGGGGCGAAAGATTTAATGTGGCTGTCTTCCAACTGGAGCCTTCCTCCGCAATAGCTGGACGTCTTTATAATGATCATAATTGGTCGATGCGATTATCGTGTAAACGAACACAACAAAAACAAATATATCGATCAAATTTACAAATATGTTTAAATTATAGCGGTGCAAATTAAGCTAATAAAGTTGCTAAAACAATCGAAGGAGTGTGGATGGGAGTTGTTGTTTGTAGAGTTGCCAACCTTACCTTATACATACATATGAATATATTGGCCCTGTTAGAATGTGTCGAACTTTTTCTTTTAAATTCGTTCTACTCACAGCCATATGTAAGTATTGCTTGTGAACATTTTTCAAAGTGGCAAATGTATTGTCGTTTTCTGATTAATCAAAATCAACTGAACTGGAACGTCCATTGTGTCGCAGCGATGATGTTTTTGTTTTTGTTTGTTTTTTGTTGTGTTTGTTGTTGTTGTTGTTGTTGTTTTTAATAGAAGGTATTTTTATTGAATGGCAAAGCAAGAGATCAGTACTCTAACGACTTACCCATGTCACATTTGTCACCATGGTAACCCTTTGTACATCCACCAGAAGGGCACCTTCCAGAGGCCGAGTCGCAGAAGTCGGAGTAACAATGGCATGTCAGGTTGCAGTTAACTCCAAATGTTCCTTGGTCGCATTCTAAGCAAGAATAAGTTCATGCACAACACCAGATCCACCGGAAACGATTCACAAAGTTAAACATATGCATTGGAACACCTCAGCTACTTAACCTTTAGAAATAGACCAACAAGGTAAAATTGAGAGATTTCAGATAGTTAATTTCGCCGAGATTTGTGATTTATGGAAATCTGCTAGCATTATTAGGAAATGTACCTCAAAATATGTTATAATTGTTGCATATGGTACAAAATGAAAAAAAAATGCATTAAATATGAAACAACTTTAGACATTTTCACTCGTGTGTAAATCTGATAAAATAACGTTACTGCTATTTTTAAGAATTGAATAGGGAGGGGATATTGTTTTGGCATTGTACGTCCGTCCCTCCTTCCGTCCTTCCGTCCGTCCCAATTTCGTTTCAACGATATTTCTTTGCCACGGCTTACTGGATTTCAACAAAATTTTATGGGAGCCATCAACAGCAAAAAGAGATGCGCATATCTTTGACATGTTACGGACTGACAATTTAACACAGAATTATGGCCGATGAATAGTATTTCGTTTCCGTGCTACATCACTTTTTACGAATGCACTTTTCTTCTTTCATCAAGATAATAACCATTAAGTTATTTAATGAAACTCAATAACTGATTTCGTCCTATTTTCTTTGTATGCAAATTCTGACTTTACCCTTTCTCCAAACAAATCCCGATCGGCGTGGGACATACTGTCTCTGACAGTCTTATTATATTGCGCGATATTCATACAAATGCTTTTTGGGGATGTTGTGAATTAAACAAAAAATGCGAATGCTGATTAGTCATATTGAAAAACTACATGTTTTATAGAAAGAATGTTAACCATCAATAAACAGTTCAAGAGATTGCGGTCAAATCAGTTCAGTTCTGTAACTTGAAAATACGAATTAGACAATTTACATTGTAAGAGTTTTTTAGTTAGATTTTACTTTTCATAGTCATCTTGTTTATTTTTATCTTTTCAATGAAGTTCTTTAGAAAAAAAAAAAAAAAAAAAAAACATAGAACAATATACTAAAATGTAACAAATTTGTCATTTACTGATGAATTGGAATTACAATCTCCGTTTTAAATAAATACAATTCTTCGTCACATATAATTTTCGGTGACCCAATAAGTAAGGGCTCATTTGATTCACCCACAAATTTTCTCACCGGACCTGATAGCAGAATCGGTAGAGCATGGCCTTCAGATACGGGATACCCCGAATTTAAACCCACACCACGATCTACCAAAATCGTAGTGACATAGCTCGCTTCCTACGGTGTATCAATCAAGCAAATATGAGGATATAATGTAAGATTAGAAGATAGAAAGAGTCATGATGAACGTTTTTTGGTACTTAAAGTATTGCTAGACATAAACTGATGCTCTTAAATTCAAGGAACTATTTAAAACTAGCCGTGTAATAAGAAATGTATCAAGATTTATATACAAGTGGTTAAAAAGAAGAAAGGAAAGCATTAAATATTTTGAATACCTCTATTTCGTTCAAACTACACGCAAGTCTATACTACAAGATGCATTCATATCTTGATCACGCTCTATTTACAAACATGCTTTTACAATAGACATTCTCTGCTTTGTATATGTATGTTATAACGTGTACGTACTGATACTGTTGTATCTTCAATAAACTTAACCACAGTATTGCACATTTTCCTAATTTTGTTATAATTTAATTTAGTTATTTAAATCAAATGTGTAATTTAATTTAGAAGAACTGACAAGTTGCCAACATCTGTACACACTACGGATGGTCTGAAGGTAAAGTGGAACGAAAACCCCTTATATCCAGCTAAAACAACAGTCCTTTATTAAATTTCTAATGTGTTCTATAGAGCACCGAGCTTTAGCGCCGTGAACGGTGTCCGAGGTTTGCTTAAGCCTGTTTACAAATCTCTAATCCTGCAGTTCATTTTTTAAAAACAAAAAGTGGAAAGCAAAAGGGCCAATTTGAAACAAAACAATTGAGGATGTACCCCTTAGTAAAGACGTCATAAAATAAAATGTAGCGTCATTTAAAATAATAGTGCCACCAAATACTTATACGTTTTAAATGCTAGGTTGGTGTTAAGTAAATATGGAATTCTTTTTCTTCGAGTTTCGTCTAAGTAGTTCTTGCGTTTCTCGTATGTCAACGCCTTATTTAAGGATTGATCACCTTAACAACGTAATGTCCTCATTGTATTCAGGTAGAGGAGAAGTTTAAATCGAACAAATAGAAAAACTCAATTATCAAATAAATCATGTATTTGTATTGATGCAAAACGTATTATTCACTACAGCCAATACTGTACAAGGAACAAGTGTTCATTTCTTGTAAGCCAACAGAAAAGCAAGTGTTTTACAACAAAACAACTTGTCCAACAATTATTTTTCCGTAAACTGTACACTAAACGCTAAGATGTCTTGTTAGAATTTATGTAATTGTCATCGAGGTAATTGGGTTATTAAAAAACAAAAGCATTACATTTATGTACATGTATATAAATAACCATACTGATTTTTTAACCTTCTATCATTTGTTTTCAATAGGCAAAAATGCATTAGATAAAAATAAAATATAATAAAGGCTGTCCTTACAACCTAAATTAGGTGACAACCTGCAATAGTTAACTGTTTTATAAACCTATAAAGGTGTATGTGGTTAATCACACACGATGTTTAAGTGTATGATTTATGGTGTCCAGCAAATACAAACGAGTTTTGTGTAAACATGTTCTTTCAATCAAGACTTTAGAGTGTGTAACTTTCTGCATGAGCTGCTGTATTATTTCATTTTGTCTGAATGTGCTGGTTCCTGCACGACACGTCGTCTTCATTTGTTTGACATTTCTGCCAGGTTAAAATGTCTCCAGAAATGACAGAGTAACTGAGGGGACACGACCACCGCACATCTTAAGTTTATGACTTTGACCTGTAAGTGTGACCTTGAGCTTAGAGTAACCGACCTGGGTCTTATGTGCGACACGTCGTCTTTATGTATTGGACATTTCTGCCAGGTTTATGACATTGACCTTTAAGTGTGACCTTGACCTTCGGACAGAGTTTCAACTACTATATGCCCGCCTTTGGGGGCATAACAAGAGCATTGCATTTAAAAGGAACTTTGTGTGAAAATAAATTGAACATTAAATAAACAAGGTGTGCGCGAGGTGGGTGAATACATTATTAATGTTTAATTAAAATAATGACAACATTAAAAATACAATTACAAAGGGAATTATATAGGTATCTGTGCATATGGTGGAAGTGTAAATGGTAGTTGAAATGCCGATAAACCAAAATATGCACCATACGCGACAAACTAAAACGTGGCACCGATAAAAAGAGAAACTAGCAAACAGAACAAGTTTAGGCTGTGAAAACATTACATAAAATAGATAATGCATTAGTTGATGTTGAACCTAGTGAATATAGGTCAAAGAGCTAGCCAGAGAAAAACGTTAAACGCGTTTTAATGTTTCACTGTGTCAATTGGTGTTTGTGTCTTTTTACGTCAGGGACTACTCTGATGTTATTGTCATTCTACATAACGACTTCCGATTGAGCAAATCAGCTACAATAAAAGAACAAAGATAATTTGATAGAGAGAAAAATGTTTGGCCAGTACAAAGATTAATAGTCACAAGCACATTTAAACATGTATTACCATAATTATCATAAATCATTTCCTGCCAAACAGCAGTAACATTCATTTGGACTGGGACGTGCATACCCCGTATCCATACATTATTTTATTTTATTACTGTTCCAAATGGAAATACACTCCGCTTTACTTGGAAGAGTATAGATACGTGATCATACCTGGTCTTTTATACCGCCTCATGGAAATTCCAGGACAAACATTTGTACTACTCTTACACTTACCTAATCTGAAACTGTAAACTCATTCTTTGTTCGTTGCTGAGCACTAAACCATGACAATGGAACTACATTCTGAATCGTTTCTACTTACCCAGTAATAAGAAAACAGTTTTGGGGGTAAAGTTTTAACAGCCCTTTAACATGTATATCCAACTTACAGTGAACACATAAGTTACTCAATTAAGACGAGGTACTGTATTTGTACTTGTCACCTTAATCTGCAGCACAATATTCTAGACAGGTAAGTATATCATGCCTATCATGCCTACCTTGATTACATCTTAGTCCCTTCTATACCAAACACAGTACCCTGGACAAGAGGGCTTATTACATCCTAACATGACAACGTCTCTGTTCCGTTCTATTCTTTTTAAGAGAGAACAACCACACTTAAGAGAAGCTACTCACCACTTACTTTGATCGGCGCCGTATGACCTATCAAGTGTCGGTGTGCCGTAAAACCCAAAAAACAAAACAAACTTACTTTGATCACACCTTTGTCCTTTCCAACCCAGTGTACAACCACCTGAACATAATCCAGAAGCCTTGTTACAAGGAGCTCCATCACAGTGGCACTGCGCACAGTCGGGCTCAAAATGATAGTTGTCACAGGCTGTTTTGTAAAGTTAACATAACTGACCAGAATGGTTTTATTATATTACAACGAAAACGATAAATACAGGAACGACAACTGATAAACTTTAGTTTGGATACGATTTAATAAAGAGTAAAAGGGAAACTTGAAAAAAATAGAAGAATCCCATCTAGACATATTTGATGCATACGCGTAGACCAGCAACTCCATTAGTTGTCACTATACACCTCACATGGATGGACAACATTACACAAATAAGAGCACTAACGTGCGTCTAAAACAGCATTTCAATACAAGTGTAACAGAATTAACCTTTCCAACAAACTAAACTGCATTTGTATAAAAATCAAACTGGAAAATATCCCTACTTTATACATAATTATTTAAGTCATGTTAGATGGAAAATTAAATTTACGTAATTTGGTAAATATGTCATCTTGTATAATGCTGACAACTGCCCAGTGAGACAAACTTACGCATAAACACCTGCACCTCACACACCACCATCAAAACCTCTTTATTTTGGTTTCGTGGTTTATGATGTGCAAGAGCGACATATCTGATCGGAGTGTCCCCAAAGAGAACGTCTGTGACGCCTTGTTTGGCCAGGTACTCCTGAGACGTAACATTGTTGATGTACACGTATGACGAGTTGGAATTGTTGTATGGAGTGGTCTCTGATACAAACATTTTGAAGCCGTAAAGTTGTTCGTACCCTGTAAATGTCAACATTATCATTAGCTTCCCTTTCGTGTTTGCAAACTGTTAAGAAACTGTTTAAAAGACACTATCAACTCATGTCCTTTCTTTCTTCAAAAGATCTTATTTGGTAATACTGTTCTTGACATACTGACTGATTTTGCTTTAAGTTTAATTTTAATATGGAATTAGCAAAATGAACAATGGCAATCCCTCTCTACAAACCAACCTTCGTCCTTTCTTCCGAATACCTTCACCTTCCCCACCCGGACGGGCGCACCTAGGTCAATCTCCCACCAGGGCCCCTTGGCCGGGTATTCTTTCCCGACACCCGCACAGCACCGACAATCATCTCCTGTGAATTTTGTTGTATTATCTACAGCCAGGTCTGCGGTCCACTTGTATTCACTGTAGTCTAAGGTGGTGGACTGGTACACCGTCTTCTGTAGTGCGACGTTTACTGTAGATCACATATGACAATTAAAGAATGTTATCGTACAAACATAGTGGTACGCAGATATGAATACTTAATATGATATTGGTAATTGTTTGTATCAAATATCACAACAAGAATCAAAATTATGATAAATTGTTATTAATTATTAATTAATTAAATTATTATCTTCTTGATTTAAATTATGATTGCAAAATCTAGTCTTTGTAATGAACAAAGTTAAAGTAAGCCTGTGAATAGCATTGTATTTGATATTGTATTTTATAAAAGCTTTTCTTTGTTTTGATTATATTGGGTCCATAGACTTGCCTGTAAACACCGGAAAACACTTGATATTGATTATATGAAGGTAACCTTTACAATTGCAACGTTAAATTTTTATATAATAAAAGTTAAAAGATTCATAGAACCAATTTTAAGTACATTTTAAGTCAATCTGTTGAGAAATGGCTTGATAATACAACTTTGGTAGACCGTGTACATATAATCATGAGTATCTGAGACCCTCATAATGCCATATACTTAGCCGCCCGAGCAGTAATTCAGGCCACTCGGTGCCCCGCTAACAAACTTTATAGACACTCCTCGAAGGGGGTGCAGACTTTATTAGCCATTGTGCTTTGGTTATTTGTCACCTTGTGTCCTAATCGAGGTACACATTAGCATGCATCCCCCGCTACCCACCCCAGTATGTCAAATTTGGTCTACGCCCCCCACCCCCACTCCCCAGCTGGAAAAGTTCTGAAGCCAGGCCTGTCAATTATATTTTTATGAAATATGTCAAGCCCGTTAAAACAACAATATATCAGTCAATGTATCTAAACTACACATGATGCATAGTTTAAATAATAGCCCAAGAAGCAACAACAGAAAGTATATATGTGTGTGTGTTTGTTTGTGCGTGTGTGTGTGTGTGTGTGTGTGTGTGTGTGTGTGCGTGCGTGCTTGTGTGCGTGTGTGTTACGTATAACTTTTCACCCTATTTAAACAAATGTTTATGTCAGAACTTTTCGTTATTATGTCAACTAACATAAAACAGTCTTTATCAGCTCTGGTGACAAATACCGGAAAATCTGCACGTTGTTGTATTGAGCTGGACAGGTGCAAATGTAAACGCCCTACTAAAATATATCATCAAAATATGTCATAAGTGTTATGTTTTGTCATGCCATCTATTTAAATGTACATTAACATGACATATTTTTGTGTTTTTGAAAAGTTAAACAACATGAAACAATCATTATTAACACATATTACAATTACAACAAAGCTGTAAACGTAGTTTTCTGAAGCGGGAAAGTTGGGTCGATGAGTAGCCTGTATAACCTTTTATTTTAGCACTTTTTTTTAATCCGAAATAACGTGAAAATATTTAAAAGCAGAGATGACATCTCCTCAAATCTACGTACAACAAAACAACGATCTTTAAGTATACATCAAGGTCTTGTTCAACAATATTTATTCTAGATACATTATTTTTAGCATATAGTTTTCAAGGTCATTAAGAAAGATAGAAAAAAGTACAGATAATAAATTTTCTCCTGGTCTAAGACCATTACAACATTGGAAAAAATCTGACTTTTTACCTTCAATAGAGACACAGGATTTAATATCGTTGTGCATATTTTTTATTATTGAAATAATTTGATTCTTGTGTCACCTATATATTTCATAATCTTTGTCCAAAAGCCAGCTCTCCAAACAGAGTCAAGGCTTTCTTAAAATCCACAAAATCGCAAAAAGCACTATTTTTATGTTTACAATATTCAGATAGTATATGCTAAAAAAATGCTATTGCCAATAGTTAAATGGTGTTTTCTAATCCCAGATTGTTGGCATTTAATAAATTGTTATTTTCCAGAAAATAAGTAAGACGTTCGTTTATGATTGATGTAAGCAATTTACCTAGACAACTAAGAATTGTTATTGGTCTATAATTTTCTGGTAAAACAAGCATCACCTTTGATTTTATATAGGACTTATGGATCCAACAAGCCAGATGTCAGGTAAAATTTTACTATTTAAGATATTATTAAAAAGTTTGACATATATAGGCAAGAACATATCACTTGTGTTCCTGATGAATTTCATTAAAAATATCATCAAGACCGCAACATTTACCATTTTTCAACTTTTTAAGAGCATTCAATATTTCATCTGCTGTAATTTCACAATCTAACTCACAGCTATCAATTTCAATTTCCGGGTAGGATGGGTCAGGTACATTATTTTTACAGTGTGTTTTATGATTAGAAATCTTGCAGAATTCCTTACTTTTACTTTTTTATAATCTACTTGCGTCTTTCATTGGTGACCTATTGAATTCAGATTTAGTTGAAATGTTTTTTTTCTCTTTCGTATTAAATTCATTTCTAGCTTTGTAACAAGACTTATCAAACCCTTTTTTGTTGTGTTTTTATTATAATTGTACTGTTTTATCCGTAACAACAGTGACAAAAGTTATTCTAGCTGAGTCGTTTAAGACTTTGCCTATTTGCGTCACCGTATTATTTAAAGGGTTAGATCAATAAGTTTTGAAATATTTCCTATCATATTTGCATCTATATTACATCTGAAATCAGCTACTGTATCGTTTTGCCAACGATTTACCCGCTCGTGTTGACAACCTGTGTTTTCAGGGGGTGTCAGATATTTTAAATTAAAATTTATAGGGTTATGAACGTCAGACAATATTGGGCAAAAAGGTGATAACAGATCGAGGCTACTTTTTGAAGGTAGCACATAATCAACAACAGAGGAGTTTTTACAAGTAAACAACCTACAATGTTATCTTGAAGTCTCTGCGATTTAAAATAAAAAGTTTATTAATGCTGCCACAGGTCAATAATATTTTTCTCAATGCAGTTAGCTTCATGGTCACAGGAAGAACGTTATAATTATATGTTATTTTTACTTAGCATATTTAATGTCGAATTGCTCCCAATATTACTAGGATCCATGGCAAGGTTTCTAAAAATATGGTCATCAAATGATGGCATATCAGACAAAGTGCCAGTGCGGGCATTTAAATCGCCCATAAGAACGACATACTTATAGCGAGAGAGCACATTTTCTACGTCAGCTGCAATGCTAGATACAAGTCACGTGAAAAGTAGGAAGTGTTTTCAGGCAGGATATATACTGTGAAAAGACATCCTCGTCCAACGAGAAACGAGACTTATCAACTTTTACCCATTGAATGTATTCACTTTTGGTATCAATATTTGACACATATTTCGATACATTATTTCTGACAAAAAAACCAATGCCACCAGACCTTCGTCGTGTTTTTTGCTTTCCATATTTTTCTGTGAACGTGAAGCCATCTAAATGAACACGGTCAAACGTATCCAATTTAGTTTCCGCGCAGGCAAAAATGTCAAGTTTACAAATATATTAAAAAAAATTGGACTCATTTAATTTAGATATTATACCGCACACATTAACAAAGGAGAATGTCAGATCATCTCAACAGTTTGAACTATCAGAAGGGAATCCTAGAGTTTAGTACCAGAGTATTCATTGCGCATGCGCTCTGCGTCCTCGCGACTAACAGGCTTGTGGACATGTGTATAGTCTAAGTTCGTTAATATTGTATTGTGTGTCTAACTAGTGTTCCAATCGCTAATTTCATTGTTAGTTATTTGCGAATTCTTCAAGTTCAATAGACAGTTAATCAAAAATTTGATTTGTTCTAATTTTGCAGTCCGATATCTCGGTTACTTCCCTTGATTTCAAAAGGAGGCTACTCGCCGCTGAGCCTCTGGTGACTAAGTAAAACAAAAGATGACGGACAAGGACAAAGAAATCAACGAAGCTTGTGTAAACAACAAAGCATTGGACCATTTCAAGCTAACAGATTTGAAAAAGTACCTGGCGAATCGTCATTTGAATGGATGCGGAAGGAAATATCAGCTAATCGAGCGACTTGTCGGCGCTCACAAGCTAGATATTACTGGCAATTATGAATTGAAAAGGAGAGAACAACTCGAGAAGTAACACTTCGCCCTCCCTCAACTGGTAACAGGTCACCCTTGATCGGTAACAGTTCGCCCTTGATCGGTAACATGTCGCCGTCGGATATAAGTGTATACGTCAAGCAAAAATGTATAGTTGTTAACTTATTTATAATTATTTCGACACCATTCACATCAATTTGTATTTATTTTCATCGGCTTCATATGCATTTTGAGTACTTCGGATATAAGTGTACCATTTCCACGCGTTAAATGAAGGGGGAAAATGATGTCAAGTAAAGTATATACTTGATTAAATTTGATAAATAGTGTATAATATATATAAT
Organism: Sinonovacula constricta; assembly: GCA_007844125.1. NCBI lineage: Eukaryota > Metazoa > Mollusca > Bivalvia > Cardiida > Solecurtidae > Sinonovacula > Sinonovacula constricta. Next base: position 81,559,138 of record CM017558.1, read on the forward strand.
ACTTTATCAGATATTCATAGAAACACAATTAGTTGGTTGCCGTCTAGTCTACTTCTTCATACTGCATTGTGATAAAGCTAGCGTACGTTACTAGACTTAATCATACACTGACATGTCTATTAATTGCAAGCACTAATATACGTCTATGACGGCAAACATCAGTTAAGATCACAGTGACTAATTATCAATCAAGATTAGTGCTAACACTGTCATCACAATAATGACTGTAGGCAAACATCAATTAACGATTACACACTGACCAATTTATTAATTTTAAATTTTATATACGTCTATGTCGGTAAACATTAATTAAGATCACACTGACAAATTGTCAATCAAGATTAGTGCGAATGTTATCATCACAATAATGACTCTAGGCACACATCAATTAACGTTCACGCTTTTATGTGCAATTATAAGATAACTGCATACTTAAGTCATCTAGAGTGTGACAACCTTATTAAAGTATTGGCAACAGAATGTATGTATGCAAATAAGTACCATTTAAACCCTCGAAACAGCGGAATTTTATTTAAATATAAAATATGAAATAAATAAATCACGTACAGAGTATAACTATTATATTTTAGTAAGTAACATTGCATTTAAACCAAGGAACAGTGGCAACTCGTTTATTGTACTGGGAGGATCTGATTTTTCTTCTTTGGATAAAACAATTTTAGAATATGAAAAACAAAAATATAATAATTTACGATGTTAATAATACGATGTAAATAATAATAAAGAATAAAGAAACAAAAGAAGCATAAATTTTATGTGAATGGTGTCGAAATAATAAAAAATGAATTAACAGGTTTACATTTTTTACTTAATTTCTTAAGATTTAAGGGTGAAGGATGGCGTATACAATTATATCAAAAGTGCTTATAATGTATATGAAGACGAAGAAAACAAATACAATGCGAATGGTTATAAATAAATTAACAAATTTACTATTTTTTGTTTGATGTAAACACTCATATCCAAAGACGACATATTATAAAGCAAGGGCGAACTGTTACCTATCTAGGGCGAGCTGTAACCGATCAAAGGCGAACTGTTACTAGTTAAGGGAGGGCAAAGTGTTATAGTACAATCGAAATGCGTCGCAGTCGTTTGTTTTGAGGAAATCGATGCAATGAAACAGTTCTGTTTTCGACCACCTTCCCGCTATAAACACCTTTACAAATGCAGCAATATTTCGGCGATAACCATTTCGGTTTTGTTTCTTTAATTAACTTTCCATGTCACTCGATGTTCCTGTTATACACGCTGATAAAATTTCTTCTTATATACCGGAAGTTTTAATCAGTGCGAGAGCGCATGCGCACTCAATTTCATTTTTTTTTTTCAATTTATTTATTGGCATAAACATACAGTTCATTGCCAGAACATCATAACATAGCGTCAATAAGTAAACAGATATTTGTTCAAAGAGAGAAATGTGTGAAATGAGCATTTACAAATACAAATGCAAAAAAGGTCAAGATGGATTTTACAGTAACAATATGGATATTTATAAACAAGTATCGATTATTAATTATTAATTATTAAGTTGAAGTGTAGTTTCCTTTTTAGAAAAGGACAGATATATAAATTCAGAAAGGTTCTTAATTAAAGATGGTTTCCTGCTCTGGAATAATAATTTAAATTTATGAATTGTAGGAAAAGAGCAAAAATAAGAGGGCCGAAATAAACTTCTTAAATCTCTGAACAACGGATATACTAAGACGAATTGGTATTCGTTTTCCAATACCTTCATATTACATTATTTACAAATTCTATTGTGCCTTTCTATGTTTTTTATAACGACCTTTTTCAATAGCAAGTTTATGGCATGATAATCTAATACGACTATAAGCAATACGGTGCTGATAATTATCGATAATATCAGTGTAGGGCTCAAATCCAAATGTATTCTTAACAAGACAAAATGTTTCTAGTTTTCTAGAATCTTCAATCGAATTAAACTAACACTGAACATATATGTCTAATATTCCCTGTACAGCAAGATTAACACAGTTATTACTACACAATCTGTTGGTGAAAATATATGACAAGCCTAGGTTTTCAAACAACATTTTTATATTTTTGTCAACTTTAATATGAAATTACCTTCATTGTCAGTTAAATAAGCAAGTCGGTACTGTAGGGAATTGGTATACTTGTTAAGTTTAAACCAATACCTAATTAAACGGACTTTGCGTATAATCAACAATAGGAATCTACCCAGTTCACCATAGACAGATGGTGCATGTTTTTGGTTGACAGACAAAATTTGCTTAAGGAATTTAATGTGGACGCGTTCGATGTTACCTGACTTATGAAAACCCAAATTTTCACACTAATAACATAAAATGGGAAGAATCATACTATCGAACAATTTTAACTTTTCTTCTGTATTTAGAGACATAAAAACAAACAAGGAGTTTAAAGAGAATGTCGCTTGTAATGCTTTATCAGCCAGGTATTTTTGTGATTGGTAAAAACATTAATTCGATTTCAGAGTAACACCTTAATACGTAAATTCACTTACATTTTGAAATAGTTCTTAATTGTACACAATAGAAACAGTACCAGCAATCCTAGTCCGACATCCTTTCTCAAAAACCATAACTGCAGATTTAGGTACGTTGACTTCGATTCCCCACATTTTGTAAAATGAATTTAATACATTTACCAAAGTTTGGAGTCCCTCTGCCGTTTTTGAAAAGAGAACAGTATCGTCGGCAAATAATAACAAAAACAAATCAGTCCCATCGATAGTTACATTGTCATATGCGGCTACATGAGCAGATGACATCATAAACTCATACATATCATTGATAAAGAACAAAAACAATAGAGGGGATAATAATTCGCCCTGCTTTACCACGTAAAAACTATCAAAGAAACCGGAGTAGTTGCCATTCACTCTTACACAACTTATAAGATTTTTATACATTGATTGCAGTATGTGTAACATTTTAGACGAACAACCACTTCGTATCAATTTAAGAAACATTCCATTTCTATATACAAAATCAAAGGCTTTTTTAAAATCCATAAAACAGAAAAATAACTTTTGATTATCATAATTTACAATTTTCTCGATTATAGCCTTAAGAACAAATACACAGTCAACAGTACTTCTATTTTTTTCTAAACCCGTATTGAAAATCGTTTAGAATTTCATGAGTATCAACCCAATCAGTCAGTCTTTTATTAATGATCTGTGAAAATATTTTAGAAAAACATACTTGTTAATGCTATTCCTCTATAATTATTAATATCATTCAGGTGTCCTTTTTGGGAACGGGAACAATTATTGCCTTATGCCACTCTGCTGGATAGATTCCTTGTGTAAAATATAATTGAACAATATACAAAGAACAGGAGACAAACCATCAATGCAGTCAATAAATAATTCAGGAAACAACTTATCGAATCCCCCACTTTTGCCTCTTTTTAAATAGCCAATAGCGGACTTAACTTCGTCTATGTTTATCTCACAGTCAAGAGAATGAATATTAATATCAACGAACGAGCACTCAGTTAATTCGTCCTCTATATCACCATTTACAAAAGTGTTATCATTAGATAACAATTGTCTAAAATGAATGAGAAAATCATCAGCTGCAACATTGGATTCTCTATTGTTACTACCTTTAATTTTCTTAATTTCAGACCAAAACTTCTGAGGATCAGATTTTGATAACTCATGTAAATGCCGTTTTTGTTTACAATTAAATGCAGCTTTAGTCTCCTTTATAACACATCTATAGGCTCTGCGTAACCTTTTAAAATCATTCAAGTCTGTTGCAGTCTTAGTCCTTTTATATTTAGCACAAGCAGAACGAAATTCTCTCCTTGCAGCAGAACACTCTCTGTTAAACCATTCATTGTTACAAGTTATTGACTTATTCTTACTTTTGTCTGGAAAATACTTTAACGACTTGCCAAAAACAGAATATGCTGCATCATATATTTTAGTAGTTTTGGAGTCTATGGCATCATCAAGTGTAACTAATTAGTTACACAGTTGGTCAACTATTGAATTTAAAGACTCGTGTTGACAGTTAACAACATCTATATATAATTTCATTTTGTTCTGATCATATATTAACTTATCTACATATGTACAATTATCATTTTTATTGTTATTTGGAATACCATATTCAACGGATAAATCTATTTGAATTAGTACATGCGACGACACTACGTGCAAGTAATGCACTACAAATTTACTTATAAAGGGAAATAACTCTTCTGTACATGATACATATTCAATTTCACTGTTACCTAGATCAGACATAAATGTGTAATTGCCTATACCACGGTCATTTCCAATACGTTCATTGACAAAACGAAGTGTTGGTGGGACGATAAAACCAATAAACAATACGAAGGCCGCAAGACAAACACAAATTAATCAGAGCGTGACCATGTGAGTTAACAGTTTTATCCATACAGCTTCGTTGAGGTAAGCTAGAATTCGTGAATGTTTGGTTATCAATTTGACAAATGAATCTATCAGACTTTTCTGGGCCTATCATAACATCAGATTTTAGGCCACATCTAGCTTTTAGATCTCCAATGACGCAGACAAAGCCTATGTTATTAAAGAATCTTACGTCATTCTCTAACTGTTCGAAGTAACCAATTGAATGTGTATTAAAATACGCACCATTTGCAGGTGGTATGTAACAAAAACACATGTACAAGTCTTTAGGGGTGTTAAGATAATGATTCGGGAATTTTATCCAAATAAATCCGGACATATCAACCTTCACAACTTCAAAACAATTTAATTTATAAAACAAATCGATTTATAAAACATATTCCACCATGCCCACGCCTGGTGTTAATTAAAAGACTTTGAGGACGTGGAACAGATATTTTATGGAAGCCAGGAACATGAAAGTTATCATAGGATTTTTCCCAAGTTTCACAACAAAAAACTAAGTCGAAGCGTGTTACAAAATGAATAAAGTCATTGTCAGATAAGCTCGACTTCATCAACAGCAACATTGACGTTCCACGAGAGTATGGAAAAGTCACACTTTTCTCGTGCTGCCTAATTTTGACTGGCGGATGGGACGCTCTCCGGGATATAAAGAACATTGTTAATATGCAGTTTGTCCCGGACCGAAAAGTCACGCTTGCCTTGTCTTCGTGCCTCAATCATGACTGGAATGAGAATATTGCGCCTGGCTTTAACTTCCAGGGGATATTTATTTTCAACATTGTACTGGGATTTTTTCAAGTCAACATTTTAAAGTGAATTTTTTATGATATTTTTCGAGTCAGACTTAATCTTTACTACAATTGGCCGTGTTTTGCCGCGTGCTGGGTACCGGACCCGATGTGCGGTCAATGTACAATTTGAGTGGATGGATTGGGGATTTTCAATACATCTTCGCAGAAATGCATAACTTTGGCACGGCAGTCATTATCAAGTGTGGCGGAAGAAGTCTTTGCTGGACCCAGTGTATTGGAATTCTCGGACGGTGAGGTATTTGACGTACTGTGAATATGTGCTCTTGGGTCAGGCACGGGATACTCAGGAATTCCAAAGAAAAGAAGGTTGTCCCGCATGGAGCGACATTTTAGGTCGTTAATTGATTTGAATAATACTAGCCTGGATGGATGAAAGTTGTGCCATCTTTGAGTCAATTCCATCAAGACGTTTGACAATTGTTTGTAGGAATGAAGCCATGTGATCCAAGGTAGATGTAGATGTATTACCAGGTGTTGATGCTGATTGCTCAAACACATGACTTGGTGGAAAGTATGTCGGCAAAAGTGACTGTTGTTGAACTGGTGTTTGGGGAAAGATCGCTGATTGTGGAAAAGGGTACTCAGAGTTAAGTGGGACGTTTATTTGCTGGGATCCATGCTGTGTTGGCTGTGTAAGCGGGTTTTGTACACCTGTACTCACGTGAGACACGGTCGCTTGGGGTGTGAATGCAGGACGCTTAATCTCTGGGGTGATAGCGTCACTACCCCTCTTGGCCTTGGATCCATTATGCTTTCCCATTGTGAATCAAGATGCACAAAAGCACAACAAAAGCACCACAGCATAAAAAAGTCCAATGCAAGATCACTCACGACTAAAGCCACAACCACAAACGACGTCGTTTAAATGTCAAGACATATAAGATTTTTTCTAGACCGCCATTATTGACGCATGCGCATAGCATTCGGAGAGTACTCTAGGGCAGACAACTTAGTTATCGGACTGACCAATTTCAGAACGGCTTATCCAATTAAAATATTTTGTTAACTTTGACCTTTCAATTTGTCAACATTGATGGGTGTGTTAAGTGCTGCTTGTTGTCGCTTGTACGTATTTAATTATACAAATAAAAATAAGAAATATAACAAATGTTTTACTTGTAAATTTGTATTATTATTATATTACATTGAAGTTAATAAATATCATTAGGGGGATCTCGTCCACCTAGGAAAAGAAGAATTGGGGGGTGGGGGGGCGGGATTCTGTCTGGGGATGTGGGGTTGTCCGTATACCGATATCTTACATTTTACATCGATGTGCTGCTCTAAATGTTTGATTAAATGGGTCTTACCACCATATGTGTCACGTTTTCCTATTTTAAATGATACAGCCTATGCATTGAGAGGACAATTTCGCTCCACAAAAAACTTTCCGGTAATTGTCATCAGTTAAAGATTGTTAGTAACAAAAGATTGTTGCTGTGCACGTGTTGTTGTTTTTTTAATACATTGTATGAAAACACCTTAAACCGTGCCACATTTTAATAAAATAAATAAATGTTTTCAGTAATTTTCTTTTATACAAAAAGGTACAAAAAATCATAAAAAGCAACAGCAAAACAAACAGGTAAGGAAGCGATGTTTGAATGTGTACCATCGTTATGCAATATACATTTTATTACAAATGATAAGACGTATCTTTTGACAGCCATGTCAAGATCATTATAAAACAATGTGGAGTTTTCAGATGATTGCCATCTGTGCTGTTTGATGGTAAAAAGGCTGAGGGTTTTTATTTGCATTTTATCACCTACAACGGTCGTGAGGTGCCGCGTTATAAACTTTACATACTGTTTTCCGGTATGTGTCGCTAGAATGTCGGGTTTCAATAACATAAATATCGAACAAAAATATTATAAATGTATATAATTATTTTGATAGATAAAACAAACTTAAACAAAAAATGTAACTATTAAATGATAAACATTTCCTTCATAAACACAATAATCTAAGCACTTTCCGGTTTTTCGGTGTTTTCCGGTGTATTCCGGCAAGTCTATGCACCGCTTCCACACCCCTATGTAATGCAACAGGTTCATGTGGCCGGGTAAGAAAAGTCGCCGATTTACAACTGCTCTAAATCTTAGGCCTTTGTATATTTAATGCTATGTGTGGACATTATTTGCATTTTCAAGCATAATACGCAACACAGTCTGAATTTATAATCATTTCAAAAGATCGTAATTTTGTGTACACTCCCACGATAAGCATAATACATGAATTTATATTATTGCGTTGTTATCGAGCCAATCCGTGTATGGTTTTAATTATGCAATAAAGTATGTGTATGTACCACATTCGCAGATAATGTACATTTACAAAAAAGCTTTAAACGACGATTTTAAAATGAAGATTTGACCAAAAATGACGCAAATTGCATCAAAAGTTGACATATACGCGTAGATACGTGTTACAAATAACCACATTTCAAAGTAAGACATGCAGACAAAGCTTCAAACAACATAATTTTTGTCTGACGACTTTATTACAAAAATATACTGAGTGCTGAGTTATCCACCACCAGTTCTTACTCTTGCACCAACCTTGACTTTCAGACAGTCATTGACAAACATAAACAGATATTGCATAATTTCAATATCAAAATAGAATAGAAACAAAGCAAGAAAAACTTCCTTCCTTGTACTGGATTCCTAAGCTTCACAAAACACCATACAAGTCACGATTCATAGCTAATGCCAGCTCTAGCACCACCACTCACATATCTAAACTACTTACGTCTTGCCTTACAGCCGTTCGCAATCACGTTGTTAAATATTGTGAAAAAGTGTATGAAAATTCAGGAATTAACATTTTTTGGTCTATTAAAAATTCTTCAGAAGTCTTAGACAAGTTTCGTACTTTAAACTTTCATTGCTCTGCAGTTAATACTTACGATTTCTCTACGCTGTACACTTCTTTACCTCATGATTTAATTAAGACCAAATTGATTGCTCTTATTGAGAAAACATTTGCTCGAGAGCAACGTCTATATATTGCATGTCATGAAAGTAATGCTTTTTTTTACCAACACATTCTTAGAAAAGTTTACTATGTGGACTTGCACGGATGTTTGTGAAGCTTTACGTTTTCTATTAGACAATATTTACATAAAATGCGGTGACACTTTATTTAGACAAGTAATTGGTATCCCTATGGGAACCAACTGTGCACCATTAATTGCAGTTTTGTTTTTATACTGCTTTGAACGTGATTTCATGTTAACTTTATCCCCTTCAAACCAAAGCTATATTATAGAGGCTTTCAATTTAACGTCACGCTATCTTGACGATATTCTAACTATAGATAATCCTTTCTTTTCTCAAATGATCCATCTGATTTACCCTCCAGAACTTACCCTTAATAAAGCAAATAACTGACATTTTAATGCAGCATTTCTAGACATTAAGATCAATATTTCCAATGACAACGTCTCTACTAAAATCTATGACAAGAGAGATGATTTCAACTTTAGTATTGTGAATTATCCATACCTTGATGGTGATTAACCTCGTGCTACCTCCTATGGTATTTACATATCACAACTTACAAGGTTTGCACGAGTTTGTACTAAAGTAGAAGATTTCAATGCTAGAAAACTGTTTATTTCTTCTAAACTGTTACAGCAAGGCTTTCGTTTTCATAAATTAAGAAAGGCGTTTTCAAAATTCTTTCACCGCAATGATTCTATTGCTTCTAAGTATAATAGCAGTATGAAAACACTTATGCAGAAAGGCATAAGCCATCCTGCATTTTATGGAAATGTTTTATACAAGTTAAAGAAGATCAAGGGTCTCAATAACTTTTCTGACCACTTTACAAAACTTATCAGAAAATGTATTGCAGACGGTTACAACCCGGGAATACTTCGATGTACTGCATTGCTTGCAATTGACCCTTTTACAGTCAAGAACTTGCATTGCTTTTAAATTACACGATGACCGGACAGGTCGTTGAGACTATATGAAAACAGTGACTTAAAGCCATAATTGGACAGTCACTGTTGGATTTCTTGTCTCTTCATCTCTCCAGTCGTGCCCTATATAGGTGGGACAACTTGAGCAGTCTCCATACCCTTTACGTGAGATTGCACAGTAGGTATAACATCGGGATTTTTTTAATCTTTATCATATATAATATGTCAACTGCGGATAAATCCTCGGCGTTTATAATATGTTTTTTAAACGATTAACTCTAAACAATACTACGTTTTATTTTGTTGATTTTCTAAAATTCTATTGTTTCTTCCATATTGTTTTCATTTCACTTTTGACACTTTTGGCATATGACGTCATGGCATTTATGACGTCATTATATGGTTCTTATAATATATCAGCGCTTGTACTGCTTTATTTTATTTTAAACTACTCTCTCATTTGGAATTTTTTGGTTGCCGAGGCTTTTATCTACTGTAAATACTGTACATATGTTCATTATATCTGTTTTAACTCCCGATGCAGGTGCTTACTGTTAGTTGTGTCACTTTGACGGGATACTTTTATTTACACTGTTTGTTTGATAGAAAACCCGTCAGGAAGTGCGAGGTTGGAGCGCTCCACAAACCAGGTTTAAGCACCCCAGTTGGCCCTTTTGCCGACTGACCGTTCCAAGGCGGTAACTGATGGTTTTTCTTTTTGTGTGTTGTGTCTCGTGTCTGTGTTTTTTGTCGCATTTACATTTACCTTGTCTGCCTTGGTCTGCAGGTAGATAAAATTTAAATATCTGTGAAAATTTTGATAGGACCTTTTCTTATTTACCTATGTAAACTTTCTTTATTGAGAACGGAATTACGTATCGATCTAGTACATGAACTTACGTCTGGTACAAGTGACTCCAACTACTGCCAAGCCATAGATTCCCAGTACAATCCAGCAGTTGAATAGAGTCATTTCTAAAATAAAACCAAAATATATAATACGAAATATGTATTTATCATAGGAAATACCGTCATGCCATAAATCAAAGTGCCGCAGGCATTGGAGTGTTCATTACTTGAAAAAGTAGGTTAAAATGGTTAGACAGAAGTCATTACAGCCATTACATTTACGACATTATTTTCAGACTAACTGCAATTCAGAGGAACAAGCCTTTGGTTGTTTTACTATGGCAGATCTTTATCTTTTCATTGGACTGTTCATAACAACCTAATACGATAGGGAAGAATCATGGTAAATCTTTTACCGAAAAAGGTCAAAGCATGCTCTAAATGGCAAATATTCCTTGCTTAAGGTGAGTTATATTTTTCTCTGTATGCGACTTTGGTAGATTAAGCTTATACAGAAAAGGTTAAGACAAAATAGCGAGGGAATCTGAACACATTTTGTAGTTTTAATTTCTAACTCTGACAGTATATTAATATAGCAATGGTTCAGAAGGATGCCAATAAATCTTTTGTTAATTACAAAGCAAAGAAAAATAAATATTATTTGCAATATTACAAATTAATTAAACATGTTTCGTTTATTGGGACAAACGTAACAACACACTCACTAACATCCGATAATAGTTATATTTATTAAAACAGTTTATGATTGCTTTTTAACTTTAAATAGTAATAATATTTAACAATCCTGCTTCACAAGCACTTAACAGATCTTTCAATCTTGGCTCTGAAGTTTTGCCGGAAGGCTCTACTGTCATCTTTGACAAAACTTTGACGACCCATGCGTACATGAAGGAAGCAGGTGTTAAGCTTCGTGGTACGTGTTTGTGCTTCTACAACAATGACTTGCTAAATGTTAATCCGGAAACTCTGTGTGTTTTGTACCCTACGGTAGTGTTGGCAAAGGCTTTGTACGGCTGCGAACTGTTGTCACAGTATACACACAACGATATGAACGCTCTACAATGGGGCCATATGTTCTGCTTAAAAACCATGCAAGGACTTTGAATGTCTACGGATTCAATGTTTGTCCTGCTAGCCACAGGCATGTTAGATGTGGAGACAATAGTAGATAGAAGAAAGCTTATCTTTTTCGGACAGTTATGTAGATTTACTGACAAATATCTAGCGAAAAAGGTGTTTATTCATAGGCGGGTACGGTATTTTAACATAGATAGTCAATGCCCCGGCGTTATTCAGGACAGTGTGAGAATACTGTCAAATTATCAGTTGACAAGTTGTGTTTTGACTTTCTAAACAACTGAACTTTCCCATCCAATAGTGCGTGGAAACTCATTGTGAAATAACACGTTGAAGACAAGTCCTTTAATGTAATGACTGACAAGCTGGGTAGTGCCAAGTGGTTGAGGCCCAGTATTGTGCTGCCAGGACAGTCTTTCCCATTATACAAGACGGGGATTTACGTGCCTACATTGTGTCGGACACTTATGGGTGCCGTGGGTAATCTAATTTCCAGACAATTCCCTCAGAAATGTAACTTTTGTTCGTTTATAACAACAAACCTGACACAACAAAAGCTGTTGTTTTGTGATAAGATCTATCGTGAAAGAGAGAAACTCTTCTTGTTGTATATCAATAAATTTGGTTTTGTGTCCTTTTCACGATTAACCCATGACAGCATTTCCAGACAGTGTCCGTTACTAGAGGCAGCAGCCTTAAGCAATGACTTGTTCAGGCTTGTTAATATATATTCTAGCCTGGTGCCTTTATCGGATGCTACATTTATTCGCTATAGATTCAGAGACACGTCTTTCAACGTGCAAGACACTTCATACACTATATATGTGTATATATGTATCAGGTTCAAACCGTTGTTTCATGAAGTTTGTAAGGTCTTGCACTAAGACAAACATTCATGTTTTTATTCATAATGTGAAGTATCGTTGTTGTTGTTTTGTTTGTTTGTTGTTGTTGTTGTGTGTTTGTGTGTTGTTTTGTTGTTGTTGTTGTTGTTGTTGTTGTGGGGGGCGTTGGGGGTGAGGGGGCTGTTGTTTTTTGCTTTTGTTTTGTTTGTTTTTCTAATTCTGTGTTTGCATTTACTGCGAGACAATGACTTTGGTGTTATCATGAGTTATCGGTTAATGTTATAACCATTGCTTCTGCATCTGTTTTATTGGTTAAGGATCTTACTTTTCGTTGTTTCGGTAAGATCTCCTTATCTTTTATAAATTGTGTACATTGGTATATATTGATGCAAGCGTTGATATCTTATCAACCAAATTCAGTAAAACATAATTATTATTTCATTTCGTTTTGGTAAGAATTTCCATTGTTTTACAACCCCATGTATAACAGTTATAACATTTATTTTCTGTTAAATTAAGAGTTTAACATGTTAACATATCATTTGATGTTGTTCTTTGACAGTGTCATATTATCATGTGGTAGATTAGAATCATTACTTACGAATTGAAATTTTCTTTCAGTTTATTCAAATGCATGATTCCAGTCTTTGCTGACACTGACTTATTGACCACAGAAAATGAAATTTATAACATAACTGGCCCCGCCTCCGTTTTTTATGAACATTCATTTGCATGAACCTGTTTACGTCACGTGACCAAGACGCTTGGAATTGAAAGTGTGTGCAAAACCCATGACTGGGAATCATCATATAACATAAATAATAAGCATAAAGAAGATATGCCGCCTGCTCCTTTATCGACAAAGCAACGGTGATTAACATCGTTGTTTTTGGGCGGTGTCGCTTGCACCACTGTCCAGAGTTATGAAAACAAAAACCCACACAAGACTGTCCCTGAATGACCTTGACCTGTCGCAGTTGGTTATTCATGCCTAGGAAGAGGTTGTGCAAAATGTTAAAGTGAATGTTTGGTTGTTCATAAAACGTACGCATTCATGTAGAGCGCCTTTGGTTAAATAGCAGATTTGTTTGTAGCCATTTTAATGATTTGGTCAAGTATACCGCCAGTTTATATTCCATATATATATATATGACCGATTCCAAGAAAGATATTAGATTCAAAGAACATCTTATAAAGTATTGAAGATATAGTTTCCGACAGTTTGGACCAAAGATTTTTTCTCAAATTACATTTTTTTACATAAAGATGTCTTAAAATGATGTTTACAGATGCCGTAGATATGTGTGATCGGCAGGGCATTATCCTACCTTGTCATTGCTAACAGGTACTTTCCATCCGTGCCACGCTGCACAGTTTGCTTTTTTTAACCTGAGAAAACCATGGGACAACTTACTTGGAGAAACATTACATTATCAACCGGGTAATCAATTATTTCTTCCATCGTTTTTATTTATTAGATTTGGAAATAATATACATTTAGAGCGATTATTTCACTATTTGATCTGGCTCAATATTGAGTTAATGTTTAATAGCCTTTGCTTAAACTAAATGTAAATTTCTGCAGCAATTATGCAAAAAAGTCCCCAGAAAATGGGTAAGATATTAATCACATGTATCAGATAAAGGCAAACTGTCCAAAACCTCCGTTAGGAAATCGGTTGAGTTTTGTTTGTTAAATGTTTTAGTACACTTGTTAACTTGGCTGAATCTGACAAATCCAATATAATTGGAGATTGACGAATACTTGCGTCTGTCTGTAATTTGTAACTTATAATCAATATTTTATAAAGAAGAGTAAACGTTGCATGTGATGGTAATTTCCTATATATAACCGAAGCTAAGATACTATCTAAAGAAATGTGTATAAATTTTTCGTGTGTTTGACGACTGAAAATTTATATTTCAAATTAACGTAAAATGTAGTGTTTTTCGCGTTAGCCAGCTAACTGACAATGGTAAAAGAAACTTATTGACGCCGCTCTATAGAGCAGTGCTGTTTCAAGAATTATTTTTTATGGAGACAAAAGTGAATCTGGATATATAACACGAAACCGCAGCTATTCTGTGAGCCATATTTCAGAGCAAAGAAACAAGTATGCCGCGGTAAAAAATGTAGTTTGACATTATTGAAAGTGTAGCAGTCATGAACGGGAATTTGCAGCTGTTTGTCGATGTCTTGTTTAACAAAAGAAACTGGGTAGGCGGATGTTAACAATGCAGCTTTCAATAACAAAATGATGAGACAGGTAACAGGGAGTAAAGCAAAGAAGCAAATAGCCAAGCTCCCCTCCGGCTAGCAGAGATATCGTTCGTTATTCGCACATATTTATTTAATGAACCGACAGTTTAAAAGAGTACTAGTTCTCAGGATATACATATTCTGGTTCACAGCGAATGCTTTCTGTAGCTCTCTGACGCGCCTTGGATGCCAAGCATCCTTAACTTTTCCTGTTATTACGGCAAAGCGTAAAAAGTAAAAAGAAAGCCAGACAATGGTGAAAGACAGTCTTGTTTTCAATTTTACTATACCATAATTCTATATCATTTTATATTGTTTTAAATAACAAGCACATGTACATGTACATAATAAGCATGTTAAATGTTTGAAATATATTGTTTAAAGAAGTTTCGTATTAAACATAAAATAATCCCGTGTAAAGTCAATCCTTTTGAAACTTTCTTGAAGCGTTAACTAAACTTACACGATGGACTAAAGTTACACATTTTTTTTGTCAAATTAAACATGGAAAATATGTGTTTATATATATATATATAAATTCTTTTATATTCATCATGACCAAGAGATATTGGTCAAAGCGTGCATCTGATACAAAATATTATCGTATGCAAAATACTATTTATGCACAATTACCATACCTTTGACTTGGATTCATTGGCGGTTTTATAGCATGTAAAAAATTGGTCGAAAATTACGTGACTATTGTTTAATAAATACACACAATTGACTAGGTCGTATAGATAATAATTGCAACATATTTCAAATATTGATTTTGCAGGTAGATAGTGCAAGTTAAATTGAATGTGAAGCTGTATACAATGAATGTACATGTACTTAAATAACATCACAATAAAAAAAGTACAGTCAAAAACAAAAGGAAGACAATAAGACAATATAAAAATGAAAGATCTGATTTAAAAGAGAATATTTTAAAGAATTATTTTACCTTATGCATATCATATTTTGTATATACCAAGAAACTACTTACTGTAACTAGACCAGTTTTGGTAATAATCCAGTAAATTTGTTTGAGTAGCTTCACTTCCTGACCATCCTTCAATCCTTTCAAGTGATCAAAGGACATCGCATGCCAATATTGTCCTCTAAACCAGGATGTAAAATTTTGTCGCTACTTGATATCACAAGCTGTTCTTCTTTTCTTACCGGACCTGATAGCGCAATCGGTAGAGCGTCAGCTCCGGGTAAGAGAGGCCCCGGGTTCAGTCCCGAGTCGCGACAGACAAAAGTCGTTAAAAGTGGTAGTAGTACCTTGCTAACGCTCAAGCTATACTAATGGTAGTTCCACGACCGGTTGGCCCGATGTCACAAAAAATGACTAGGTGTGGTATCAAGCCAGATGTTCACGTCATGCTATACACAGTGAAGACAACACTGTATCTGCTTTAAGTGGACACCGTATACAAATAATTGAAATACCTACTGAACAAATAAACAATATTCTTTTTTATTAACATTTCTTGCTAAACCTATTTATATTTTCTTTTACCCTTACACAATGTATATGTTGAAAGTCCTATCTGTAACCGTTACAATCACGTTTCCACTATAAGGAAATTGGACAAAGTCATATGAGTACAGAACAAGGGTATTTACATGCAAGCTACATACAATAGTAAGAACAAAGCTGTGATGAGTCATTGAACAAAAAAGACCCAGCAGTTACCGCCTTAAAAAGGTTTTATAATTCTCTTATCTCGCACTTTCTGATGTTTTTTTTCATATGCAAGCAATGGAAAGAAAACCTTTATATTTCAATAAATTAATGTCCAAGCGCTGACGTTTTCTTAGATAAGTTATGACGTTCTCAGTGACGTAATTGATTAATAGTGTCCTCATACTATCAGGAAGAGAGGGCAGCATTATTTCCATTAGAAGATCAACACAAAATGGTAGAGAGTAAATTGAATTAAATGTTTGAGGGAAAATGGTCAGGGAAGTGTAAATAGTTGTAGCATTCTGTTCATGTGTAGATGGAATTGAGGAACCAAAGTCCAATGTCCATCAAAGGAAAATACACGTAACAATCCATAAAGGATTAATTAAATGACAACATGGATTACATTATGACTGCCACACTGCACATGTAACATTGTTGTAATCCTAAATAAGGAAATATGACAAAGTCCTATGAGCATTACAACATTTACTAAAATCTGAAAAGGCACAGGACAGAGGCATTCACATGCAAGCCAAATGTAATAGCAAGAACAAAGCTGTGATTGTGAAGAGTCATTAAACAAACAGTGCAATGACGCACATGTTAGCGATGTTTATGACAAACAGAATACTGGTTCTATCACTGAAAACAATGAAATTAGACAATGCGAGCAGACTTTTCCACAAAGTGGCAGGCAGTTGTTAACACTGGCATGAAGTCAACTGGATACAAGAAGTCAAAAGACGTAAGTAAAGGGTTAAAAGGAAAACAACATATCAGCTAACCTTTTTAACCATAACATTTACATATCACTCCACATTGGTGTGACAAGTCACCAACAAAACCGACCAAAGATGAGACAATGTAATACTTCGTCATTTTTCAGCGGACGAACTGCATGCATGTGGGCCATAAGTATACTTATAGATTTGATGAGAAACGGAAGTAACTTAATGCATCATGCATCAATCAACATATTTTCATCCTGTTTCATACTGTTAAAGTAACTTCCATTTGAAATGCACAAACAGTTAATTGGTACATATATGTATGTTTCTATTGAAACATCGAAATAAGAGAACGAACTCCTTTTGCAAACATAAGACATCACACCCCACCCCCAACAACAACAAAATACAGAGTTCTTTGTAATATGGATGCCTGAATGAGAATATAATGTCTCTATGCTTTGGATCGTACCATATGACGTGTATTTTATGGTCATGCAATGTATTCGTTTATGTATGTATACAATAAGCAAAGTGAGGAAAGAGAAAAGATTTATCTTTGTCAGAACTGGGAGCTTTTGGAGCTGCCGTTGGTACGGAAATGAACATATATACTGGCAGAATGATATGTAATTGAGGTCTGTAGACACTGGTATACCGTTTCGCCTAAGATCCACTTACGTGAATTTAAAAGATTACTTTCTTTCAAGCCGAAATAGCACAAGTGGTAAAGCGTCGGCTTGCGGATTGGGAGGTCGCGGGTTCAAACCCTGGCCGCGTCAAACCAAAGACTTTAAAGTTGGTAGTAGTGGCTTCCCTACTAACGCAGGGGACTTAGGGGACAGCATTAAGCCTGACTCGTCGTTGTCAGAATAATGGGCCGGCCGGGTTCAGTCCCTAGATACCTCATAAGTACCCCTGTGCTATGATGATAGAAATGTCGCTGCACAGTATCGGCAAAAATGCCGGCAAACCCCATCCCTCGTCTTTCGCCACAAAGCTAAATCTACCACTTGTAATACAAGTACCAGCTGTTCTGCGTTGATGGCGTATCTATGTCTGTTATTGGTTAGTCCTTTTAAAATCATTATTCCACTTTCATAATCAGATAATAAGCTACATGAAACCAGTCATTGACAAGGCCCATATGATCATCAACAATTGAAGAAATAATGATAAAAAGGCAGTCCTTTTAAAGTTAAACCCCATAAGGAAAACATGCCTCATCATGAATGTTTTTTTAATTACAATAACGTTTCTTTTTATTCTACATTTCTGTAAAACGCTAAGTAAAATATAAATAGTGCCTGCGTGCAACGGGTGGAAAATTCAAAGCTAAATAACTGAAGAATAGGCCATGTTCATGGATTCTTGAATGATCTATCCTTATAGAATTGCCAGCGTTCAAGTTTAAAATTCATGCGTCCGTGTATTATTTGTGAAGCGTCGTTTGCCTGCGTTCGCCGTTCCGTTTGTTTGTGCAATTCGTGCATTCACCTACCAGGTTTGAATTAATTCTCTTTTGACAATACCCGCACCTCTCGGACAGAACTGAACAAAATCGCATTATCTATTACACAATGCAATACGTTAGTCGCCATTTAGTGTAGTTTGTTACTACGGCCTATTTACAACTTTAACTTTCTAACTTTTGTCGCCGCGTAGAACGAATTTCCACGGACATTGGATTTTATATTAATCCGAGACATTTGCAAAATCACGCGAGGGGCCTCTTTGCCGTCTGTTGCTTTCTATTAGGATTTCAATCAGAATTTAGATTCAGATCAAAAGAGTGTAGTGTTAACGAAATAAGTCAAAGCGATCTACCGACCAACTGATAATTGGGAGTTTTGAACTCATTGCATCTTGGTCGCGTCAGATAGCACTTCTGAGCTGTTATATCTAGACCAAATTTTAGTTAAGAACAATCATATGGAAAGTTTTGTTTAATTTATCTGATGCCAAGCGTACAAAAGGACTACCCGGATATATTTATTTATACATTTATATATCTTATCACGCTCTCCAATTAAGGTTGGTTTACAGTATATTGTGTTACGTTATGAGCACCATCATTGGCATACACATTTAATCATTTGAAAACCATTATTCAAGGTTCTGTCAGATACAAGAGATACGGTATGTAAGAATACACAATGTTACATTACCTGTAACGACCAGACATTGTTTTCGACTGTCTGGAAGTTGTCTATCAATTCCTTATTGTAATAATCGTTTGTTATAAAGTTTAGTAACTTTGTTATTTATTACTTACCTTGTTGTTGGTAGGGTTATTCTAACACTATCAATATTTTACGTCTATAAACAAAGAAACATTCTGCCGTATAAAATAAACGATATATCACGGCATTAAACGGACTTTTTTTTACTGCAGAAGAATTGCTGTTCCTTTTGTTTCCCTACCCATTTTTGTATTGCAAACCAAGCTGACATATTGTGATAACTTTCATTTCGTTCATATTCGCCTAAAAATTTTTCCCTCTATTGGAAAGTAACGGCTTTTTTAACAATAAACATACGTATTAAATTGTGATAAAAATATTTAAATTAAATAGGCAATTTTGTCCGTTGTTGATATTTAAAAACAAATGACCAGGAAGTACGCGGGGTGAATTAGAACAGCCAAGTGAACAAACCTAACAACTTTGTGTAAATTGTATTTCGCATTGTGGTTCGTATTTGCGCCCCTTATAAGTAATTATTTCGTGTCGAACGTGGTAGAATGGAAATAGATTTTGAGTTTGCGTGATCTAACGCCCAATATATCACCGATGCTCGTTCAAAGGACTATGGCATTCATGATTAAATTAATACACATATGAACTCGAAACCGTGATATGTTGGGCGTTAGATCACGCAAACTTAAGGTCTATTTCCTATATGGATATGAAGTTTCATGGCACTTTAGTTTCAAAACCATATCTACTCGATTAGAAATTTTGATTGCTGCCTTTCTTAATAACTATGGTAGGTTGATTATCTCAATATACATCTTTATAATCCTTGTTCACAACAGAATCAACATTTATAACAACTGACAAGATTAAAACTTTCACCACTGTATCATTTGCATTTAAGCTGGTTGTTGTTAAGATTGTTAACACATTGCTAGATTTTGGAATGAATGTAAGACCAATTCTGATGGACTGAGGCAATGCATTTCTGAACTGCCACTGGACAAGCTGTCGGTAGCTTTATAAGCAGACGGACACTGAAAGGGATGTTAAGCGTAAATGTGCACCGTAAGGCGTATTCCTGACCCCTGAAAGTGTGTTGTTGTTTTTTATATTATAAGTTTGATTCTTTTGTTTTGTGACAGTATTTGCTACAATTAAGATAATCTCATACAATTTGGTGCCAAACAAAGCGGAAACATTGTAACGGAATTGCAAAATAACCGCACTCCAATGCTCAATAACGGACTGACCCATTTAGGCCAGAACTGATCATTTCATTGAAAATGTGCAGTTACTCTATGCAAAAATTACGATGGATGATAACCGTCTTCGCGACACAAAACTCTCCTTCGCAGAGGCCCTGTTAATGAGATAATTCATTTGTTTTTCTTACTATATATAGTTTTGGGGTTCCCAAAGAAACGGTTTTCTGTTAAATTGCTTCCAAAGTTGGGACATTTGCGATAGAGTAAAGAATAAATTCATTTAGTGTCGTGCAACCAGTTTTTTTTAAATCAAATTTAATCAACAACCTTCGACAAAAAGATATTTTTATTATATTTTCTATCCGATATGGCTGGAGAGCATTGAAGGCTCACATCGATAAGGAAATCTACAGTGTCATACAATCCATTGGGCCTCGAAATGGCATCATCAGGTGGCTTCGAATATGTAGTTATATATTTGACTTATATAATTGACCGAACGTTTTCATTGTTTCTCCATAGACTTTAGATGACAAAAATAATATTGACAAGCTTTTGGGTGATACTATGACAATTACAGTTATGCTTATCTCGAATAAAGTATTACATTCTACTGAACATTCAGAAGTTTAAACCACATTATTGTAAACGAGGTTTGAACAAATCAACTGACGAGAACATGGGCGGTACATGGGCGATGACCAGAATATATCCAGAGAAATATACATGTAACAGCAACGTGAAAATAGGAAGCATTGCTAATTTACTTTATGGGAATATGGATCAATATTTAGGAAAGAGGACAACAAAGTTAGTCAGAAACGTTTTAACAATATTCCCAAATTACAACATAAATTTTAAATATGTAAGTATAAAACATGTAAAAAGCCAGGTGATTAACACGAATATATGAGAATATGAGTTGAACATCGCATGTTTGTTCTATTAAATGTGCAGAATGAAATAAGAAAATGAATCTTTATTGCGGAATAATAAACACAAGAAGAAAGTAAAAAGAGCACGCTTTGTTATGGCTATAAACTGAGTACAGTCCGAAATGCATGAAAATTACGTATAAGATATCAACGCGAACTGATAGAATTTAATTTTCATTCTCGTCTGCGTGTCTTTTGCGTTTATACAAAGATAAAAATTCTTCCAAACAGAAAAAAACTCATTGCAATGCATTGATTCATTCCATAATATACACTTACACTTCTGATGAAAAAGTGTTGCTTTATTTGGATATTATTTATCAGAGGTAGTAGGCCTCCGTCGGTCAGGGGTTGACCAAGGCTTTGCATCTGTCTTCCTACTGGTCTGCCCTTCTGGGGCAGCTTCTTCTGTGGCTGTAGACACCTATGAAGAAGTGACAGTCTCTTCCGCACACGTCACATCTGTGGGAGGTTTCTGGTCTGTCTGCGGCGTAGCGCGCCTTTCTGCGGGTCTTCTTGTCTGCTGCGGTATCTAGGAGCTTCTGCTCTCCTGTTTTTAGGTGGTGGTTCAACGCGAGCGGTCAGTTGCCACTGCTTCCCAGGACTCTGTGTCGATGTCGAGAGACTTCATATTTCTTTTGCAGACGTCTATTAAGCGTAGCTGAGGACGGCCTGTGGTTCTCTTGCCTCTCGCTAGCTCCCCGTAGAGGAGGTCCTTGGAGGCTCCATGCGGCTGACGTGTACCAGCCAACGCAGTCTTCGCTGTCTGAGCAGGGTGTGCATGCTGGGGAGGCCTGCGCGGGACGAGACCTCGGCGTTTGTCACTCTAGCTCGCCAGGATATACCGAAGATGCGTCGGAGGCTTCTCAAATGGGAGAAGTTCAGTCTCATTTCCTGTCTAGCATAGGTTGTCCACGCCTCGCTGCCGTATAGCAGTGTACTGACAACACATGCGTTGTACACTGCCATCTTGCTCTTTACGGTCAGTTTATTATTCTCCCACACCCGTTTTGTAAGCCGCGCCAGAGTTGTTGCCACCTTTCCAATCCTCATGTCAATTTCTGTTTCTAAGGAGAGATGGTCACTGATGGTTGACACGAGGTATGTGAACTGGTTGATGACATCCAGTTCATAGTCGTCAATGGCTATGGCAGGTGGAGCCCCTCGGTGTCTTGTCCCAGGACGTTCGTCTTTTTCAGACTGATGGTCAGTCCAAAGTCCTTGCAAGCCTGGGAAAAACGGCCCATCAGTGTCTGAAGTTCTTGCTGTGTGTGAACAGCATGTTCCTGATGAGGGCTGCACGGACTTTGGTTCTTGCTACCAGATGAGGTTAAAGAGCCTGCTGTCTGATCTGGTGCGGAGGTAGACTCCTTCGGTTGTAGCACTGAAGGCATGTTTCAGCAGCAGGACAAAGAAGATCCCGAAGAGTGCTGGAGCGAGGATGCAGCCTTGTTTGACGCCGCTGAGTATGTCGAAGGGCTCGGAGGTGCTGCCGTCGAACTGAACTGTTCCCTTCATGTTGTCATGGAAGGATTCTGCTAGGATCTGCAGTTTTGGTCGGCAGCCGGTCTTTGTGAGAATCTGTAGTTTATAAAACCACCGGCATAAATTGGCATAAATTGTGGCGAGCTGAGAATGTCAAGATGGCCGCTAGTGACTTCAAAGTCTTAGTGAGCGAAATAAAAAGACCTGAAACCAGTGTTTCTTGTGGAAATTGGTTTATTTAAGTTTAAATGACTAATTACATGGCACCGTATAATAATTTAATATTTTATACTTTGTGCTTGATAAGAGCACAATGTAAATGTGTTTTAATTATCCTACCTTACATACAAGACAATAAAATGTATATATTTATTATAAATTTATTGCTCCCATGTGAAAATCGTTTCTTGAATAAAATCTTATTTAGTTGCAACAAAATAAACACATGTAACTTTTAGTTGAGTTACAATTTACATATGCACCAGATAAAAGTTTTGAAGGACGGATAATTTAAAAAAAATATTAAAAACATAATAATACCAACACGCTTCATGGATATAATGGAAATGTAAAAAAAGGTTTTAAACATGTTTGTGTTGCATTTGTTTCCTTATTGAAAAATTAACTTTCTTTAAATTATATTTATTACAAAAAATCGGACATTCAGCTTGTATATTTGTAAAGTAATGTGTGTATCAAAGGTTTAATAACTAGTAATCATACTTTCTACTTTAAGAAAGGATGTTTGTTTGCTTATGGTTTTGTAAACTTTACAAAAGAGAAAAAATGTTTACAAATAGTTTGTCTTTATTAAGGTACTTTAGTCAATGTGGAATATATAGCGTGTTTCAATCCATTGTTGAGACGGATGTTATTTGTCACACCACAAATGTGGTATTCAGTCCGATACTTATGACCGCTCAAAATGACTTTAAAACAGTGTATACCGTGGTGAATCGCACAAAGGAACAAATGAATGCTCTTGAGTAAACATTTCGCCCAATAGTATTTGATATGAGCCTTCTAGCCAAAGCCTTAGAATTGTGTGGGCAAACCCAGAATAGTTTGGTGGTGTTTATCCTCTTGAAGGTGGCATGCATTTAATGATGTCTGTTTTTGGTGGAAAAGGTCACATATATGGAGATTTAGGTATTTATCAACTTCTTACTGATTCAGATTTGTTTCCTCTTTTAACTGGTGATCATGTTCTTTCTGGAAAAAACTTTGACAGAGTCTTGCGAAGCCTTATCATGGTAGATGAGGTTCTAAACAGACGTTTTTCCACCAGTTTCAGAAATGGGCTGCAGAAAACTTTCCGGTTAGATTTAGAAAGCAAGTTTGAACAGTTAAGTGAAAATTCTTTGAAAAACATTATTGAAATTTAGGACGTCTTGCATTACATTGAAACAGAAGTAATTCCGCTGATGGAGTATTTAGGTTGGAGGGTAGATCATCTTGCCCATTTCTGAGATTATGGGATGATTACTTGTTTAAGGTATCCCTTGCTCCTAAACTCTATCTTGCAGCAACTACAAATGGAATATTGAAAGCTCATGAATATGCTAAGAAAAAGTTGTTACCTTTCTTTTTTTTCTATTAGCAGGACTGTTTACGCCAGGTTTATGCCCTGTTTAGTACTACAAATTAGGAGACTTTTAACTGAATTAGTAAGTTTGAGGATGGAAGATTTGTAACAAAGTTTACAGAGGGGTGCTTTAACTCTGTATAGCTAGACTATGCACTGGAGGTGACTGAAAATAAAGCACTGAAGTCACCCGGAGGTATAATTAGTCTGTCCCACAATTCCAATGCACTAAATAGGTAGTTCTTGGCATGACCAGTTACAGCTAAATACTCTATGAACTACAAGTCTCCTGCCAGGACAAATTCTAAACATCGTGCTGACTCACCATTTCACACGCAAGCATACAATATCAACGTGAAGATTTTTTTTTAAAGTGAGACATTTATTTATCCGTTTTCGTTGGCTTACCCTCACTCTAGGCTTGTTAATAGGTGGTGAGTTGTCAGCAACTGCTGAGGCCAGATTGTAAGATCGCCATGAATACGGCAAGCATACCCTAGAGCAATTTGTAGCAGAAAGGTTTATGAATATTTATGACACCACAACCAAGAAAAAGTTTTTTGATCCCATTCCGAAGTCAAAAGTTAAGACTTTCTCATTAGCAGCACACAAAGAAAGAATAACTCTTGTGAAGACAAAATAAACATTGAAGATATGTGTGTAAAATTACTTGCAATAAATTTCTTCAAAAAAGGTTCCGCTAGAAAGCGTTCTTGCATTTGAAAACACTCCTGTACCTGAGTTTATTTGCAAATGACGGCTCAATGTTGCTAAGAAAGAAGTCTGATTTTTATGGAGTAGCTGGAGGTACTTTTTGTGTCAGATCCTTGCATAGAGAAAGAGTTTAGGAATTTTGAGTGTTTCTTTTTTGATGCCATGTCAGTTGTTCAAACACTCCAGCCTCAATCAGGGTGAAAAACCACATACAATATAATGGCAGTTTCCTTTTGGCAACACATTCTTTCTAATTCTGAAGGTTCCAGACAAATTCGAGTTCTTGTTGTTTTAACAGGTACATTGAGAGCAGCCTGAAGTCTCAAACACAAATAAGTCGAGGTCTCTTCTATCAGACCAAAATTTCCAGTCAGGAAAATATGATAGTAAGTGACTGAAAATTGTGGTAAGCAACACAAAAAGCAAACACGAATTGACAATATTGTTCACGTTGTTTCTTACCGCAAACTCTTAAGATATTCTTGGAGACCGGAGCGAAATCAATGTAGCTGGAGGTATTGGTGATACAGCTTTGCGTGTTACGTCTTCGTGTATGGAGTTTGTCCTTCAGCTCAGATCAAAACTTGAAGAAGCTGACAGCCATTTGCTTCACATTGCATATGCTGGTAGACAAAATACACACCGACATGTGCTGTCAGTCCTGATACTGATGTTTTTGTGCTTCACTATTTCTCAGAACTGAACATCAGTCAAATCTTCAAAACTGGAAGAAAGACAACTTACAGAGATAGGACCAGGTATATTCCAGTTCACTCAGTTTTCAACTCTTTGTCTCCTCAGCAGGTAAATACCCTCGTGCATGTCTATCGCCTTACTTGCGTGTGATACTTGCTCATCTTTCTGTGGTGTAGATAAGAAAAAGATTTTTCTTGTTATATGCCAATCTAGCCCAGAAATTGCAGGCCTTTCATAACTTGGAACCCAAAAATATCTTACTGTGGAAATGAAAACATCTCCTGAGCGGTTTGTTTGTCTATTGTACGCTCAAGCTCAATGCACTGCACTCAAAAGCCTTCGCTCACTGATGGTTCTTCAGAAAAAGCATACGAGGTCCCGAAAACTTCCGCAAACAAGTGACAGTTTTATGATTCATCCGTTGCATTTTTCAACTTCTAATATGGTGGTCTTCTCTAACCCCTTTGATACACAAGTTAGAACATGTAGACTCTAGCTACATTAAAGGCCCTGATACTGGCTTTTACACAGCACAACTTATGACACAACCTGTTGCCCCTCCAAAACTATTAAATCACCTGATTTACAAGTGTACTGATCTTTGTTCGCGAACTTGTAATTGTTCTTACAATGAACAACCATGCACAAAGGCTTGCTCATGTGAAGGTTGTACTCTTCAACATCAAACATGTGAAAACATATTTACAATGCTTGCAAAGCAGAGAACAATTTAGAAATGGACGCATTTATTAGGCCACATGCCTCAATATGACGTCTGGTTTAACTTTGGTCAGGAATATGAAGTTTCAAATCGGTTACACTTAAAGCTTGTGAGAGGGATGAGTATGAAATAATTATAAAATAAAATGATGTCAGTTTCCGTTTATTTAATTTTTAATTTGTGTGTTTGTTTTAAACATACAGTGTTATTGCTTAGATCCGTGTATTTATCTACCATGCATAAAAGTGCAAAGAAAATGAGTCCATATTTATTGATAAATTATTCATCTTTGTCCAGTTTTCAACTTCAAAATAAATAATAAACCTCTTATCTTTGTTGCGTAAAGAATTCTGACACTCCTGAGCTCGCGCCTCTTTCGGGAGATAAGAAACATTAACTGCAAAGGAGGATCGCTCAACCCACGTTCCGCCATGATGGTAAACACTACTTGTGTCTATGTGTATTATTCGGATACGAGCTGTGGAACAGTATATTTTATCATTGTATGCAATAGCTTGGAAGCGATTTTGCAAGGCGACTTTGTACGGGCGACTTATGGAAAGCTAGTCTAAAGCCTGCCACAGCTTATGCGGTGTTCCTGGAATTGTATATGCAATTCAATACGTCGTCCATGTGGAGTGTAGACAGGATCCGACCTGAAATATTGCGCCTTAGGAAGCTTCCTACGAAGACAATGGACTAAAAGCGCCTCAATCGAATGTCGTTTCATTAGACACCAATGCCCAGTTGATATCGAAATTAAAGATGTTTACAAGGAAATGACAATTTCCGAAAATTATACATTGTATAAAAATATTTTTGCAAGTTAACATAACATTTATGTCATTACAATTAGTTTCAAGTAACCTATCTGCATTGTTGAAAATGGTTCAAATAAGAATTTTCTTAACTACAGCTTCGAAATATAAGGATGTGTGATAAACATATAAAGAACAAATACAACTTTTCTTGCCGGATTCCCGTACCATTTGTTGCACAAATTTTAATGACAGGACTATTTTCCGTGTTTTAATGAAGTGTCAATATATTTATTTTAAATTAACATACAATATGTGTTTTAAACTTATAGTAAGATTGGTTCGTATTGCAAATCTTCACGCCTGAGTTTATTTCTAAACAGGTTGATCTCAAATTGAAATAAATGTATACCTTGTCTCGTGTCAGCAGCGGGGAAATTATTATCTTCAACACTGATTTTAATATCAAACAAGTTGTATGCGATATATGCTTTGTATCTCTTAACTTTGTTTTAAACTTAATTTAATTCATATTATTGCTACATAATAGGTAAGTCTTAATACCTTAATCATTTATTTACCTTGGTATCGTTACACAAATACACACAGTAAAAACGCTTTAGACAGTAATATTCAATTAAAAGAAGTATAATTTCTATAATTAAATAGGAATAAAACTTTTGTAAATCAAAACAAAATGTTTATTCAACTTTTTTTTAAGTTTGGTGTTGTTTGGACGTTTGGAACGATACAAATCAAATATATCAATATATTGTATCCGATGTAGTTAAAGTTGCATTGAATGGCATCGGCTGAACGCACCGATTCGGTTTCATATTCATCTTGTAAAGACACTGTTAAATTCTTATGATATAACTAAATAGAATCGGGGAAAATCCTCGGTATCAGGAACTTGATATTTTTAGTACTAGTGTTGGTGACGTGGCTGCTGAGAGACATTGAAAGCTGACCTCCAGCCATGCAACGAACGTCAACGTGAACAGAAGATTAAGCTAATGCGGTTAAAACAACAAGAAAATGGAATACGCTTCGAATGGAGAAGACTTTTATTAAGAACTAGGAGTTTGCTTTATGTCATAAGGAAACGAAAGATAAAACAAGCTTGTAAAAGAATTTAATAATAATGAAGAACCTAAAAAGAACAACAGACAATTGCATTTGTGCTAATACCAGTGTAAACCCTAGTACAGTGGGATAACTTAAAAAAAGATCGTAAAGAAATGAAACTATCAAATATTATGTGTATTAAAATCCAAAAGAGAAGAAAACGAAATAAAAGCAGTTATATTGAAACCATCATTGAAACTGATGTGGTACAGCTACTGCAAAAATCTTTATAACCAAATACAAAAGTGAACTGATATTTTGGAAGAAAAAAACACGCAAATACTCTAGCAACATCCGGCAAAAAGATAAAAATTCAAAACAATTAAATAAGAGCCCCAATCTGAGTATTGTATTTAAGTGATATATTGAAAATATCATAAAATGGGTGGTTAAATATTATTTTACAAAATGTCAGTTACATGTACCTGCGTTTGTCTTTCACCTCTGTCTTCAGACACTAACTAGAAATAAAAGCAAAACTGAGATCACACGACTCACTGTTCACAATATCGAAATTAAAGAAACCTGTTGTGCAGTATTTTGCAATAGTAAGAGGGCAACTACTTTTAATAACAATGACAATTGCTGCAATATTCTGGCCTTCACTTGATCAAATCCTATGACAGTGAATTGGTCATGTTGGACATCGAAATAAGTAGCACATCACATTTTATAACGACAGAAAGACAACGAATTGAATCTAGAAAAAAATCAGGTACTTAACAATGCGAATAAAAACAGGGACTTGTAAATTACCTTGAGATGTTACAATCCAAATATATGAAAATAGGACATTGAGTTTGACTGATATAGTTTGATTTTTTCTCTTCAATCTGATTGGGTCAAACGATATCTTTACATCGACAATAAAAATCCTTGGAAAAGTATGGACAAATATTTGAAATTAAATTACTATGGCCATTAACTGATTTTTACTGATTTTACTGCATAACTAATGAATGTATGATCATACACGTGAATAAGAACAGATGTTTTATGTTTGATATTTTATAGGCATGGTAGCAAATACAATCTAAATAGAAATACGTCAACAATTGATTGGGAAAGATAACAATAATAGAATACTGGATCAGAAACAAGCAATGGCGAGATAACATCTTACAAAATCTGACATGAAAAGACAGAAAGTAAGGCATATAGTTTATGATAAGACAATACAAGCTACTACCATCACAATAATTGAATTTATACGCCGTTCAACAAGAAGTGTGTGAAATATATGGTATAAAAAGGTATCCAAAATATTAGCTATTATGTTTTTCTACTCAAATCAATGGTTACATATCACACAGAAGCACTTTCAGTACAGATAAATTAATACGAGTTACTGAGGCTAACATGTATTTTTACAGGGGTATGCTCATAAGAAAGGAAATATAATTCTCTAACACAAAATAAACACAAAACTCTCATGCATATCGATTCTTCTAAATGAAAATACATAAATAATAAATACATTCGTGCGCATTGTCCAGTACAACTAAATATTGCTTTAAGTAAGTTCGTTCCTGCGATCGAGATCATATTATGTTACAAATAGAATGAAGCTTTGTTAGAAATTACGCCTGACTGTAAACATTTATATGCAATGCTAACATAGCAGTAGTTAGACAGGGTTTCTTATTTTTACAACTTAGCCGAAATATATCTTAATTGTTGTCCTTCCCTACGTGCTTTCATCAATAGCTATAATATCAGACAAATCTCTTCTATGATAGGAGTTCAAAGTCAAATACAAGGATTACATTAAGAGAGACCCATAAATGTACACTCGTTCAAATGAATCAAAGGTTTTTAATTGAGTACACTTTACATGCAAATATCGAAAACAACAATGCTGAGTGAGACCAAAAATCCAACAATCTAACAAACGACGAAAATGGTATATACACGTATAACAAGACAAAAATCGTTATTATATAGATATGCAATAAAAACATCAAAATAGATCTACTTTAGAATTATATTCATTTCTGTTATTTCCCTTCTTCTCTTTCTCTCTTTGTACTCTCGCTCGACCACTCTCTCTAGCTTCCTCTCTCTCTCTTTCTCTCCCCCTCTCTCCCCCTCTCTCTCCCCCTCTCTCCCTCTCTGTCTCTTTAAGTCTCTTGATAAAATCATCTTGTCCTCTGCTAATAAACGTTTAAGCAATTGTTGATGAAATGTTCATGATTTGCTGTAGAATAATTTACCGCTCTGTGTTATATGATGAATGATTCGTTGTAACGAATTAACCATTATAATATTGTTGATAATTATACAGATGCACACCTTTGTAAATAGAATACCCTTTATAAAACTACAAAAAACAGTTCATACATACTGAGAGAAAGTAGATTATGAGATGTTAAATTTTAAACAGACATTTTATGAGTAACAATTCAAAGTTGGTAAATTTCAGCAGTCTTATGATTTAAACGCAATTTTCGATAGAAAAATACTAATATTATATTACAGCTAATTCAAACAAAATAAAAACATAAAGCGTTGGCTGATATAAAACTCCTATGTCAATCGTCTTTGCATACGGGTAATATGACAACATATTATTGTGCGATTTCGACAGCTTTTAAAAAAGTCGCTTCGTAATTTTGGTCAGATGTTTAATTATGATTGTACTCCAGTAATATATTTCGATTCAATACATAGACACCGCACCTGCATTGTACTCTACTACGGCACAATAATGATGCTCATCCTGGCCATCTGAGGCACGTGCTGGTTGCTCGTACACAGACTGGCCTTTCATATCTGACGCACCTGCTGGTTTGTCGTACTGCGACTGGCCTTTCACATCTGACTCACCTGCTAGGTGGTCCTCGAGCACTGATTGGCGTCTTTGCAGAGCATATCGAATCCTTTAAATAGGAAAAGTATTTCCAGTCTTTATCTCCCGCAGCAAATGCAAAAAAGAGTGATACATGAGCTTCTATGAAACAAAACATTATTTCCAACACATGTTAAAGAACCCTTGTAAATATATACTATTACTGTTATGTATAATTGTTAATTATTATCCAAATAACCTATGTTCAATATTCTTTATTTACCCTACAACGATTCCACTGATTAAGGCCAATCCGACGAGACAGACACCAACTCCGATGAGTACACTTTCTGCGTGAACTTTAGCTTTTGGGCCGGTGCAATGATCTCCGTCGTGAGTTGTTTCGCAGCCCCTTGGACAGAACCCGGTCACAATGTCACATGCGTCTCCTTGCAGACAATGACCACAGGGCACGCAGTCAACTGAGTACGTATTCGATGCACAGATCTTCTCTACAAAACAGAGAATGTTGATCATTAAATAGCTTTACAATGTCATTGTCATGCATACATCATGTAAGTGCCCATCGGTCCGTATACCCGTTCCTCTGTTCGTCAGTCCGTTTATATATACTCGTTTATATATTTATACTCGTTTTTGATATTTTTACAAAAAAAATTCAAATAACACCCGTTAACTATAGAATCTTGTATCTTAAACGTTTCAGCATAGTATTTGTCGCGAACATTATAATTAAAACTAAATAATAATGTCAAAGTTTATCCTTATTGTCAATTAAAAATGTCATGTAGAAATGTACGTACTCGTTACACACAGGTCACCTTTATATCCAGCAGCACATGATTGACAGATACCTGTCACGTGATCACATGTGTCATTACCATAGCAATTGCCACATTTCAGGGAACAACGGTGTCCGTAGAACCGATGTGAACAAACTGAAATTTTAGTTAATTTATTAAATTAACCTTCTAAAATTACAAACCAATCGGATAGGAATGTTTTGCATCAAACATAGCCAGTGCCAATTGGTTACTTATTATAAGATAATTTGACAACTATTTATAAAATTCATTTATAAGGGTTTTAAAACACGAACAACCAATACATTCGGAGTTTCCATATGCTATCCTAAAAAGGACGGTTACAAAGAAATATTATTTGTGTTCCCAAAGCAAATCATCTACTATCAATTTAAACTTAATTGGCGTCGCGCTGGAGCGTAACGCCTATATATATGGAATGCTCATTGAAATGTGCACATTTCTTTTTGATGTAGTTATTTATTTTTATATTTATCTTTATTTTTGTGTGTCTGTAACTTTCAAAATAACTTTGAAAGTAAACAGTAAGATACTGAGAAAGAAACAACATACTTCGTTCGAGAAAAATACTATCTGAACAATGCTTAATTTGTGTAATGCGGAGTTGCTGCACATGTGCACTTTCTGCTTGTACACTTTAGTTTTTTAGTTAATTATAATAAATTTGCAACTTTTTTCTACATATGTTACATATGAAAACCTTTTAAATGGTGTCGGATTTTGCCTTTTATTTTGTTTTAAACCATTCTATGGCATCAGAAATATAAGTTCTACATACTTTTCTCGGGATTTATAGTATACTGAGAACTTTAAAATCCAAACCATAACGTTTCCAATTTTTTTAAATAAAAACCATAACGTTTTAAATATCTGTTCACTTATTGCTTTAATCTGCTTACCTCTTCCACTTTTTGCGTCGCCTTTGATGCCTTTGATAATTTGTTGCAAGGAGAAATCTCTCATATAATGAAATTGGATACAGCTTTAACCCAAATTCGAATTGCAGCATAACATGACCCGGTAAATGGCATAATAATTTATCACGAAACTGCAAATCATGTCTGGATTAAAGTTGACTACAGGAAATGAAGACAAGCATTTAGTTTTTTCCGCGGCTGTTTCTCTATAGGCATGAATCTTACTGCGTGTTAGTTTCTTAAAGCGATAACATTACAAAATATTTAGCGAGACTTGTACAAGAAATCAAATCCTAACAACCTTACCGTCTTTACAGTGGTCACCAACATATCCTGGCATACATCCTCGAAGACATCTGCCAGAGGTTATGTCACATGCGCTTTTGTCCAAGCAGTTCCCGCAATGAGATTTGCAGTCAAGACCATATGTTCCAGGAAAACATGCTACAACGATTTATCCAGGCGTGTATCAACGTATCAAATGCATGGTTTGACGAATTATTTGTTTAAATGGCAGTTTCTTGTGACATCAGTGCTTAGTGCATTGTGAGAGATGCAAACGATTAAAGAGGTTCAATCAAAAATATGATAAGAAAAGCTGCTTAGATGTCAGTTTGCTTTATCGACGCTTAAACAAATGATAAGTGGTTATACTATTTAGAATATGTCAGTATGTGTGTCAAAACCTGCTTACCAGATATGTTTAGACAATACGGAATTCTGTTGTGTGAATGTAATTAAAGCTCAGTTGTTATATGAAAAAAAAAACTTCACTATGCAACAAAGTGCAAAACATATTCTATTCTTCTGTATTGTCTTTTTATTGCATATTGTATAGCTTGTTGATAGATATAAAAGTCATCAAGACAGAAAGGGGCTCCCATAGCTGAGTGGTAAGGGTCGCCGAATTATAAGCCCTCCACCGCGTGGGTTTGAGTCCCGGTAGGGGCGAAAACTTTCATGTGGGGAGTTTTATCCAGCTAAGCTGCGATGCGCCTGTGGATTTACTCAGATATCAGTCTTCCTCTACCAATTATTACTTAAACGTTGCCAGTTTTGAACAAAATAATGTCGGTGTGATGTTACAGAAAACAACAACTTGAACTTCATGAAATATTTTTAGATGAGTACCTGATATGCACAGCTCGCCGTGAAAGCCAGCTGCACAAGAGTGACAAATGCCTGTCACGTGATTACAGGCGCCGTCACCATAGCAATGACCACATGCAACAGAACAGTTCTCCCCATAGAACGACATTGGACAAGCTGAAAGGTTGGATTCGACGGCAAACTTTGATTAAGACCTTGGTAGATTTTCACATTTGATTAACTTATGATAATTTAAATTAGGACTAGACGCATAAGGTCGTAATGAGCAAATAGACTGACAAAATACAATATGAATGTACTGTTTGTAGTGTGATCAGAAGTGAAATAATTACCTTAAGATGAAATTTTACATCGGTTTCGGTTGTATTCATTTTTATTTATATGGCTTTTCGTTTAACTTGAGAGTTATAACTGTCGCTAGATTATTTCAATTACTCTTGTTGATAAACATTTGCTGGTAATTATGCACTTGTGTGTCAATACGAAATAATTTGATGATAAATGAAACATGAATGTGATAATGTTAAATATATATATTAAATAATAAGATTTGAAATTTAAACTACCTCTAGACAAAGTCACACAAAAGTTAAAGTGACAAAAATGCTTAGACGAAATATTACACACAAAGCAAAAGTTATCCTCTTTGAACGGTTATTAGGCAAAGGGGTACTTAAAACTGCTACACCTAGCACTTCAAAAAGGTTTCAATGACGAGCAGGGTGAATAAAATATTCCATCGAAGTGAGACAACAAACTGGAATCTCATTTTGTGAGATCTAAAAGCTTTGTAACAATTCTATAGTAATAAACTGGTTTCTGGAATTGAGATAAATTACTATCAAGATATGAATAATTTGCGATACTAAAGTTGAAATCGTCTCTTTTGTTATAAATTTTAGAACATTGTAATTGGAAATGGTGATCTCAATGTCTAAAATTGCTACATTTAAAGTGTCAAGTTTTTGGCTTGTTTATGGCTAGTTCTGGTGATAAAATCTGACGAATCAATAAACGAAGTAAGGATTTTCTACAGAATGATGTCGTGAACATTAAATTGAATTTCTCTATAGTATGGCTTTGTGTGTAAGTTTGTTCGCGAGCAAATTAAGCGCTCGTCACAGTTCACCGTATATGAT
This sequence comes from Sinonovacula constricta, assembly GCA_007844125.1. Lineage (NCBI taxonomy): Eukaryota > Metazoa > Mollusca > Bivalvia > Cardiida > Solecurtidae > Sinonovacula > Sinonovacula constricta. Next base: position 81,594,010 of record CM017558.1, read on the forward strand.
TATCTCTCTGTGTCTCTCTCTCTTTCTTTTTCTTTCTCTCTGTCTTTCCCTCCTTATATTTAATATAGTTCTCTCTCTTTGTCTGATAATTTCATCTTACTTTGTTGGCAAAGGATGCCTTGGTATCCAGCAGCACACTTTCTACACTTGCCACTTACTGGATCGCATTGTTCACCGTTGAAGCAATGACCACAGGGCAGCAAGCAGTCCTTGCCATAGGTATTGTTGCCACAAACTTGAAATAAATAAAAGCATAACTACACTCGGGTGTAATTATGCTGATATAAGAAAATAAATAGGTTTAAATTGTTTTACTTTATAATTGACCTACTGTAAGGATACCCGTCAATTACAAGCTCAGTTGCACCAAACATGATTTGACAGATACTAGAAATTTCTTGGCTGCCTTTGGCGCAGTGGTAGACTCGCCGACTCCTCTGACTGCTTAACATCTCATCGAAGGGAGTGTGGATAGGAGTTGTTGTTTGTAGAGTTGTCAGCCTTACCTTATACATATATATGAATATATTGGCCCTGTTAGAATGTGTCGAACTTTTTCTTTTAAATTCGTTCTACTCACAGCCATATGTAAGTATTGCTTGTGAACATTTTTCAAAGTGGCAAATGTATTGTCGTTTTCTGATTAATCAAAATCAACTGAACTGGAACGTCCATTGTGTCGCAGCGATGATGTTGTTGTTTTTATTTGTTTTTTGTTGTGTTTGTTATTGTTGTTGTTGTTGTTGTTTTAAATAGAAGGTAATTTTATTGAATGGCAAAGCAAGAGATCAGTACTCTAACGACTTACCCATTTCACATTTGTCACCATGGTAACCCTTTGTACATCCACCAGAAGGGCACCTTCCAGAGGCCGAGGCGCAAAAGTCGGAGTAACAATGGCATGTCAGGTTGCAGTTAACTCCAAATGTTCCTTGGTCGCATTCTAAGCAAGAATAAGTTCATGCACAACACCAGATCCACCGGCAACGATACATCACAAAGTTAAACATATCCATTGGAACACCTCAGCTTTTTAACTTTTAGAAATATACCAAAAAGGTAAAATTGAGAGATTTCAGATAGTTAATTTCGCCGAGATTTGTGATTTATGGAAATCTGATAGCATTATTAGGAAATGTACATCAAAATATGTTATAATTGTGGCATATGGTACAAACTGACAAAAAAATGCATTAAATATGAAACAACTTTAGACATTTTCACTCGTGTGTAAATCTGATAAAATAACGTTACTGCTGTTTTAAGAAGGGAATAGGGAGGGGATATTGTTTTGGCATTGTACGTCCGTCCCTCCTTCCGTCCGTCCCAATTTCGTTTCAACGATATTTCTTTGCCACGGCTTACTGGATTTCAACACAACTTTATGGGAGCCATCAACAGCAAAAAGAGATGCGCATATCTTTGATATGTTATGGACTGACAATTTTATCTTTGACATGTTATGGACTGACAAGTTATCACAGAATTGTGGCCGATGAAAAGTATTTGGCTTCCGTGCTATTTCTAGGAAACTACAGCACATACCATCACTTTTTACGAATGCACTTTTTTTCTTTCATCAAGATAATGACCATTAAGTTATTTAATGTAACTGAATAACTGATTTCTTCCTATTTTCTTCTTCTTTCAGTACTTAAAGTATTGCAGGACAAAAAACTGATGGTCTTAAATTCAAGGAACTATTGAAAACTAGCTGTGTAATAAGAAATGTATCAATATTTATATACAAGTCGTTAAAAAGAAGAAAGGAGAGCATTAAAAATTTTGAATACCTCTATTTTGTTCAAACTACACGCAAGTCTATACTACAAGATGCGTTCATATCTTGATCACGCTCTATTTACAAACATGCTTTTACAATAGACAATGTCTGCTTTGTACATGTATGTTATGACATGTACGTACTGATACTTTGTATCTTCAATAAACTTTACCACTGTATTGCACATTTTTCTAATTTTGTAACAATTTAATTATTTAAGTCAAATGTGTAATTTAATTTAAAAGAACTGACAAGTTGCCAACATCTGTACACACTACGCATGGTATGAAGGTAAAGTGGAACGAAAACCCCTTATATCCATTAAAACAACAGACCTTCTTTTAAAAATTTTCTAATGTGTTCTATAAATGCATCAAGCTTTAGCGCCGTGGAGCGGTCCCCGAGGTTTGCTTAAGCCTGTTTACAAATCTCTAACCCTGCAGTTCATTTCTTAACAACAAAAAGTGGAAAGAAAAAGGGCCAACTTGAAACAAAACAAGTGATGGTGTATACCTGAGTAAAGACGTCATAAAATAAAATGTAGCGTCTTTTAAAATTATAATGCCACCAAATACTTATAAGTTTTAATGCTAGGTTCCTGATAGGTAAATATGGCATTCTTTTTCCTCAAGTTTCGTCTAGGTAGTTCTTGCGTTTCTCGTATGTCAACGTCTATTTTAAGGTTTGACCACCTTTATAAAGTAATGTCCTCATGATATTCAGGTAGAAGAGAAGTATAAATAGAACAAATAGAAAAACTCAAGATGTCTTGTTAGATTTTATGTAATTGTCATCGAGGTAATTGAGTTATTAAAAAGACAATAGCATTACATTTATATATATAACCATACTGAATATTTTACCTCCTGTCATTTGTTTTCAATAGGCAAAAATACATTAGATAAAAATGAAATATAATAAAGGCTGTCCTTATAACCTAAATTAAGTGACAATCTGCAATAGTTAACTGTTTTATAAACCTATAAAGGTGTATGTGGTTTATCACACATAAAAATATTTTCTGACGATTTTTGTACAAGTTAGCAATTAACACTCAGATTTAAGACTACCTGTTGTTTTTGACGACAAAATGTTACCCCCAAGAGAGGTTGTTTAAGACATGTTTAAGTTTGTGATTATAAATCACACCAGAGCAATGGGCCCAGCATATACAAATGAGTTTTGTGTAAACATGTTCTTTCAATCAAGACTTTTAGAGTGTGTAACTTTCTGCATGAGCTGCAGTTATACTTTTATTTTGTCTGAATATGCTGGTTCCTGCACGACACGTCTTCATGTTTTTGACATTTCTGCCAGGTCAAAATGTCTCCAGAAATGACAGAGTAACTGAGCGGACACGACCACCAGTGCACTTTCAGGGTTTATGACTTTGACCTGTAAGTGTGACCTTGAGCTTCGAATAAACGACCTGGGTCTTGTGCGCGACACGTCGTCTTTATGTGTTTGACATTTCTGCCAGGTTAAAATGTCTCCAAAAATGACTGAGTTACTGAGCGGACACGACCACCAGTGCACTACCAGGGATTATGATTTTGACCTGTAAGTGTGACCTTGACCTTCGAGTTACTGACCTGTGTCTTAGGCGAGACACGTAATCTTCTTGTATTTGACATTTCTGCCAGGTTATTTCCCTCAAGCAATGACAGAGTAACTAAGCGGACACGACCAACATGTGCGCTTCTAGGGATTATGACTTTGAGCTGTGTGACCTTGACCTTCGAGTAACCGACCTGGGTCTTGTGCGCGACACGTCGTCTTCATGTATTGGACATTTCTGCCAGGTTATTTCAAAATCCCCCATGTCATGACTGATTTACTGACTTTGCCATTTAAGTGTGACCTTGACCTTCGGACAGAGTTTCAACTACTATATGCCCGCTTTTGGGGGCATAACAAGAGCATTGCATTTAAAAGGAACTTTGTGTGAAAATAAATTGAACATTAAATAAACAAGGTGTGCGCGATGTGGGTGAAAACATTATTAATGCTTAATTGAATTAATGACAACATTATAAAGACAATTACAATGGGAATTATATAGGTTTTTGTGCATATGGTTGAAGTGTAAACGGAATTTAAATTGCCGATAAACCAAAATATGCACCATACGCGACAAACTAAAACGTGGCACCGGTAAAAAGAGAAACTAGCAAACAGCACAAGTTTATGCTGTAAAACATTATATATAATAGGCAATGCATAAGTTGGTGTTGAACCTAGTGAATATAGGTCAAAGAGCTAGCCAGAGAAAAACGTTAAACGCGTTTTAATGTTGTACTGTGTCAATTGGTGTTGGCGTCGTTTAACGTCAGGGACTACTCTAGTGTTATTGTCATTCTACATACAGACTTCCGATAGAGCAAATCAGCTACAACAAAAGAACTAAGATAATTTGATAGAGAGAAAAATGTTTAGCCAGTACAAAGATTAATAGCCACAAGCACATTTAAGCATGTCTTACCCTAATTATCGTAAATGATTTTCTGCCTAACAGCAGTAACATTGATTGGACTTGGACGTACCTACCCCTTATCCACACATTATTTTATTGTATTACTGTTCCAAATGGAAATACACTCCCCTTGACTAGGAAGAGAATAGATACAGGGAAATTACAGGACAAACATTTGTACTACTCTTACACTTACCTAATCTAAAAACTCATTCTATATTTATTGCTGAGCACTAGACCATGACAATGGAACTTCATTCCGAATCGTTCTTACTTACCCGGTAATAAGAGAACAGTTTTTGGGTTAAGAATTCACCAACCTTTAACATGTATACCCAACATACAGTGAACACATAAGTTACTCTATTTAGACGAGGTACTGTATTTGTACTTGTCATTTTCATTTGCAGCACAATATTCTAGACAGGTTAGTGTATCATACCTACCTTGATTACATCTTAGTCCCTTCTAACAGAAAAATACAGTACCCTGGACAAGAGGGTCTATTACATCCTAACATGACAACCTCTTTAATCCTTTCTATTCTTTTTCAGAGAGAAAACCCACACTTTAAAGAAGTAGCTAACCACTTACTTTGATCACACCTTTGTCCTTTCCACCCCGGTGTACAACCACCTGGACATAATCCAGAAACCTTGTTACACGGGGCTCCATCACAGTGGCATTGCGCACAGTCGGGCTCGAAATGGTAGTTGTCGCAGGCTGTTTTGTAAAGTTAATATAACTGACCAGAATGGTTTTATTATATTTCAACGAAAACGATAACTGAAAAACTTTAGTTCGGATACGATTAAATAAAGAGTAAAAAGAAAACTTGAAAAAAATAGGAGAAGCCCATCTAGACATATTTGATGCATACGCCTAGACCAACAACTATCAATTGTCACTATACACCTCACATAGATGGACGACATATCACACAAATAAGAGCACTAACTTGCTTGTCTTTGCGTCTAAAACAGCATTGCAATACAAGAGTAATATATAGTAATAAATAACCTATCTAACAAACTAAACTGCATTTGTAAAAAGATCAAACTGGAAAATATCCTTACCCTTATACATAATTATGTAAGTCATGTTAGATGGAAAATTAAATTCACGTAATTTGGTAATTATGTCATCTTGTATGTTGCTGACAACTGCCCAGTGAGACAAACTTACGCATAAACACCTGCACCTCACAAACAGTCATCAAAACTTCTGTATTTTTGCCTCGTGGTCTATGAAGTGCAAGAGCGACATATCTGATCGGAGTGTCCCCAAAGAGAACGTCTGTGACGCCTTGATTGGCCAGGTACTCCTGAGACGTAACATTGTTGATGTACACGTACGACGAGTTGGAATTGTTGTATGGAGTGGTCTCTGATACAAACATCTTGAAGCCATAGAGCATTTCGTAGCCTGTACAAATACTCATAAGCATCTTTAACATTTTAAATTGATATTATTTTGTATCAATATCAAAATACTAATATTTACATCGCAACATTACCATCATAATAGCCATCACAATCAGCATCATGATCATTATAAGTATCTTCATCATCATTTATAATAATCGCGCTCAATTCAAATAGCGACTTACAATAATAATGCTACTACTACTACTACCACTACTACTACTACTACTACTACTACTACTACTACTACTGCTACTACTACTACTACTACTACTACTACTACTACTATCACTACTACTGCTACTACTACTAACTCAACTACTACTACTACTACTACTACTACTACTACTACTACTACTACTACTACTTCTACTACCACTACTACTACTACTACTACTACAACTACTACCTCAACTACTACTACTGTTACTACTACTACTACTACTACTGCTGCTGTTACTACTTCAGCTGCTACTACTACCACTTCTACCCCCCTCCCTCTCTCTCTCTCTCTCTGTCTCTCTCTCTCTCTCTCTCTTCCTTCTTACTTTTCGAAGTTAGATTACTCCATCACTACATAGTATTATACTTTTCACCTCTTAAATTTAAATAAAATTTTAAATTTTGACATTGTTGTTGTTATCTAAAATGTAATCTTTTGCTTATCAGAAATCTAATTTTTGGAACTCTCTACTCTATTCAATTTCTTCTCTCATTCCCTACAAATTGCTCTAACTATTGCGTTGTATATCATCTCTATAAACTGTATAATTGTCCTTGTTTAACCCGTCATGTTCATATGTTTAACAACCCTCCCCACAAACACCACCACCCCCTGTTTAACTGTAATTGTAAATAAGTAATTTTCCTCACAATTCTTGCATATCGTCATGCCTATTTGTATGATATTTTTGTACAAAGTTTATTGTCCTTGTCTAACCTGTCATGCTATATATTTAACTTCCCCACATTGTAAACTTGTATACTTGGTATATAAATAAAGAATCTGAATCTGAAAAAAACTACTGCTGTTACTACTTCAGCTGCTACTACTACCACTTCTACTACTGGTACTTCTACCACTAGTTCTACTACTGCTTCTACTACTACTTCTGCTACTGCTACTGCTGCTACTATTGCTGCTCCTACTGCTACTACTACCTCTATTACTACTATTTCCACTACTACTGCTACTACTGCTGAAACGATTACAGTAGTTACTACTACTATTATTGGTACTTCTACTACTACTACTACTACGGCTACTACTACACGTGCTGCTGTTACTTCTAATTCTATCACTGCCACTGCTACTACTACTAACCCTACTACTGCTACTACTACTTCATCTACTACTACCGCCACAACTGCTACTCCTCCTCCTCCTACTTCTGCACTATTACCACCGCAACTATTATCACTACTTCTACTGCTATTTTGAATTGATGTCCCTAGATTCGAACCAACCTGCGTCCTTTCTTCCGAAGACCTTTACCTTCCCCACCCTGACCGGCGCACCCAGGTCAATCTCCCACCAGGGTCCCTTGGCCGGGTATTCGTACCCGACACCTGCACAGCACCGACAATCATCATTTGTGAATTTTGTTGTATTATCTACAGCCAGGTCTGCGGTCCACTTGTATCCATAGTATGTAAAGGTTGTGGACTGATACACCGTCTTCTGTAGTGCGACGTTTACTGTAGATCACATATGACAAAGAATGGTGTCGTACAAACATAGTGGTACGCAGATATGAATACTGAATATGATATTGGTTATTGTTTCTATCAAATATCACAGCAAGAGTCAAAATTATTATAAATTATTTTTAATTATTCAAAAATTAAATTGTTATCTTCTTGAATTATGATTGCATAATCTAGTCTTTGCCATGAACAAAGGTAAAACGTTCCTGTGAATAGCGTTATATTTGTTAAAAGACATTTGATGTTGTATTTTATAAAAGTTAAAAGCTTTTCTTCGTTTTGATTGTATTGGGTCCGTACACTTGCCGAGACCGCCCCCCCCCCCCCCCCCTACACACACTGTGTGTTTGTGCGTGCGTGCATGCGTGCGTGCGCATGTGCACGTGTGTGTGTTTCGTATAACTATTCATCCTATTTAAGCAAATGTTTATGTTAGCCCTTTTCCTTTTTATGTCAACTACGTAATACAGTCCTTATCAGCTCTGGTGACAAATACCGGAAACCTCTGCGCGTTCTTGTATTGATCTGGACAGGTGCAAATGTATACGCCCTACTTAAATATATCATTAAAATACCATCATACAGTATTGTCATACCATCTATTTAAATGTTTATTTCCATGACAGATTTTCGTGTTTTTGAAAAGTTAGACAACATGAAACAATCTTAAGTAACACAGATAACAATTACAGGAAAACTGTAAACGTTTTTTTATGGAGCGGGAATGTTGTGTCGATGAGTAGGCTGTATCATTTGAAAATGAAAATAACAACACGACTATCAAAAGACCTAAATAAACAACAATTTATTTTTGCACTTTTTGGTTTATATCTAAAATAACGTGAAAATATTTATAAACACAGATGAAATCACCGGAAATCTTTGCACTTTTTTAGACTTCGACACCGCAATACACAGTCATGCATATATTTAAAATTTGAAGAAAAAAAAACGCGTGTTTTTTTATAACAATACCACTGATTTAAATGTTTGTGTTTTTACACTTTTATAAAACAACATGTATAAAACAATCTGTTTCAATTCTGGTGACAGGGTACCGCAGGTGACAAATACCGGAAACTGCAGTGTTTTTGTAGAGCTCGACTGGGATGACAAAGGAAACGCTTTGGATATTTCGTTTACATTGCACAAGGGGATATGTTTTTTTCTAAATCCTTTTTTTTTAAATATAAACATAATCTCTTTTGTGGTGTTGTAAAGTGAAGCAACATGAAACAATAAGTATCATCTCAGGTGGCAATAACCGGAAAACTCAGTCTATTGTATGGAATGGGGTTCGTGTCTCTGTGAAATTGGCATAAATAGTTTGTGCAAGCATGACATCTAAAGCAATATGTGTTTATATTATTGCTTATGTTTTGTGCTACTAAACAGTAAGGCCAAATGGTTAACACCTAACAATAGCCGTTATAGAACGGGACTCGAAATGTGGTTTGTTTGAAAAACACTTTGTGTGTACATGTGGTTTCCAGTAATTAAAGGCGTTTTGTCCCCTTTGAGGTTATTCGAGGGCAGACATAACAATGTTCAGAATAGTTTGTTACAACGAAGTGTTTTGCTGCATGACAAAAACAACAGAAATATAAAATAATGCACTAAAAGATTATGTTGGAAGGTCTTCTAGCAGACCCGCGTTGCTAAGGTGGTTCTTCTACCCAGACATATGTCTGAGGTCTTCCTCCAGCAATAATTAGCTGTAATTAGCTGGCCATATAAAGAATACATGGTTGGTGCCGAGAACGAGAAAGTTTATCTGGTCAGCGAGAAGCGAATATCTTCAAAAAAAAATTTTTTATTTTTATTCTCCATGACAACATATATAAACGGTAAAAAAGATCCATGAATGATTGCATAAATCGGCGAAAAAGCATTAATTACACGATTGATTAAGAGCGTGTGAACATAACTAATGTAAACAATGTATTCATACGCGTAGTTTTGGTCACATGATCTATTGACTGGATATCACTAAGTTTATCCGGCAAGGCTTTATCCTGCACATGTACGCGTGGAAGCAGGATAAATGACTATACATTTGTTGGCGCTGTAATTAGCTGGCCATATGACCATACATTTGTTGGCGCTGTAATTAGCTGGCCATATGACCATACATTTGTTTGCGCTTTAATTAGCTGGCCATATGACCTTTCATTTGTTGGCGCTGTGATTAGCTGGCCCTATACATTTGTTGGCGATGTAATTAGCTGGCCATATGACCATTCATTTGTTGGCGCTGTAATTAGCTGACCATATGGCCTTTCATTTGTTGGCGCTGTGATTAGCTGGCCATATGACCATACATTTGTTGGCGCTGTAATTAGCTGGCCATATAACTATATATTTGTTGGCGCTGTAATTAGCTGGCCATATGACTATACATTTGTTGGCGATGTAATTAGCTGGCCATATAACCATACATTTGTTGGCGCTGTAATTATCTGGCGATATGACCATACATATGTTTGCGCTGTAATTAGCTGGCCATATGACCATTCATTGTTGGCGCTTTAATTAGCTGGTCATATGATCATTCATTTGTTGGCGATGTAATTAGCTGGCCATATGACCAAACATTTGGTTGTATGCACTGTAATTAGCTGGCCATATGACCATTTATTGTCCTATATTCTATTTGTTTTCCTGAAACCTATAGCTTTTGCATAACCATGACGACCCTTTATAGATACTTTTACATTCGCGCTTATTCGTAATTGAAATGGAATTGTCCCGAATAAACAAGCAACCTGAGCATTTTCAAGAGCTGTGCATATCACCTAAGATAGAATTCACAGGAAAACTGTGCACTTTCTTGTAAAGCACGGGATTGGGAAATCGAAAGATAACCTACGTTATTCGTAATTATAAACAAACTTAATATATCCATGACGACTATAAACACATAATGAATTTTGTATTGTAAAATAGCCTGACATGATCTTTATCAATTCGATTACCGAAACACTTTGACTTTTCGTTTTCAAGAAAGGGACTTTGATGAAGTAATATTCTTAGTATTGCTAGCAAAATCGTAGTATCGCTAGAAATAAAAGTGGATCAACGTAAAACCTATATAAACGTACGTTTCTTTGTACGTTTTATTATCTGTAGTTACATTTGACTTTGTTTACATGATCAGAAATGTAAGTGTCAATGAATTACTTTTCAAGAAGTATGTACTACCAGTACCAGGGGTGCATAGCCGGGGAAATTTGGCTCTAATTGAAACACAACACTGATTGCATTACTGTTTATTACCTTGCAGTTGCGAAATAAATGTCTTGATATATAATTTAATCAAAATCCATACAATAAACATGTTAAGAAGAACACAATTTAAAAAAATAGACCGACGATACATCCTTATATTGTTCACATGACAAAAAGGCATGGAACTCAGCAAAGCAAACGATACATTACTCGGTTTAACATATTATTTGCAGATATAATGAAATTAGAAACATGCACCACAATAAGCAGCCATTTGTCTTTCCAACATGATTTGGTTTGTTTGTATTTGCATAAGGCGAAAATCAAAATGACATGGAATGTATTGTCCGCCCCGCAAAAATGGCATGGAGGTTTTGTCCATAAGATGGTTTGTCAGGTTCCCTACAGTTGTATATAAAATAAACTACGAAGATAAACTAGAATCACTGACATGTAACTGCTCAGACCCTCACGGCGTGGGTTTGAAATCCGGTCGGGCGAGAACTTGCAGGAGGTTTTCCGGTGAACCTGCGGTGCGCAGACATAATTCTCGGCTCTTCCTCCGCCAATAATTAGCTGGACGTCGCCAATATGACTATACTTGTTTAAGTGAGATGTGACAAGAAACAAAACAAAAACAACACACGCGAGCGCTTTTTTTGTTTGTTTATTGGGTTTATCGTCCCACCAAAAGAATTTCAGTTATCTGGAGACGGTTTTCACTTGAAGCAGATATAGTGCTGCCTTCACTGTGTATCGCATGCCGTGAACACCTGGAATGATACCACACCCAGTCACATTGTCCTTACACCGAACCAACAAGTCGTGGAACTACCCTTGTATTTGCTTGAGCGTTAGCAAAGGTGCCATACCACTACCATTTTAACGACTTTTATATGTCGCGGCTCGGGATCGAACACTGGGCATCCCGTGCCTGAAGCCGATGCTCTACCGAGTTTGCTACTAGGTCCAGTTGAACACCTTTTTGTTTTACATTAATAAAATAAGTATTTTGCTGTAATGAACACACGAAAGCTTATTAGCTGGCAAAAATTAACACTGAATCATCGTTTTTTTAAGGGAACAAACATCAGAGTTCTTCCTGAATGTGTTCAATGCACCTAATGACATTGGGGACATGGTATGACAAGTGCGGGTGGTGGCGGTATACCCCCAGCTGGCTACTTCCTGTTCTCACCTATCAGCTAACCCGACAGGGGTCTGGTGGGGTGTCGGGTCAAAAAGGCACTCTTCCGAAACGACCCGGCCCAAAAGTTTACAAGTTAACAAGTTTATTTATACACTTAACACATATGCAGGAAATGTGATGTGAGGTACAATAATGCAACAATTAATTGAATCAGGCTGTGTAATGATGACAAAACAAGACTAAGAGAAGAGAAGAAATAATAATAGCTACAGAATATCACGTTAAAGACATTCAACTCAATGCATTTTGGCGAGCTACATACATCTAGTAATTCTCAAATGTTTTCAGAACAATAAGCGTATTTAAGATAGAAATTTCGAAGTTACATTGGAAGTTGCTAGCCAAGTGAATTACTGACAGTTTGCAGAACAATATTAAAACTATTACTCAATTTTAGTAATTTACTGTGATCATTCTCACACATAACATATTTGAAGGATGTGATTTTTGCATGTATGGACCTAACAAATGGAATTATGAGTTTTCTAGATCTCGTAAAGTAGGAACATTGGAAAGGTAGTGGAAGTCATCTCCTATATAATTTAAATAACATAATGTGCACTTCCGATGTTTATATTGAAGTTCGTGCTAACGCCCTCTTTCAATCGGTTTGTGATTATCACAGAGTCGGAAATTTATAAATGAATGTAAATTATTACCTGATTATTCTTGTGTGTTTTCTTTTCAAATTTATGTAATGTTTTAAAAATTATGTAATTAATACATTTTATGAGGAGTTAATGTTAGAATACCATGACTGCAAAAACTTGTCTATAACTCGTGTCTCGACAAGAGATAAAATAATTCCTCTAGACAATTCTTTGCTATTCCATATGTGACTTAAACCACATTCGTTTAAAATAGATCTGACATTTCTTAACCATGCATATTCAACATTATTATTGGACATAAAATTTATCATTATTTTATAAACATGTGGAAGAAAGGGCCTGATGATATGCAATAAGACTTTTTTATGATTGAAAGCGGGAAACGCGCTATGGCACCATAAAGCATAACATGTGGAGTACTTTCTTGAAATGTAGGATGTGTTTTAAAAATCAGTGTGGACCTTTTCAATCATTTCTTAGATCTCAAAACCCCAAATCTCACAAGCATATAGCAAAACGGGAAGTACGGTACAATCAAAAAGCTTGATTTGGCAATCTATGGGTAGATATAAATTACGGATTTTAGTGTAAAAGCTGAACATAGCCTTTCTTGCTTGTTCACAAACGTCGCTTTTGGCAGGCGTTAAGATTCTTGTTTTACAAGAAAATAACGCCTAAATACTTAGAAGTATCAACAATTTCAAAATTATCACTACGAAACGATATATTTCTCATTCGTCTTTTCCTATCTCCAAATACTAAGACCTTTGGGTTTTTCAGTTTTAACGGAAAGTTTCCAAGTGTCACAATAGTTAATTTAGGTATGTAATAGAGAGACAAGTTCGTTTTCAGTCTTGGCAAATACGACAGTTTCGTCCGCGTACAACAAAACACCTATTTTTAGGTATACATCAAGGTCTAGGTCAACAATTTTTATTCTAGATACATTATTTTTAGCATATAGATTTTAAGGTCATTAAGAAAGATAGAAAAAAAGTACAGGTGAAAATTTTTCTCCTTGTCTACGACCATTACATCATTGGAAAAAATCTGCCTTCTTACCTTCAATAGAGACACAGGATTTAATATCATTGTACATGCTTTTTATTACTGAAAACAATTTGATACTTGTTTCACCTATATATTTCATAATCTTGGCTTAAAGGCCAGAACCCCAAACAGAACAAAGGCTTTCTTAAAATCCACAAAGGCGCTTAAATGCTTACTATTTTTACGTTTACAAGATTCAGATAGCATATGCAAAACAAAGACATTGTCAATAGTTGAATGGTGTTTTCTTAACCCAGATTGATTGGCATTTAATAAATTTTTATTTCCCAGAAAATAAGAAAGACGTTCGTTTATGATTGATGTAAACAATTTACCTATACAACCAAGAATTGTAATTGGTCTATAATCTTTTTTGATAAAAAAGCGTCACCTTTGTATTTATATATAGAAGTTATGGATCCAACAATTCAGGTGTCAGATAAATTTCCACTATTTAAGATATAATTAAAAAGTTCGACATGTATAGGCAAGAACATATCACTTGTGTTCCTGATGAATTTCATTGGAAATATCATCAAGACCGCTACATTTACCATTTTTCAACTGTTTAATAGCATTCAATATTTCGTCTGCTGTAATTTCACAATGTAACTCACAACTATCAATTTCAATTTCTGGGTAGTATGTGTCAGGTACATTACCATTACAGTGTGTTTTATCATTAAGATTCTTCAAGAATTCATTAAAAGATCCATATTTACATCACGACCATTAGTCTTTTTGCTCAAACTATTAATATATGTCCAATATTCTTTTGGTGACTTTGTTCTCATGTTACTTATAGTTCGCTTAAAAGAACGTTTGTAATTTACAATAGCTTTTCTAATGGTACTTTTATATAAACTACTTGCGTCTTTCACGTGTGACCTAGTGAATTCAAATTTTGTTTAAATGTATTTTTTCTTTTTTATATTAAATTCATTTCTAGCTTTGCGCTGTGTTTTTTATTATTTATTTATTTATTTATTTATTTATTTATTTATTTATTTATTTATTGGGTTTATCGTCCCACCAACAGTGTTTTTTATTATAATTGTACTTTTTACCCGTAACAACAGAGACAAATGTTATTCTAGCTGAGTCGTTTAAGACTTTGCCTATTTGCGTCAACGTATTGTTGATAGTTTCTTTGTTAACAACTGATTCATCAATAAGTGTTGAAATATTTCCTATCATATTTGCATCAATATTACTTCTGAAATCAGCTACTGTATCGTTTTGTCAACGATTTACCCACTCGTGTTGACAACCTGTGTTTCCAGGGGGTGTCAGATATTTTAAATTAAAATTTATAGGGTTATAAACGTCAGACAATATTGGGCAAAAATCGTCAAAAATTAAAAGGTGTAAACAGATCGAGGCTACTTTTTGAAGGTAGCACATAATCAACAAACCTACGTTGTTATCTTGAAGTCTCTGCGATTTAAAATAAAAAGTTTATTAATGCTGCCAAAGGTCAATAATATTTTTCTCAATGTGGTTAGCTTCATGGTCACAGGAAGAACGTTATAATTACATGTTATTTTTACTTAGCATATTAAATGTCGAATTGCTCCCAATATTACTAGGATCCATGTCAAGGTTTCTAAAATATGGTCAACAAATGATGACGTATCAGACAAAGTGCCAGTGCGGGTATTTAAATCGCCCATAAGAACGACATACATAGCGAGAGAGCACATTTTCTACGTCAGCTGCAATGCTTGATACAAGTCACGTGAAAAGTAGGAAGTGTTTTAGACGGGATATATACTATGCCTAAAAAGACATTCCCGTCCAACGAGAAACGAGACTTATCAACTTTTACCAATTGAATATATTCACTTTCGGTATCAATATTTGACACATGTTTCGAAACATTATTTCTGACAAATAAACCAATGCCACCAGTCCTTCGTAGTGCTTTTTGGTTTCGATATTCTTTCCTGTGAACGTGAAGCCATCTAAATGAACACGGTCAAAAGTATCCAATTTTGTTTCCGCGCAGGCAAAAATGTCCAATTTACAAATATATTCACAAAATTCATTTAATTTAGATATAAGAACGCACACATTAACAAAGGAGAATGCCAGTTCACCTAAACAGTTTGAACTATTACCAAGGCAATCCTAGAGTTTAGTACCAGAGTATGCATTGCGCATGCGCTCTGCGTCCTCGCGACTAACAGGCTTGTGGACATGTGTATGGTCTAAGTTCGTTAATATAGTATTGTGTGTCGAACTATTATTCCAATCGCTAACTTCATTGTTAGTTAGTTGCGAATTGTTCAAGTTCAATAAACAGTTAATCAAAATTTGATTTGTTCTATTTTCAGAACTGATTATCCAATTAAAATATTTTTGTTGACTTTGACGTTTCAATCTTGTCAACATTGATGGGTGTGTTAAGTGTATTGCTTGTTGTCGCTTGTCCGTATTTAATTATACAAATAAAAATAAGAAATATAACAAATGATGTTTTTCTTATAAATTTATATTATAATAATATTACATTAAAGTTAATAAATACCATTAGGGGCATCTCGTCCACCTAGGAAAAGAAGAATTTGGGGTGGGGGTTATGTCCAGGGATGGGGGGGGGTGTTCGTATACCGATATCTTACATTTAACATCGAAGTGCTACTATAAACGTTTGTTTAAATAGGTCTTACCATCCTATGTGTCACGTTTTCCTATTTTAAATGATACAGCATATGCATTGAGAGGACAATTCCGCTCCACAAAAACTTTCCGGTTATTGTCATCAGTTAAAGATTGTTAGTAATAAAATATTGTTGCTGTGCAAGTGTTTTTTTTTTTTTCAAAACATTGTATGAAAACACCTAAAACTTTGCCACAAATTTAATTGAATAAATAAATGTTTTCAGTAATTTTTCTTTACACAAAAAGATACAAAAAGGAATAAATGTGTACCATCGTTATGCAATATACATTTTTATTACAAATGATACGACGTATATTTTGACAGTCAAGTCAAGATCATTATAAAACAATGTGGAGTTTTCAGGTGATTGCCATCTGTGCTGTTTGATGGTAAAAGACTGATGGTTTTTATTTGCATTTAATCACGTACAGCGGTCGTGAGGTGCCGCGTTATAAACTTTACATACTGTTTTCCGGTATGTGTTGCTAAAATGTCGCTTTTCAATAACACAAAAATCGAACAAAAATATAATAAATGTATATAATTATTTTGATAGATAAAACAAATTTTAACAAAGAATGTAACTCTTTAATGATAAACATTTCCTTCATATACTTAATAATCTTTCCGGTTTTTCGGTGTTTTCCGGTGTATTTTGGCAAGTCTGTGGACCGCTTCCATACCCCTATGTAATGCAACAGGCTCCTGTGGCCAAGTAAGAAAAGTCGACGATTTACAACTGCTCTAAATCTTAGGCCTTTGTATATTTAATTCTTTGGGTGGACATTATTTGCATTTTCAGGTATAATACACAACATAGCCTGAACTTATAATCATTTTAAAAGATCGTAATAAAAGTGAACACATTCAAATATACACATCTTTATCTTTGAAACTTTAATATTATACTGCCCTTCGGATTTATTGTTCAAGGTGTGGCTTTGACGACTCTTTCATAATTTTGTGTACATTTCCACGATACGCACAATACATGAATTTATATTATTGCGTTGTTATCGAGCCAATCCGTGTATGGTTTTAATTATGCAATGAAGTATGTGTATGTAACCGCATTCGCAGATTATGTACATTTACACACAAAAAACTTTAAACGACGACTTTAAAATGAAGGTTTGACCAAAAATGACGCCAATTGCAACAAAAGTCGACATATACGCGTAGATATGTGTTGCAAATACAGTAAAACCTCTCAAAGTGGCACCTCTACGCAGCGGCTACCTCTAAGCAGCGGCAGTTAAACTTCCCCCAAGTAGTTTTCAGCGCATTTTAACCTCTAAGCAGCAAATCCTCCGCGCAGCGGTAAGCGGCCGTGTAATTCTATTCTCTGAGGCTAGTTTAACCTCTGCGTAGCAACACCAGTGCAGCTATTTTTATATCAGTCTGTCGCGTACACCAGAAATGTCACGCGGTCAGCTAATCACTGCTTGTACCCTGTTGAAAAGCTGTTAATTGGAATCAAGTTACAGTTGGACGGGAAACCAGCTGCATGATATAAACATGCCGTTGTAGATCTAGGGTATTGCGGGAACGTGTGAAAGTAGTGACAGCTATTGATGCTGTTAACAGTAGGTTTGTTTTCTTTAATTGATCTGAAGATTAAAAGATGTCACTGTATTGATTGCTTACTATAAATATGTTTGCGTTAATGCTAAATGCAAACTGTCATTGTTTTAGGATGTCTGACTATAAATTCGACAACTAAATGGTGCAAAACAACTAAATAATGCTGAACTTACATATACAGTATGAGTGTACATGTACATACGTTTACATGTTTTTTTCTATGTTCAACAGCTTGCGTTTTCATCATGTACATACATTTTTAAGTTTTTTGTGTTATACAACTTGTCTTTTCATCATCAATTAATTATTTAAAAAATCATCTTCTGTTATCTCTTATAACAATATATTGCATTTTCATTACCAAAGCAAAATTAACTAAAACATATACTTAGGAAAATCTAATATCAGTACAAAACTATTAAAAACACATTTTTCCTCGTCTTATTGAAACCTCTGAGCAGCAACACCTCTGAGCAGCAACACCTTTTCGTGCCTCGGCCAGATGTTGCTGTGGAGAGTTTTTCCTGTAACCACATTTCAAATTAAGACAAGTAAACTTTCTTTATTAAGAACGGAATTACGTATCGATCTAGTACATGAACTTACGTCTGGTACAAGTGACTCCAACTACTGCCAAGCCATAGATTCCCAGTACAATCCAGCAGTTGAATACATTCATTTCTAAAAGAAAACCAAAATATATAATACGAAATATGTACTTATCAAGGGAAATACCGTCATGCTATAAATCAAAGTGCCGCAGGCATTGCAGTGTTCATAACTTGAAAAAGTAGGTTAAAATGGTTAGACAGTAGTCATTACAGCCATCACATTTACGACTTTATTTTCAGACTAACTGCAATTCAGGGGTACAAGCCTTTCGTAGTTTTATTATGTCAGATCTTTATCTTTTGATTGGACTGTTCATAACAACCTAGTACAATAGGGAAGAAACATTGTAAATCTTTTACCCGAAAAAAAACATGTTCTAAATGGCAAATATACCTTGCTTAAGGTAAATGCGAGTTATATTTTTCTCTATATGCGACTATGGTAGATTAAGATTATGCAAAAAAGGTTAAGACAAAATAGTGAAGGAATCTGAACACATTTTGTAGTTTTATTTTCAACTCTGACATTATATTAATATTGTAATGGTTCAGAAGGATGACGATAAATATTTTGTACATCTTTGCAATATTACAAATTAATTAAACATGTTCCAGAAAAAGGAACAGCTTAAGTAATTAACCAGTAGCATGGAAAGTGGATTTGTTAATACAAAATCTATATGCACAATCAATAATGCCATTACTGATTCGGGAACTTACAGTAGTAAATGTGTTGCATATAATTGTAGGTCAGCAAAGGCATACAAAGAATGCTCATAGGCTCATCATGCTAATTAAGAAAGTCTTCCCCTAATGGGAAAAATTTCATACTTACTAAAACTTGCAATATTTGTGATGTATTTGCATTGTCTAATTGAAATACACAATTTAAACAATTTTTTACCGTGTACTTTTTGCATTTTCACATTGTTTTATCACATTCTCGACATTTTGTGTATCGGAAAAAATACAATGGTACAAGATTTCAAACAAATTCTTTTTGAATTTTTTGGACAAATTTCAAATGAGCATTAATTCACTGCAGATATAATTGTTCTCATTAAAAAAAGTTCATGTTATGAGTGAATTTAGAAAAATAACTATCATATTGGTGAAAAAAGTAAATGACAGTATATGAATATTCCTTTAAAATCTCGAAAAAACAAACTTGCCGAAGTCACATTACCCTATTTTTTTTTAAATTAAAGTAGATACATCGCTAACAAATACATAAATATCATCTACAATCATAACTGAGTAAAATATAACAATTTGAAATATTTTTAAATATTTCTTTAATATTCTTAACTTCAGAAATTAAGATTTGAAAATGACTACCCACTGAGATATTACCACTGAGAGCAAAATGAAAGTATAAAATTCGGTTTGTATAGGTATCTCCATCGCACGAATACACATTTACGTAATTGTGTTCCATTATTAACGTTGTACTGCGTTATTTCTGTACTGTGTGACGCTTACGTGCCTTAAATCTGCCTCGAAAATCACGTTCTTGTGGCATTGGATTTTTTGTTGGAAATTCCCAAAACGTCACGTGACTGGAACTTCGCATTTTTGAAAATGTTTTCTCTCTAAACCTGATATAAAATTATGTCAAAATTTTTGTCCTCTATGATATACTTTGAACCATTTTAACATTTAACCTAAACATAAACAATTAATTTAGTGTTATTTGGTAACATTACGTTTTTCACCGGGCAAAAACGAAAGCTTCCGTCGCGAACCGAATGTGGCGATATCGGCCGAAGTTCATTATGGGAAGCCTTCCTTAAGTCATGTATCGATCCAGAACAATGTAAACAGCACAAACATAAGTATGAAGTCATAAATAACAAATACCTCTGTATCGGTCCTTTTATATACAACAGATTCTTACATACACGAGTAGTTTCTATGACAAGGAAAATGTTGCTGTTCTGTGAGTGTGTAGTGTTGTTGTTTGTTTCTTTAGAAAGGTTAAATGTTCTGCAAATAGGAGAAATAGAAATTAAAACAGGCATTATCTTCATTTAATAACTATCTTCATTTCATAACTAAATCACTGCACCTTAACTAATATTCGTCAAAAATCTGTATGGGACTATGTGTGAATGTGAAATCCTTCCACCCAACGTGGAAGTTCTCGTCACGACCGTTTCTCGAACACATGCAGTGAGGGGCTGAGGAGTTATAAGTCAGTGATTCTAACCGGCCACGGGCGATCAAATCGATGTGAAAAATGGCGTATAACGCCCCTCTGGTCATTACAAATATGCTATTTCTATCTGAGCAACACTGCACACTTATCTTCGTTTTTTTTACCGAGAAAACCACGTGACCACTTACATTTGAGATTGCGTTATATTATTATCCGGGCAATCCTTTGTGACGTCGCTACCAATGTTTACCAAAAATTCATATCGTCCTTATTTTCAAAGAAGGAATAATAAAAGCAATTATGTCTCAATTTGTACTGTCTAACAATTGAGGTAGCGTTCAAAATTGTCTTAACTTGAGTAAAGTGTGAGTGTGTGTAAAATTAATCACAATTCCCCAACAACAGAGTTAAGATATTCTATATGTATTTGATGTTGGCAAATTATAGGATATCACCTTTAAAACAATAGATAATACCGTTTCCTTCTGTCATCACCAACTGTGCTTTAAGAATAAAAAGTTGTAAATGAATATTTAAAAAAATAAATAAACGAAAAGACGAAAAGGACCTTATAACCAAAACAGTGGGTCAGTAAACACTTATAATTATGATAATACAACTCCAGAAAAATATTCGAGATCATTTCCCTTCCTCCATTCATGCTGTTGAACAACACTGTCAACACTTGCTGCATGGCAAGGTCAATGTCTTCTTTCTGGAAGAACAAACTAAGCTGGATAACCCTAGGTCTGATCTATATGTTATTGCTGTTAAGGATTAGGTGGTTTTCTTGAAGAAATCCCTTGCATTACTGCCATTGGAGGATTCCATTTCACTACACTACAGTGATTGTAGCCAGCACATATTGCACATGTCATTTTACCACTGTCAAACTGCTGCCACTGGTATTTGGTTAGCCAATCTCGTAAAATAACAGTGTCGTAGTTTGATTTTGATTGTTACTTCATTGTCGGAAAACGTAGGTATCTGTCTTTTATTTCAATAATTTTAAGGGCTTCTTTCGCTACCTGTTTTAGTGTTAAGTCTTGAAAAAAAATCCAAGCGCTCAGAAGCGCTGTTTGGGCGGTGTAAGTTTGACATTAAAAGCAATTACAGGTGGGCAAACAATAGTTATTTCGTAGTAAATCAAGTACAACTTACAACGCAGTGGACATTAGAAAGCAGGCAAGTCTTTATCATCCAATAAACACCTCTGCTAAAATATAGGCCGTAGATTAAAAATGGAAACAAGAGTAACATCAGAGTCACTAGCATCCGATAATAGAAACCATTTTATTTAAAGTTCAATATACTTTCGATATTATTTTGCATTTTCATTTAAGTTATTTAAAAGTGCTCATACATGAGTTCGAAATTAACTACTACCTATTACACCATGGGATCCCGAGCGCGTCATTCATCCCCAAACATGTGTGACGATTAGACTGAGATGCTGAGGTGATACTTGCAACCCATATCATTACATTTTACCTGGTTCAGAGCCGCAGGCAGTGAAGCTCCGCGCGGGATATCGCAAATAGCTCGGCATAGTAGATTATGCGTATTTAGTGAATCACTGGAACAAAGAACACTTCGCTCCCCGTTTTGACTCTTTCTTCTAGTCACTGAGTGATATTCTTGCGCCGCGTTGTTCATTCATAAACCTGCATGTCATCTATATCTGCATTACACAATATACTTACTAGTTAAAACATGGTAGTGTGTTGCTGTTAACAAGTTTGCCTGGACACAATTGAATGCAGTCTCGCTCGACATACATATTTTTTGTTTCTTTACACGCTTAACCTTTTACCGGGCATTAACTGACTGCGGATTGCTAAGGTCATGCAAGGTCCTTTATGCTACCTAAATTAATTTCCCACAATTTTGGATACTGTCGCTGTCGACTAGGCCAAACATTGGCCTTTTTATATGTGAATAATTATGGTCAACGCTGCCAACATATGCATATGTTATGCATATTATAAATTCTATCAATTATAGCAAGGCAAAAACAGCCACCTCTTACAGATCATTTATTGGGAAAAATGTTACAACACACTCACTAACATCCGATAATAGTTATATTTATTAATACAGTTTATGATTACTTTTTGACTTTAAATAGTAACAATATTTAACAATCCTGCTACACAGGCACTTAACAGATCTGTCAGTCTTGGCTCTGAAGTCTTGCCGGAAGGCTCTACTGTCATCTGAGATTCATTTTTGACAAAACTTTGACGAACCATGCGTACATGAAGGAAGCAGGTGTTAAACTTCGTGGTACGTGTTTGTGTCTCTACAACAATGACTTGGGAAACGTTAATCTGGAAACTCTGTGTGTTTTGTACCGTACCAAAGGTTGCCGGATGCGAACTGTGGTCACATTATACACACAATGATATAAACGCCCTACAACGGGTCCATACGTTCTGCTTAAAAACCATGCAAGAACTTCGAATGTCTACAGATTCAATGTTTGTTCTGCTAGCCACAGGCATGTTAGATGTGGAGACAATAGTAGATAGAAGAAAGCCAATCTTTTTCAGACAGTTATGTTGATTTACTGACAAATATCTAGCGAAAAAGGTGTTTATTTATAGGCTGGTACGGTATTTTAACATAGATAATCAATGCCCCGGCTTTATTCCAGACATTGTGAGAAAATTGTCAAAATATCAGTTGACAAATTGTGTTGACTTTATAAGCAATGGAACATTCCCATCCAAAAGTGCATGGAAACTTATTGTGAAAGGACACGTTGAAGACCAGTCCTTTTAGGTAATGACTGACAAGCTGGGTAATGCCAAGTGGTTGAGGCCCAGTATTGTGCTGCCAGGACAGTCTTCCCCATTATACAGGACGGGCATTTACGTGCCGACATTGTGTCGGTCACTTATGGGTGCCGTGGGTAATCTAATTTCTAGACAATTCCCTCAGAAATGTAACTTTTGTTCGTTTATAACAACAAACCTGACACAACAAAAGCTGTTGTTTTGTGATAATATCTATCGTGAAAGAGAGAAACTCTTCTTGTTGTATATCAATAAATTTGGTTTTGTGTCCTTTTTACGATTAACTCATGACAGCATTTCCAGAGAGCGTCCGTTACTAGTGGAAGGAGCCTTAAGCAATGACTTGTTCGCTGGCGACTAGGCCAAACACCTGCCTTTTTAGATGTGAACAATTATGGTCAACTCTACCAACATATGCATATTTTAAATCCTATCAATTATAGCAGGGCAAAAACAATCAACTCTCGTATATAATTTATTGGGACAAACGTGCGCAACAAATATACGTTGAGTTTAGTATTAACCCGAGTTCATTTTGTCAACATTTCAACCCTGTGGTATGAATCTAAAACTCCTGACAGTGCCATTGTTGTCCGAACGCGTAACTTTGAACATGATGCTGAGTAGATACATTTAAGAATGACCTCTGCCATAAATAACCTGGAACTAAGGCCTAGCGCGGGATATGGCAAATGTCTAGGCCTAGTAGATAAAATAGCGAGTGAAACACTTGTTCTAAAAGCAAATTCGACCGCTTCTTCCAGGCAATAAATGAAATTCGTATGCGGCATTGTTCATTCAAAAATCTGCCTTTCATGTATATCGGAATTAAACAATAAATTGAATTTCCAGTTGAAACAGGTAACAATATTTATGATAACATTTGAAGCATGCATGGACAAAATTGACGCGCCTAGTCTCATTAGATACATATTTGTCCTGTATGCGCACAAACTCTTCCTAGGCATGAATAACTGACCGCAACAAGTCAAGATCATGCATGGACAGTTTTGTGTGGGTTTATGTTTTTATAACTCTAGACAGTTTTGCAAGCGACACCGCCCAAAACAACGATGTTAATCGCCGTTGCTCTGCCGATAAAGGAGCAGGCGGCATGTCTTCTTTTTGCTTATAATTTATGTAATATGATGCTTCCCAGTAATGGGTCTTGCACACACTTTCAATTCCAAGCGTCCTGATCACGTGACGTACACAGGTGCATGCAACTGAGCGTTCATCAATAGTAGAGGCGGAGCAAGTTATGTTATGAATTTCACTTTCTGTGGTCAAGAAGTTCGTGGCTTAATTTATTTCATTATTTATTTTGTCATTTATTTTATTCAAGCCAAGCAGCCGAACAAAGTTTAATAAGCTTTCTTTCAAGAGTCACATTTACTGACGTCTTGTGTCTTGGTTTAAAGAAGAAATAGGAATTGCAGAAAATTTCATATTATGACAGAAATCATATAGATCTAGCATCATTCCGTAAAATTTAAAGAAATTTTATAGAAGTTTAAAGAGACTGAAACTGTGGAAAATGTATACAGAAGTGGGAGATTACCTCTTATGAAAGCCAGGGTGCAACAGAAGGAACTTGCAAAGCAAAGTAAACTAAGGAAGAGAGAATCTAGTGTGTAAAAGTACAATGAAGATGCACATTCGGAAACATGGGTTTTCAAAGTGAGAGATTAAAAAGGAAGTTATGGTATTAAGAGTCAATAGATCAAACTGGCTTGCATGGCGTTAAGAGAAAAGTCGGTTGCCAGTGCCTAGAAGGAGGGATAAAGTTATTTTCTTGGACGCGAAGCCAAGTGTTGATCAGTAGAGATAAACATGTGTGAATTTGAAGAAAATAGCCGATGGTTACTCTTAGTCAAATCTGGCAGAAAAAAAATCGTTGAAAGTGATGATAGAGGACCGAATATCTTGGACTGGCATTGGAACATACGCGAAGGTTGATGGTAATATAAACGCAGAAAAGTACGAAACAGTGACCAGTGATTGGTGAACATTCTCCTGACAATACATATCATTTTAGGACGACAATGCCCCAATACTACATGCTGGTAGGGTAGCTGTATATAGAACCAGCAATAGCATTAGATCTTTTTCTTGGCCTGCAGAATCACCGAATTTTAAATGTTAAAGTGAATGTTTGGTTGTTCATAAAACATAAGCTTTCCAGTAGAGCGCCTTTGGTTTAATAGCAGATTTGTTTGTAGACATTTTAAGGATTTGGTCACATATATAGCAAGTCTATATCAGAGGCTCTGTCGATCGATTCCAAGAAGGACTGTGCAAGTTATTAGATTCAAAGAAAATCAAATGAAGTATTAAAGATATAGTTTCCGACAGTTTGGACCAAAGATTGTTTTCTCAAATTACATATTTTTACATAAAGATGTCTTAAAATGATGTTTACAGATGCCCTAGATATGTGTAATCGGCAGGGCGTAATCCTACCTCGTCATTGCTAACAGGTATTTTCTATCCGAGCCACGCTGCACAGTTAGCTATTTTTAATCTAAGAAAACCACGGGACAACTTACTTTTGAGACACCTTACATTACCAACCGGGTAATCAGTAATTTCCCCTATCGTTCTTATTTATAGATTTGGAAAGAATATACACTTAGAGCGATTTATTTTACGATTTGAACTGTCTCAATATTGAGTTAATGTTTAATGGCCTTTGCTTAAACTAAATGTAAATATCTGCTGCAATTATGCAAAAAAAATCCCAAGAAAATGGGTAAGATATTATTCACATGTATCAGATAACGGCAAACTGTCTAAAACATCCGTTAGGAAATCGGTTGAGTTTAGTTTGTTAAATGTTTAAGTAATTTGTTAACTTGGCTGAAACTGAAAAATTCAATATAATTGGAGATTAAGGAATACTGGCGTCTGTCTGTAATTTGTAACTTATAATCAGTAATTTATAAAGAAGAGTAAACGTTGCATGTAATGGTAATTTCCTATATACAAACGGAACTCAGATACTATCTAAAGAAATGTGTATTAGTCTTTTGTGTGTTTGACCATTGAACATTTATATTTTAAATTAATTTAAAATGTAGAGTTGTTTGCGCTTACATGGAGCTAACTTATTGTTTTAAAAGAAACATATTGGCGCCGCTCTATAGAGCAGTGTTGTTTCTGGAATTATTTTTATGGAGACAACAGTGAACCTGGATTTAACACGAAACTGTAGCTATTCTGTGAGCCATATTTCAGAAGAAAGTAATGAGTATGCCACGGTAAAAATTGTAGTTTAAAATTATTAAAAGTGTAGCAGGCATGAACGGGAATTTGCAGCTGTTTGTCGATGTCTTGTTTAACTAAAGAAACCGGGTATGCGGGTGTTAACAATGTAGCTTGCAGTTACAAAATGATAAGACAGGTAACAGGGAGTAAAGCAAAGAAGCAGATAGCCTAGCTCCCTCCGGCTAGCAGAAATATCGTTCGTTATTCTCACATATACATATTCTGGTTCACAGCGCATGCTTTTTGCTGCTCTGCGCCGCGCCTTGGATGTCGAGCATCCGTGACTTTTCCTGTTGTTACGACAAAGCGTAAAAAGTAAAAAGAAAGCCAGACAATAGTGAAAGACAGTCTTGGTTTCAATTTTATTATACCATAATTACTATACCATTTTATATTAATTTTAACAACATGCACATGTACATGTACATAATTAGCATATAAAATGGTTGAAATATATATTTTAAAAGAAATTTCATATTAAAGATAAAATAATCCCGTGTAAAGTAAAGTCAATTCCTTTGAACCGTTCTTATGGCGTTGACTAAACTTGCACGATGGATTAAAGTTACACACTTTTTTTCTTGTCAAAGTTAAACATTCAAAATATGCGTTTTCACAAACGAAAGTTTATACATGCTCTTGGCTATACTATATATATATATATATATGTGTGTGTGAGTGTGTGTGTGTGTGTGTGTGTGTGTGTGTGTGTGTGTGTGTGTGTGTGTGTGTGTGTGTGTGTGTGTGTGTGTGTGTGTGTGTGTGTGTGTGTGTGTGTGTGTGTGTGTTTAACAATTATAATATAATCTATTAATTCATATATATATAACAATTATAATATATCCATAATGGCTAAGAGATATTGGTCAAAGCGTGCATCTGATACAAAATATTATCGTACGCAAAATACTATTTATGCACTATTACCATAACTTTGACTTGGGTTCACTGGCGGTTTCATAGCATGTAAAATATTGGTCGGAACTTACGTGACTATTGTTTTATGAATACACACATTTGACTAGGTCGTATAGATGATAATTACAACATATTTTAAATATTGATTTTGCAGGTAGATAGTGCAAATTAAATTGAATGTGAAGCTGTATACAATGCATGAACATGTACTTTAAATAAAAACACAATAAATCAAGTACAGTCAAAAACATAAGGAAGACAATAAGAAAATTAATGGTGTAAAAACGAAAGATGTGATTGAAAAGAGAATATTTTAAAGAATTTATTTTACGTTATACATATATCATATTTTATATATACTAAGAAATCACTTACTGTAACGTGACCGGTTTTGGTAATATCCCAGTAAATTTGTTTGAGTAGCTTCACTTCCTGACCATCCTTCTATCCTTTCAAGTGATCAAAGGACATCACATCCCAATATTATCCTCTTAACCAGGGTGTAAGATTTTGTCGCTACTTGATATCACAAGCTATTCTTCTTTTCTTACCGGACCTGATAGCGCAATCGGTAGAGCGTCAGCTCCGGGTAAGAGAGGCCCCGGGTTCGGTCCCGAGTCGCGACAGACCAAAATCGTTTAAAATGGTAGTAGTACCTTGATAACGCTCAAGCTATAATAATGGTAGTTCCACGACCGGTTGGCCCGATGTCACAAAAATTGACTAGGTGTGGTATCATGCCAGATGTTCACGTCGTGCTATACAGAGTGAAGACAGCACTGTATCTGCCTTAAGTGGACACCGTTTACAGATAATTAAAATACCTACTAAACAAATAAACAATATTCTTTTTTATTTTACATTTCTTGCTAAACCTATTTATATTCTCTTTTACTCTTACACAATGTTTAAGTTGAAAGTCTTATCTGTAACCGTTACAATCACGTTTCCACAATAAGGACATTTGACAAAGTCATATGAGTACAGAACATGGGTATTTACATGCAAGCCACATACAATAGTAAGAACAAAGCTGTGATGAGTCATTAAACAAAAAGACCCAGCAATTACCGCCTGGAAAGGTTTGGCGACTGGGGTGCTTAAACCCGTTGTATAATGCTCTAATCTCGCACTTTCTGATGGTCTTTTTTCATATGCAAGCAATGGAAAGAAAACCTTTATATTTGAATAAATAAATGTCCAAGCGCTGACGTTTTTTAGATAAACTATGACGTTCTCAGTGACGTAATTGATTATTAGTGCCCTCATGGTATCAAGAAGAGAGGGCAGCATCATTTCCGTAAGATGATCTACACAAAATGGTAGAGATTAAATTATATTTATTTTTTTGAGGGAAAAATGGCCAAGGAAGTGTAAATAGTTGTAGCATTATGTTCATTGTAGATGGAATTGAGGAACCAAAGTCCAATGTCCATCAAAGGAAAATACACGTGACAATCCATATAGGATTAATTAAATGACAACATGGATTACATTACGACTTTCACACTGCACATGTAACATTGTTGTAATCCTAAATAAGGAAATATGACCAAGTCCTACGAGCATTACAGCATTTACTAAAATCTGAAAAGGCACGGGACAGAGGTGTTCACATGCAAGCCAAATGTAATAGCAAGATCAAAGCTGTGATTGTGAAGAGTCATTAAACAAAAAGTGCAATGAAGCACATGTTAGCGATGTTTATGACAAACAGAATGCTGGTTCTATCACTGAAAACAATGAAATTAGACAATGCGAGCAGACTTTTCCACAAAATGGCAGGCAGTTGTTCACACTGGCATGAAGTCATCTGGATACAAGAAGTCAAAAGACTTAAGTAAAGGGTTAAAATGAAAACAACATATCAGCTAACCTTTTTAATCATAACATTAACAGATGACTCCACATTGGTGTGACAGGTCACCAACACACCACCAAAACCGACCAAAGAGTGGTATGAGTGATCATTATAATAGTTCATCGGTTTTCAGCGGACGAACCTCATGCATCATGTGACAATTTTAACATATTTTCGTCATGTGGGCAATAAGTATACTTATAGCTTTAAGGAGAAACGGAAGTAACTTAATGCATCATTCGTCAATCAACATATATTCATGCTGTTTCATACTGTTAAAGTAACTTCCATTTGAAATGTACAAACAGTTAATTGGTACATATATGTATGTTTTTATTGAGACATCGAAACATGAGAACGAACTCCTTTTGCAAACATAAGACATCACACACACACACCCCCACACACACCCCAACAACAAAAAATACAGAGTCCTTTGTAATATGGATGCCAGAATGAGAATATAATGTCTCTATGGTTTAGATCGTACCATATGACGTGTATTTTATGGTCATGCAATGTATTTGTTTATGTATGTATATGATAAGCAAAGTGAGGAAAGCAAAAGTTTATTTTTGACAGAACTGGGATCTTCTTGAGCTGACGTTGGTACGGAAATGAACATATATACTGGCAGAATGATATGTAATTGAGTTCTGTAGACACTGGTTTACCGTTTCGACAAAGATACACTTACGTGAATTTAAAAGATTACTTCCTTTAAAGCCGCAATAACACAGGTGGTAAAGCGTCGGCTTGCGGATTGGGAGGTCGCGGGTTCAAACCCTGGCCGCGTCAAACCAAAGACTTTAAAGTTGGTAGTAGTGTCTTCCCTACTAACGCTCGGGGCTTAGGGGACAGCATTACGCCTGACTCGTTTTTGTCAGTATAATGGGCCGGCCGGGTTCAGTCTCTGGGTACCTCATAGGTACCCCTGTGCTTTGATGATAGAAATGTCGCTGCACAGTATCGGTAAAAATGCCGGCAAATCCCATCCCTCTTCTTTCGCCACAAAGCTAGATCTGCCACTTGCAATACAAATACCAGCTGTTCTGCGTTGATGGCATATCTATGTCTGTTATTGGTTAGTCCTTTTAAAACCATTTTTCCACTTTCATAATCAGATAAATAAGCTGCATGAAACCAGTCATTGGCCAGGCCCATATGATCATCAACAATTGAGGAAATAATGATTAAAAGGTGGTCCTTTTAAAGTTAACCCCCCCCCCCCCCCACAAGGAAAACATGAATGTTTTTATTTACAATAACATTTCTTTTTATTCTACAGTTCTGTAAAACGCTAAGTAAAATATAAATAGTGCCTGGAATATTCAAAGCTGAAAAAACGGAAGCATAGGCCATGTTCATGGCTTCTTGAATGATAATCCTTATAAAATTGCCAGCGTTTACGTTTAAAATTCATGCGTCCGTGTATTATTTATGAAGTGTTGTTTGCGTACGTTCGTCGTTCCGTTTGCGTGTGCAAATCGTGCATTCACCTACCAGGTTTGTATTTATTCTCTTTTGACAATACCCGCACCTTTCGAACAGAACTGAACAAAAATCGCATCAGTCACAACAATACAATATTATATCTGTTCCTATACTTATGCAAAACAATACAATGCAATATGTGTTCCTATACTTATTCACAACAATACAATATTATATGTGTTCCTATACTTATTCACGCATTATCTATTACACAACGAAATACTTTAGTCGCCATTACGTGTAGTTTTTTACTCCGGCCAATTTACAACTTTAACTTTCTAACTTTTGTCGCCGCGTAGAACGAATTTCCACGGACATTGGATTGTATATTAGACCGAGATATTTGCAAAATCACGTGAGGGACCTCTTTGCCGTCTGTTGCTTTCTACCAGGATTTCAATTAGAATTTAGATTCAGATCAAAGGGGTGTAGTGTTAACGAAATAAGTCAAAGCGATCTACTGACCAACTGATAATTAGGAGTTTTGAACTCAGTGCATCTTGGTCGCGTCAGATAGCCTTCTGAGCTGTTATATCTAGACCCAATTTTAGTTAAGAACAATCATATGGAAAGTTGTGTTTAATTTATCTGACGCCAAGCGTACAAAAAGACTACCCGGTATATATTTATTTATACATTTATATATCTTATCACGCTCTTCAATTTAGGTTGGTGTACAGTATATTGTGTTACGTTATAGGCACCAACATTGGCATACACATTTAATCATTTAAAAACCAGTATTCAAGGTTCTGTCAGATACACGAGACACGGTATGTAAGAATATAGAATGTTACATTACCTGTAACGTCCAGACATTGGGTTAGACTGTCTAGCAGCTGTTTATCAATTCCTTTTTTGTAATAATCTTCTGTTATAAAGTTAAGTTACTTTGTTTTTTATACATAAGAAAGTTATTTATAACTTACCTTGTTGTTGGTAGGGTTATTCTAACACTATCAATATTTTACGTCTATAAACAAAGAAGCATTCTGCCGTATAAAATAAACGATATATCACGGCATTAAACGGACTATTTTACTGCAGAAGATTTGCTGTTCTTTTTACTTTCCCTACCCATTTTTGTATTGCAGACCAAGCTGACATATTGTGATAATTTGTTCATTTCGTTCATATTCGCCTAAAACTTTACCCTATCTTGGAAAGTAACGTTTTTTTTAACTATTAACATACTTATTAAATTATGATAAAAATATTTAAATTAAATATGCAATTTCTTCGGTTGTTGATATTTAAAAGAATGACCAGGATGTACGCGGGATGAATTAGAACAGCCAAGGGAAAAAACCTAACAACTTTGTGTAAATTGTAGTTCGCATTGTGGTTCGTATTTGTGCCCCTTATAAGTTTAATATTTCGTGGTAGAATGGAAAAAGATTTTAAGTTTGCGTGATCTAACGCCATATATATTACGGATTCTCGTTCAAAGGCCTATGACATTCGAGATTATATTAATACGCATATGAACGCGAAACTGTGATATGTTGGGCGTTAAATGATGCAAACTTAAAATCTATTTCCTAAATGGATACAAGTTTCATGGAACTTAAGTTTCAAAACCATATCTACTCGATTAGAAATTTTGATTGCTGTCTTTCTTAATAGCTATGGTAGTTTGATTATCTCAATATACATCTTTTTAATCCTTGTTCAGAATGTAACAACTGACAAAACTTTCACTACTATATCGTTTGTATTTAAGCTGGTTGTTGTTAGGATTGTCTAAACAACATCGCGGCTGTTCTGATACACATTGCCAGATCTTGGAATGTAAGACCAATTCTGATTGGCTAAGGCAATGCATTTCTGTACTGCCACAGGACAATGACAATCTGTCGGCAGCTATATAAGCAGACGGACCCTGAAAGAGATGTTAAGTGGGCGGTCGGGCCCCGGGCGTCCAGACATCGAATATTAAAATAAAAAAACACAAGGGTCTAAACAATCTACATTAACTCACTATTAAATACCCAGTTTATTAGCTAAGCAGTTCCCTAAAGGTGCACCCCTTCCATACTATCTTACATTTCATAAAGAGAAGAGGAACGCCGAAACGGGAAACTTTTTTATGGTAAAAAATAAAATAAAACCAACTTCACTAGATCCTAGTGTCAAGGGAGCGAGCCATAAATTAGGGAGTGGAATTCGCTCAAAACATGCTCAATCCCCCTTAGGATAAAAAAGCAAAATTAAACCATTCCTTTAGTAAATGGGTCCATAAACTAGGTACCTAATTAGGGCCCCCTTTAGGCAACATATTTGGAATGAAATATTTAAGCCATGCATGGGCAACATGGCGGGGTCATACAAAAAGCCCTAAACAGGGCAAGTAGACCATCATTAAACTAGTTTCAGTCAGTCAAGGAATGTTAAGCGTAAATGTGCACCGTAAGGCGTATCCATGACCCCTGAAAGTTGTGTTGTTGTTTTTTATATTATACGGTTGATTCTTTTGTTTTGTGATTGTATTTGCTATAATTAAGATAATCTCATGCAATTTGGTGCCAAACAAAGCGGAAACATAATAACGGAAATGCAAAATAACCGCACTCCTATGCTCAATAACGGACTGACCCATTTAGGCCAGAAATAATCATTTCATTGCAAATGTGTAGTTACTCTATGCAAAAATTACGTGGATGATAACCGTCTTCGCGACACATAACTCTCCTTTCACAGAGGCCCTGTTAATTAGATAATTCATTTGTCTTTCTTATTGTATATAGTTCTGGGGTTCCCCAAAAAAAACGATTTTCGGTTAAATTGCTTCCAAAGTTGGGACATTTGCGATAAAGTAAAGAATAAATTCATTTAGTGTCGTGCAACCAGTTGTCTTTTTAAAATCAAATTTAATCAACAACCTTCAACAAAAAGATATTTTTATTATATTTTCTATCCGATATGGCTGGAGCGCATTAAAGTCTTACAACGATAAGGAAAATATGTCCATCTACAGTGTCATACAATCCATTTGGCCTCGAAAGGGCATCATCAGGTGGCTTCGAATATGTAGTTATATATTTTACTTATATATATGACCGAACGTTTCATTGTTTCTCCATAGACTTAAGATGACAAAAAAATTATTGACAAGCTTTTGGGTGGTACTATGACAATTATAGTTATGCTTATCTTGAATAAAGAATTACATTCTACTGAACATTCAGAAGTATTGGTTTTAACCACATTCTTGTGAACGAGGTGTGAACAAATCAACTGACGAGAACATGGGCGGTACATGGGCGATGACCAGAATATATCCAGAGAAACATACATGTAACAGCAACGTGCAAATAGGAAGCATTACTAATTTACTTTATGGGAACATGGATGAATATTTAGGAAAGAGGACAACAAAGTTAGTCAAATACGTTTTAACAATATTCCCAAATTACAACATTGATTTTAAATATGTAAGTATAAAACATGTAAAAAGCCAGGTGATTAATAAACACAAGAAGAAAGTAAATAGAACACGCTTTGTTATGGCTATAAACTGAGTACAGTCCGAAATGCATAAAAACTGAAAATTACGTATAAGATATCAACGCGAACTGATAGAATTTAATTTTCATTCTCGTTCATCTGCGTGTCTTTTGCGTTAATACAAAGATAAAAATTCTTCCAAACAGAAAAATACTCATAGCAATGCATTGATTCATTCCATAATATACACTTACACTTC
Source organism: Sinonovacula constricta (assembly GCA_007844125.1). Classification (NCBI taxonomy): domain Eukaryota; kingdom Metazoa; phylum Mollusca; class Bivalvia; order Cardiida; family Solecurtidae; genus Sinonovacula; species Sinonovacula constricta. The sequence goes on from CM017558.1 coordinate 81,628,558, forward strand.
TGATGAAAACGTGTTGATTTATTTAGATATTATTTATCAGAGGTAGTAGGCCTCCGTCGGTCAGGGGTTGACCAAGTCTCTTTTGCAGACGTCTTTAAAGCGTAGCTGAGGACTTGGTTCTCTTCCCTCTCGCTAGCTCCCCGTAGAGGAAGTCCATGGAACCTCCATGCGGCTGACGTGTACCAGCCAACGCATTCTTCGCTGTCTGAGCAGGGTGTGCATGCTCGGGAGGCCTGCGCGGGACAGGACCTCGGCGTTTGTCACTCTAGCTTGCCAGGATATACCGAATATGCGTCGGAGGCTTCTCAGATGGAAGGAGTTCAGTCTCCTTTCCTGTCTAGCATAGGTTGTCCACACCTCGCTGCCGTATAGCAGTGTACAGACAACACATGCGTTGAACACTGCCATCTTGGTTTTCATGGTCAGTTTATTATTCTCCCACGCCCTTTTTGTAAGCCGCGCCAGAGTTGTTGCCGCCTTTCCATCCTCATGTCAATTTCTGTTTCTAAGGAGAGTTTGTCACTCATGGTTGACCTAAGGTATGTGAACTGGTTGATGACATCCATTTCATAGTCGTCAATGGTTATGGCAGGTGAAGCCTCGGTGTCTTGTCCAAGGACGTTCGTCTTTTTCAGACTAATGGTCAGTCCAAAGTCCTTGCAAGCCTGGGAAAAACGGTCTATCAGTGTCTGAAGTTCTTGCTGTGTGTGAACAGCATGTTCATTGATGAGGGCCTCACGGACTTTTGTTCTTGCTACCAGATGAGGTTGAAGAGGCTGCCGTTTGATCTAGAGCGGAGGTAGACTCCTTCAGTTATAGCGCCGAAGGCATGTTTAAGCAGCAGGACAAAGAAGATCCCGAAGAGTGTTGGAGCGAGGACGCAGCCTTGTTTGACGCCGCTGAGTATGTCGAAGAGCTCTGAGGTGCTGTCGTCGAACTGCATTGTCCCCTTCATGTTGCCATGGAAGGACTCTACTAGGATCTTCATTTTTGGTGGGCAGCCGATCTTTGTGAGAATCTGGAAACGTCCGTCCCTGATGACGAGGTCAAATGCCTTTGTCAGTTCAATGAAGGCGATGTACAGGCGCATATTCTGTTCTCTGCTCTTCTCATGGGGTAGGCGGAGGGAGGAGATCATGTCTACTGTTGAGCGTTTAGCATGGAAGCCGCACTGTGACTCGGGTTAGACAAACTCGGCCAGCTTCTGCAGTTTTGTCAATATGACTCGGGCGTAGACTTTGCCGACGATGCTAAGGAGCGAGATGCCCCTGTAGTTGTTGCAGTCGCTCCTCACACCCTTGTTCTTATACAGGGTGACGATTTTGGCATCTCTCATATCTTGTGGTACGGCACTTTTTTGCCAGCACTGACACAGGACCTCATGCAGCGGAAGCAGTAGGGTGGTATTGCAGTGCTTGATCAGGTCGGGTGGGATGCCGTCACTGCTGGTGCCTTTCCTGAGGCCAGGCTGTCGATGGCCCTGCTGAGCTCTTCCATGGTTGGCTCTGCGTCTAGGTCGTCGATTCGATGGTATCGAGAGCTGCGGGAGTCACGATGCTCTGTCTGGAGTGTAAGTCGGAGTAGTGTTCAACCAATCTCTCCATCTGCCGGCCCTTGTCTATGATTGTATCCCAAGTGGTGGACTTCAGGGGCACTGTCTTGCTCTGGACTGGCCTGAGCGCCTTCTTGGTGCCACCGTACATCCCTCTGATGTTGCCTGTGATGGCAGCTGTCTGTATGCTCTCGCTGAGTTCTGTCCAGTATTCGTTGGCGCAGTGTCTGGCTGTTGGTTTAACAATGCTCTTGGCAGCCCTAAAAGTCTGTAGATTGCTCTCGTTTGGCAATCGCGTGTACTCAGAAAGAGCGGCGCGCTTGGCTTCAATGACGGGGGTCATCTCGGTGTACTTGGCCGCAAACCAGTTTTTGGATTTAGAAATTTTCTTCCCAAAGGAGCCATGGCGGTGCGGTGCATGACGTTTCGGAAGTTTTCTTGTTTTCCAGTGGTATACTCACCGGGCTGTGAGTTCTTTTTCAAAGGATGCTCTGAACTCCTCCACAAGATCTGCCTGAGACATCTTGCTGGTGTTGATGCGGGGGGACTTTCTCTGTGCCTTGGTGTGATGAAACGTTTTTGGCTGCAGTCTGACCTTGCAGCAGACCAGCAAGTGGTCAGTGTCACAATCCGCACTGTGGAAAGATCGGGTGAGAAGAACGTTCCTGAGGGAGGACCGCCTGACAAGGATCAGGTCCAGCTGGTACCAGTGCTTCGAGCACGGTTGTCTCCATGAGACCTTGTGTTGAGGCTTAGTCTGGAAGAACGTGTTGGTGACGAACAGCTTTTGGTATGCAGAGAACTCGAGTAATCGTTGGCCGTTGTCGTTCATCTTGCCCGCACCGAACTGTCTCAGGCAGGACGGCCACGAGTCTTGCCCCCAGTCTGGCGTTGAAGTCACCCAAAAGAACAAGTTGTTTCGTGCAGGGGTCGTCCCTCTTGGTGGCAGCGAGGTTCTCGTAGAACAAGTCCTTTGTCTCTGGACTGGAGGTGAGCGTGGGGACGTAGATCCAAAGGAACGACGGGATCATTACTGTTTGGCACCGGTGCCGTCGCAGGAGCTGCCAGAACGAGGTTGTATACAACAAAGAACTGCCTTAGGGACTCTGACTCGGATTTTCCTCAAGGCTTACACCTGTTGTCTTTTCCATTAGTGGATATAGCCGCAAGGCAGCGGAGGTTTGAAATCAGAGTTTTCCAGAGTCCCACTAGATGGACTGCCATCCAAAGCTGATGAGCCCCATCTACTCGAAGCAACTGGTTTTAGGCACCAGTGACCCGCCTTCAACCCTTCTCCTGTCAGTAGAAGCAGTTTCGCCACGCGCAGGCCAGAGGTTGCACTTTAGTTTTCAGAGGCTGTTTGAGACGCACGCCAATGGGGGTACTTTATAGGTAGTGGGAGCTTAATCCCACAACCACCACCCGGCTATGACAACCCTTACCGTAACAGAGGCGAATAACAATATATTTACAGTGAGTATTTAATACCTACGCATACAAATTCAGAAACATTAAAAATGTTGCAGCATCAGTGCCCCATCATTCTGTAGTTTGGGCCCAAATGTTATAAAATCACACACAGAAACATATATCGTATTGTTTTAAAGATTTTATCCGACAGTTTGCCTATATCAAATACATGTATATCTTACTACTGCTTTGGGAATTTAGACATGACTTCTGCAAAAAAACAACAACACTTTAGTCTAAGTAAAGACGGGTTTAAAACATACCTGTAGTGAAGTGAAAGACAGTACCAATTAAACAAATACAAATTCCAAATTTATAAATAAGCTCGACATGGCTCTCTGACAATATTTGTCGGCATCAGAGCGGGATACCCAGATTCAATATAACGTTTCTTAAAGTAAAGTTGTTATAAGGCATCTTTGTTTAAAAACTATGGCTCAGATATGAAATACCAGTTTACAAGTGGGGATTAAATAAATTTGCATAAATTGTCGCGAGCTGAGATTTTCAAGATGTCCGCCAGTGCCTTGAAAGTCTTATTGAGCGAAATAAACAGCCCTGAAACCAGTGTTTCTTGTGGAATTTGGTTTATTTCAGATTAAATGACTAATTACATGACACTGTATAATATTTTAATTTGTTATACTTTGTGCTTAATTAGAGCACAATGTAAATGTGTTTTAATTCTCCAACCTCACATATAAGACAATAAAATGTATATATTTAATATAATTTTATGCTCCCATGTGAAAATGGTTTCTTGAATAAAATCTTGTTTAATGCTAATCACAAAAGTGTCTGTTAGGGTCTGTAGTTTATGAAACCACCGGCATAAATTGGCATAAATTGTGGCGAGCTGGGAATTTTAAGATGGCCGCCAGTGACTTGAAAGTCTTATTGAGCGAAATAAAGAGCCCTGAGACCAGTGTTTTTGTGGCATTTGGTTTATTTCTGTTTAAATGACTAATTATATGACACTGTATAAAAATTTAATTTTGTATACTTTGTGCTTGATTAGAGCACAATGTAAATGTGTATTTATTACCCTACCTTACACGTAATACAATAAAATATATATTTAATATAATTTTATTGCTCCCATGTGAAAATGGTTGCCTAAATAAAATCTTATTTAGTTGCAACAAAATAAACACATGGAACTTTTTGCTGAATTACAATTTACATATGCACCGGATAAAAGTTTTGAAGGACGGATAATTTAAAAAATACTTAAAACATTATAATACCAACACTCTTCATGGATAAAATGGTAATGTAAAAACGGTTTTAAACATGTTTGTGTTGCATTTGTTTCCTTATTGAAAAAGTAACTTTCTTTAAAATATTTATGACAAAACTTCGGACGTTCAGCTTGTATATTTGTAAAGTTATGTGTGTACACAAGGTTTAATAACTAGTAAACATACTTTCTTCTTTAAGAAAGGATGGTTGTTTGCTTATGGTTTTGTAAACTTTACAAAAGAGAAAAAATATTTACAAATAGTTTGTCATTATTAAAGTAATTTCGTCAATGTGGCATATATAGCGTGTACATCGCGGTGAATCGCACAAAGGAACAAAATAATGCACTTGAGTAAACAGTTTGCTCAATAGTATTTGATATGAGCCTTCTAGCCAAAGCCTTAGAATTGTGTGGGCAAACCCAGAATAGTTTGGTGGTGTTAAACCTCTTGAAAGTGGCATGCATTTAATGATGTCTGTTTTTGGTGGAATATGTCACATAAATGGAGATTTAGGTATTAACCAACTTCTTACTGATTGAGATTTGTTTGTTCTTTTAGCTGGTGATAATGTTCTTTCTGGAAAGGACTTTGACAGAGCCTTGAGAGGCCTTATCATGAGGTTCTAAACAGATGTTTCTTCCACCAGTTTCAGAAATGGGCTGCAGAAAACTTTCAGGTTAGATTTAGAAAGCAAGTTTGAACAGTTAAGTAAAAATTCTTTGAAAAGCATGGTTGAAATTTAGGACGTCTTGCATTACATTGAAACAGAAGTAATTCCGCTGATGGAGCTATTTAGGTTGGAGGGTAGATAATCTTCCCCACTTCTCAGATTATGGGATGATTACTTGTCTGAGGTATCCCTTCCCCCTAAACTCTATCTTGCAGCAACTACAAATGGAATATTGAAAGCTCATGAATATGCTAAGGAAAAGTTGTTACCTTTCTTTTTTTTTAGCAGGACTGTTTACGGCAGGTTTATGCCCTATTTAGTACTACAAATTAGGAGACTTTTAACTGAATTAGTAAGTTTGAGGATGGAAGATTTGTAACAAAGTTTACAGAGGGATGCTTTAACTCTGTATATGACTATGCACTGGAGGTGACTGAAAATAAAGCACTGAAGTCACCTGGAGGTATAATTAGTCTATCCCACAATTCCAATGCACTAAATAGGTAGTTCTTGGCATGACCAGTTACAGCTAAATACTCTATGAACTACAAGGCTCCTGCCTGGACAAATTCTAAACATCGTGCTGACTCACCATTTCACACGCAAGAATACAATATCAACGTGAAGATTTTTTTTAAAGTGACACATTTATTTATCCGTTCTCGTTGGCTTACCCTCACTCTAGGCTTGTTAATAGGTGGTGAGTTGTCAGCAACTGCTGAGGCAGGTTGTAAGATCGCCATGAATACGGCAAGCATGCCCTGGAGCAATTTGTAGCAGAAAGGTTTATGAATATTCATGACACCACAACCAAGAAAAAGTTTTTTGATCCCATTCCGAAGTCAAAAGTTAAGACTTTCTCATTAGCAGCACACAAAGAAAGAATAACTCTTGTGAAGACAAAATAAACATTGAAGATATGTGTGGTGTAAAATTACTTGCAATAAATTTCTTCAAAAAAAGGTTCCGCTAGAAAGCGTTCTTGCATTTGAAAACACTCACGTGAGTTTATTTGAAAATGACGGCTCAATGTTGGCAAGAAGCTTGAAGTACTTTTTGTGTCAGATCCTTGCATAGAAAAAGAGTTTAGGAATTTTGAGTGTTTCTTTTTGATGCCATGTCAGTTGTTCAAATACTCCAACCTCAATCAGGATGAAAGACCACATACAATATAAAGGCAGTTTCGTTTTGGCAACACATTCTTTCTTATTCTGAAGGTTCCAGACAAATTTATGTTCATGTTGTTTTGACAGGTACATTGAGAGCAGCCTGAAGTCTCAAACACGAATACGTCGAGGCGAAACGGTCTCTTCTATCAGACCAAAATTTCCAGTCAGGGAACTATGATAGTAAGTGACTGAAAAATAGTGGTAAGCAACACAAAAAGCAAACACGAATTGACAATATTGTTCACGTCGTTTCTTACCGCAAACTCTTAAGATATTCTTGGAGACCGGAGCGAAATCAATGTAGCTGGAGGTATTGGTGATACAGCTTTGCGTGTTACGTCTTCGTGTATAGAGTTTGTCCTTCAGCTCAGATCAAAACTTGAAAAAGCTGACAGCCGTCATTTGCTTCACATTGCATATGCTGGTAGACAAAATACACATCGACATGTGCTTCCAGTCCTGATACTGATGTATTTGTGCTTCACTATTTCTCAGAACTGAACATAAGTCAAATCTTCAAAACTGGAAGAAAGACAACTTACAGAGATATGACCAGCTATATTCCAGTTCACTCAGTTTTCAACTAATGTCTCCTCAGCAGGTAAAAACCCTCGTGCATGTCTATCGCCTTACTGGGTGTGATACTTGCTCATCTTTTTGTGGTGTAGATAAGAAAAAGATTTTTCTTGTTATGTGCCATTCTAGCCCAGAAATTGCAGGCCTTTCAAAACTTGGAACACAAAAATATCTTACTGTGGAAAAAAAAACTCCTGAGCGGTTTGTTTGCCTATTGTACGGTCAAGCTCAATGCACTGCACTCAAAAGCCTTCGCTCACTGACGGTTCCTCAGAAAAAGCATACAAGACCCCGAAAACTTCCGCAAACAAGTGACAGTTTTATGATTCATATGTCGGCCTGCACTTTTCAACTTCTAATATGGCGGTTTTCTCTAACCCCTTTGATACCCAAGTTAGAACCTGTAGACTCTGCCTACATTAAAGACCCTGATACTGGCTTTTACACAGCACAACTTATGACACAACCTGTTGCCCCTCCAGAACTATTAAGTCTCCTGATTTACAAGTGTACTGATCTTTGTTCTGGATCTTGTACTTGTTCTTACAATGAACAACCATGTACAAAGGCTTGCTCATGTGAAGGTTGTACTCTTCAACATCAAACATGTGAAAACATATTTACAATGCTTGCAAAGCAGAGAACAATTTAGAAAAGGAGGCATCGACGTTTTCGGAAGAAAATGCAAGGTATTCCTTTACTTAAAGGAAATGATATAGTGAAATGCCTCTTCGGCTTTACTTCATTTCCGGCAACATACTGTGCAAATTAGATACAAAGTTTGCAAACAACGGGTTGATTTTTGCTCCTGACTAACACGCATTTAAATTAAAGTACTTTTGACCTAACTTACAGATTCTGTCAAAAAGTTTACTCTTCCAACAAAGAAGAAGTGGCATTTATTAGGCCACATGACTCAATATGACGTCTCGTTTAACTTCGGTCAGGAATATGAGGTTTCAAATCGGTTACACTTAAAGCTTGTGAGAGAGATGAATATGAATTGATTATTAAATAAAATGACGTCAGTTTCCGTTTATTTAATTTTTAATGTATGTGTTTGTTTTAAATGTACGATGTTATTGTTTAGATCCGTGTATTTATCTACCATGCATAAAAAGTGCAAAGAAAATGAGTCCATATTTATTGATAAATTATTCAAGTCATCTTTGTCCAGTTTTTAAACCAAAACAAAATATCTTTAAAATAAACAACACAAACTTCAAAATAAATGATAAACCTCGTATCTTTGTTGCGTAAAGAATTTTGACACTCATGACCTCGCACCTCTTTCAGGTGATAAGAAACAATAACTGCAAAGGAGAATCGCTCGACCCACGTTCCGCCATGATGGTCAACACTAATTGTGTCTATGGGTATTATTCGGATACGAGCTGTGGAACAGTATATTTTATCATTGTATGCAATAGCTAGAGACCGTTTGTCGGTTCCGTTTAAAAAAGCAAACAGCTGGGCTACCCCAATCAACAATATCCGACATGGAGTCAAGTCTACTCGGCGCCACTTCGCTTGATGTATATACATCATCTGCAGATGCTGTCGCTTGTTGGTCCTTTTGAAGCGTCCAAACTGAACTGCTTGCATGACATCCGCTAAGACAGAGTCTTATTTCAGATACTATGACACCGTCGAGGTTTGATTCCAGTAAGCGTGCTTCATTTGTTTAAATAAAAACGATTCCTGTGACTTAAGCTCCATAACAAGTTATTTTGGAAGCGATTCTGCAAGGCGATTTTGTACGGGCGACTTATGGAAAGCTAGTCTAAAGCCTGCCACAGCTTATGCGGTGTTACTGAAATTGTATATGCAATTCAATACTTTGTCCATGTGAAGTGTAGACAATATCCGAAAATTATACTTTCTATAAAAATATTTTTGTAAGTTAAAATTAAACTTATGTCATCACAATTAGTTTCAAGTAATCTATCTGCATTGTTGAAAATGGTTCAAATAAGAATTTTTTTAACTACAGCTTCGAAACATAAGGATGTGTGATAACCATATAAAGAACAAATACAACTTTTCTTGCCGGATTCCCGTACCATTTGTTGCACGAATTTTAATGACAAGACTATGTTCCGTGTTTTAATGAAGTGTCAATAAATTTATTTTAACTTAACATGTGTTTTAAACTAATAGTAAGATTGGTTAGTAAGAGTGCAAATCTTCACGCCTGAGTTGATTTCTAAACAGGTTGATCTCAAATTGAAATACATGTATACCTTGTCTCGTCTCAGCAGCGGGGAAATTATTATCTTCAACACTGATTTTAATAACAAACAGGTTGTATGCTATTTATGCTTTGTATCTCTCCACTTTGTTTTAAAGTTAATTTAATTCATATTATTGCTACATAATAGGTAAGTTTTATTACCTTAATCATTTATTTACCTTGGTATCGTTATACAGATACACGCAGTATAAACGCTCTAGACAGTAAGATTCAATTTAAAAAAAATATATAATTTCAATAATTAAATAGGAATAAAACTTTCGTCAATCAAAACAAAATGCTTATTCAACTTTGGTGTTGTTTGGACGCTTATAACGATACAAATCAAATATATCAATACATTGTATCCGATGTAATTAAAGTTGCATTGAATGGCATCAGCAGCTGAATGCACCGATTCGGTTTCATATTCATCTTGAAAAGACACTGTTAAATTCTTATGATATAAGTAAATAGAATCGGGGAAAATCCTCGGTATCAGGAACTTGATATTTTTAGTACTAGTGTTGGTGACGTGGCTGCTGAGAGACATTGAAAGCTGACCTCTAGCCATGCAACGAACGTCAACGTGAATAGAAGATTAAGCTAATGCGGTTAAAACAACAAGAAAATGGAATACGCTTCGAATGGAGAAGACATTTATTTAGAACTGAGAGTTTGCTTTATGTCATAAGTAAACGAAAGATAAAACAAGCTTGTAAAAGAAAAAGAATTTAATAATAATGAAGAAACTAAAAAGAACAAAAGACAATTGCATCTGTGCTAATACCAGTGTAAACCCTAGTACAGTGGGATAACTTAAAAATATCGTAAAGAAATGAAACCATAAAATATTGTGTGTATTAAAAACCCAAAAGAGAAGAAAAAGAAATAAAAGCCGTACTATTGAAACGATCATTTCAAAACAAAGAAAAACTGATGTAGTACAGCTACCGCTAAAATCTTTGTAACCAAATACAAAAGTAAACTGATCTTTTGGAAGAAAAAAAAAAACAAATACTCTAGCAACATCCGGCAAAAAGATAAAAATCCAAAAAATTAAATTAGAACCCCAATCTGAGTATTAAAGTGATATATTGAAAATATCATAAAATGTATGGTTAAATATTATTTTACAAACTGTCAGTTACATGTACCTGCGTTTGTCTTTCACCTCTGTCTTCAGACACTAACTAGAAATAAAAGCAAAACTGATATCACACTGTTCACACTATAGAAATTCAAGAAACTTTTTGTGCAGTATTTTGCAACAGTAAGGATGCAACTACTTTTAATAACAATGACAATTGCTGATATATTCTGGCCTTTTCTTGATCAAATCCTATGACAGTGAATTGTTCATGTTGGACATCGAAATAAGTAGCACATCACATTTTATAACGACAGAAAGACAACAAATTTAATCCGGAAAAAATCAGGTACTTAACAATGCGAATAAAAACAGGGACTTGTAAATTACCTTGAGATGTTGCAATCCAAATATATGAAAATAGGGCATTGAGTTTGACTGATATAGTTTGATTTTTTCTCTTCCATCTGATTGGGTCAAACGATATCTTTACATCGACAATAAAAATCCTTGGAAAAGTATGGACAAATATTTGAAATTAAATTATTATGGCCATTAACTGATTTTTACTGATTTTACTGCATAACTAATGAATGTATGATCATACACGTGAATAAGAACAGATGTTTTATGTTTGATATTTTACAGGCATGGTAGCAAATACAATCTAAATAGAAAAATGTCAACAATTGATTGGGAAAGATAACAATAATAGAACATTGGATCAGAAACAAGCAATGGCGAGATAACATCTTACAAAATCTGGCATGAAAAAACAAAACAATTAGCATATAGTTTATGATATTACACTACAAGCTACTACCTTCACAATTATTGGATTTATAGGCCGTTCAACAAAACGTGTGAAATATATGGTGTAAAAAGGAATCCATAATATTAGCTATAATATTTTTCTACTCAAATCAAAGGTTACATATCACACAGCATCACTTTCAGTACAGAAAAATTAATATGAGTTACTAAGGTTTTTTGTATTTTTTAGGGGAATGCTCATACGAAAGGAAATCTTACACTTTCTCTAACACAAAATAAACGCAAAACTCTCATGCATACCGATTCTTCCAAATGAAAATACATAAATAAAAGATACATTCGTACGCATTGTCTAGTATAACTAAATGTTGCTTTAAGTAAGTTTTTGCATTGAGTCACTGAATCAATGAAATATCTATTCTTAGATTGGCATGCAGCGCAACAAAAATATGCGAAAAATAAAATTCGTTTCTGCGATAGAGATCATATTATATAACAATTAGAAAGAAGCTTTGTTAGAAATTACGCCTAATTGATTGTAAACACTTATTTGCAATGCTAACATAGCAATAATGAGACAGGGTTTCTTCATTCTTGTCCTTCTATAGGTCCTTACATCAAGAGCTTTAATTTCAGTCAAATCGCTTCTATGATAGGAGTTCAAAGTCAAAACCAGCCAAAAATGTACACTCGTTTAAATGAATCAAAGGTTTTAAATTGATTACACTTAACATGCAAATATCAAATACAGCAATGCTGGGTGGGACCAAAAATCCAACAATAAAACAAACGACGAAACGGTATATACATGTATAACAAAAGAAATCGTATATATATAGATATGCAAGAAAAAACATCATAATATATCTAATTTAGAATTATTTTCATTTATGTTATTTCACCTCTTCTCTTTCTCTCTTGTACTCTCGCTCAAACACTCTCTCTAGCTTCCTCTCTCTCTTTCTCTTTCTCTTTCCTCTCTCTCTCTCTCTCTCTCTCTCTCTCTCTCTCTCTCTCTCTCTCTCTCTCTCTCTCTGATGAATTGTTTAATATTTAACAGATATTTCATTATTAACATTTCAAAGTTAGTGAATATCAGCAGCTAGTCGTAGGATTTTAACGCAATTAATCTCTTGGATAGAAAAATACTATTATTGCTTCAATGCAACTAATTCAAACAAAATAAAAACATAAAGCGTTGGCTGATATAAAACTCCCATGTCAATCGTCTTTACATACGGGTAATATGACAACGTATCATTGTATGATTTCGACTGCTTTTAAAAAGTCGCTTCGTAATTTTGGTCCAAATGTTTAATTATGATTGTACTCCAGTAAAATATTTCGATTCAATACTTAGACACCGCAGCTGCATTGTACTCTGCTACGGAACAATATTGATGCTCATCCTGATCATCTGAGACACGTGCTGGTTGCTCGTACACAGACTGGCCTTTCATATCTGACGCACCTGCTGGTTCGTCGTATACCGACTGGCCTTTTACATTAGACTCACCTGCTAGGTGGTCCTCGCGCACTGATTGGCGTCTTTGCAGAGCATATCGAATCCTTTAAATAGAAAAAAGTATTTCCAGTCTTTATCTCCCGCAGCAAATGCAAAAAAAGAGTGATACATGAGCTTCTATGAAACAAAACATTATTTCCAACACATGTTAAAGAAACCTTGTAAATATATACTATTACTGTTATGTATAATTGTTAATTATTATCCAAATAACCTATGTTCGATATTCTTTATTTACCCTACAACGATTCCACTGATTAAGGCCAATCCGTCCAGACATACAACAACTCCGATGAGTACACTTTCTGCGTGAACTTTAACTTTTGGAACGGTGCAATGATCTCCGTCGTGAGTTGTTTCGCAGCCCCTTGGACAGAACCCGGTCACACTGTCACATGCGTCTCCTTGCAGACAATGACCACAGGGCACGCAGTCAACTGAGTACGTATTCGATGTACATATCTTCTCTACCAAACAGAGAATGTTAATAATTAAATAGCTTTACAATGTCATTGTCATGCATACATCATGTAAGTGTCCATCGGTTTGTTACCCGTTCCTCTGTTCGTCAGTTCATTTAAATATACTCGTTAATATATTTAATACTCGTTTCTGATATTTTTACAAAAATATTTCAAATAACACCCGTAAACTATAGAATCTTGTATCTTAAACGTTTCAGAATAGTATTTGTCGCGAACATTATAATTAAAACTAAATAATAATGTCAAAGTTTATCCTTATTGTCAATTAAAAATGTCATGTAGAAATGTACGTACTCGTTACACACAGGTCACCTTTATATCCAGCAGCACATGATTGACAGATACCTGTCACGTGATCACATGTGTCATTACCATAGCAATTGCCACATTTCAGGGAACAACGGTGTCCGTAGAACCGATGTGAACAAACTGAAATTTTAGTTAATTTATTGAATTAACCTTCTAAAATTACAAACCAATCGGATAGGAATGCTTTGCATCAAACATAGCCAGTGCCAATTGGTTACTAATTATAAGATAATTTGACAACTATTTATAAAATTCATATATAAGGGTTTTAAAACACGAACAACCAATACATTCGGAGTTTCTATATGCTATCCTAAAAGGACGTTTACAAAGAAGTATTATTTGTGTTCTTACAAGCAAATAATCTACTATCAATTTAGACTTAATTGGCGTCGCGCTGAGCGTTACGCCTATATATATGGATTGCTCACTGAAGTGTGCACATTTCTATTTCATGTACTTTTTTATTTTTATATTTTTTTTATTTTTGTGTGTCTGTAACTTTCAAAATAACTTTGAAAGTAAACAGTAAGATACTGAGAAAGAAACAACATACTTCGTTCGAGAAAAATACTATCTGAACACTGCTTAATTTGTGTAATACGGAGTTGCTGCACATGTGCACTTTCTGCTTGTACACTTTACTTTTTTAGTTAATCATAATAAATTTGCAACTTTTTTCTACATATGTTACATATGAAAACCTTTTAAATGGTGTCGGATTTTGCGTTTTATTTTGTTTTAAACCATTCTTTGGCATCAGGAATATAAGTTCTTCATACGTTTCTCGGGATTTACAGTATACTGAAAACTTTCAAATTCAAACCATAACGTTTCCAATTTCTTGAAATAAAAAACCATAACGTTTTAAATATCTTTGTTACCTGTTCACTTATTGCTTTAATCAACTTACCTCTTCCACTTTTTGCGTCGCCTTTGATGCTTCGCATCAACGACTTTTCTTGTAATAGATGGAATGCCAACAACATAAAGCATACAAGCTGGTTTTCAAAGCAAAAGAAGATACTTTGATAGTCAGAAATATAAAACAACAAAAGTATTTGCTAATAGGAACTGGAGCAAAGAAGTGCCAATCCCGTTTGGTAATATCATACCTCAAGATAATTTGTTGCAATCTCTCATATAATGAAATTGGATACAGCTTTGACCCAAATTCGAATTGCAGCATAACATGACCCGGTAAATGGCATAATAATTTATCACGAAACTGCAAATCATGTCTGGATTAAAGTTGACTACAGGAAATGAAGACAAACATTTAGTTTTTTCCGCGGCAGTTTCCCTATAGGCATGAATCTTACTGCGTGTTAGTTTCTTAAAGCGATAACATTACAAAATATTTAGCGAGACTTGTACAAGAAATCAAATCCTAACAACCTTACCGTCTTTACAGTGGTCACCAACATATCCTGGCATACATCCTCGAAGACATCTGCCAGAGGTAATGTCACATGCGCTTTTGTCCAAGCAGTTCCCGCAATGAGATTTGCAGTCAAGACCATATGTTCCAGGAAAACATGCTACAACGATTTATCCAGGCGTGTATCAACGTATCAAATGCATGGTTTGACGAATTATTTGTTTAAATGGCAGTTTCTTGTGACATCAGTGCTTAGTGCATTGTGAGATATGCAAACGATTAAAGAGGTTCAATCAAATATATGATAAGAAAAGCTGCTTAGATGTCAGCGTGGGTTCGAGTCCCGGTCGGGGCGAAAACTTTCATGTGGGGAGTTTTATCCAGCTAACCTGCGATGTGCCTGAGGATTTACTCAGATATTAGTCTTCCTCTACCAATTATTACTTAAACGTTGCCAGTTTTGAACAAAATAATGTCGGTGTGATGTTACAGAAAACAACAACAACTTAAACTTCATGTATGTATGAAATTTTGTTAGATGAGTACCTGATATGCACAGCTCGCCGTGAAAGCCAGCTGCACAAGAGTGACAAATGCCTGTCACGTGATTACAGGCGCCGTCACCATAGCAATGACCACATGCAACAGAACAGCTCTCCCCATAGAACGACATTGGGCAAGCTGAAAGGTTGGATTCAACGGCAAACTTTGATTAAGACCTTGGTAGATTTTCACATTTGATTAACTTATGATAATTTAAATTAGGACTAGACGCATAAGGTCGTAATGAGCAAATAGACTGACAAAATACAATATGAATGTACTGTTTGTAGTGTGATCAGAAGTGAAATAATTACCTTGAGATGAAATTTTACAACGGTTTCTGTTGTATTCATTTTTATTTATATGGCTTTTCGTTTAACTTGAGAGTTATAACTGTCGCTAGATTATTTCAATTACTCTTGTTGATAAACATTTGCTGGTAATTATGCACTTGTGTGTCAATACGAAATAATTTGATGATAAATGAAAAATGCATGTGATAATGTTAAATATATATATTAAATAATAAGATTTAAAATTTAAACTACCTTTAGACAAAGTCACACTAAAGTTAAAGTGACAAAAATGCTTAGACGAAATATTACACACAAAGCAAAAGTTAACCTCATTGAACAGTTATTTGGCAAAGGGGTACTTAAAACTGCTACACCTAGCACTTCAAAAAGGTTTCAATGACGAGCAGGGTGAATAAAATATTCCATCGAAGTGAGACAACAAACTGGAATCTCATTTTGTGAGATCTAAAAGCTTTGTAACAATTCTATAGTAATAAACTGGTTTCTGGAATTGAGATGAATTACTATCAAGGTATGAATAATTTGCGATACTAAAGTTGAAATCGTCTCTCTTGTTATAAATTTTAGAACATTGTAATTGGAAATGGTGATCTCAATGTCTAAAATTGCTACATTTAAAGTGTCAAGTTTTTGGCTTGTTTATGGTTAGTTCTGGTGATGAAATCTGACGAATCAATAAACGAAGAAAGGATTTTCTACAGAATGATGTCATAAACATTAAATTGAATTTCTCTATAGTAAGGCTTTGTGTATAAGATTGTACGCGAGCAAATTAAGCGCTCGTCATAGTTCTCCGTATATGATTATCTCTCTCTCTGTCTCTCTCTCTCTCTCTCCCTCTTTCTTTTTCTTTCTCTCTGTCTTTCCCTCCTTATATTTAATATATTTCTCTCTCTTTGTCTGATAATTTCATCTTACTTTGTTGGCAAAGGATGCCTTGGTATCCAGCAGCACACTTTCTACACTGGCCACTTACTGGATCGCATTGTTCACCGTTGAAGCAATGACCACAGGGCAGCAAGCAGTCCTTGCCATAGGTATTGTTGCCACAAACTTGAAATAAATAAAAGCATAACTACAAAATTTACTAAATGATGTGGTAAACACGCCTCGTTACGCTTTGTCGGGTGTAATTATGCTGATATAAGAAAATAAATAGGTTTAAATTGTTTTACTTTATAATTGACCTACTGCAAGTATACTCGTCAATTACAAGCTCTGTTGCACCAAACATGATTTGACAGATACTAGAAATTTCTTGACGACTTTGGCGCAGTGGTAGACTCGCCGACTCCTCTGACTGCTTAACATCTCAACACGATGGTTTGTGGCCCGTTCGGGGCGAAAGATTCAATGTGGCTGTCTTCCAACTGGAGCCTTCCTCCGCCATAACTGGACGTCTTTATAATGATCATAATTGGTCGCTACGATTACCGTGTAAACAAACACAACAAAAACAAATTTATCGATCAAATTTACAAATATGATTAAATTATAGCGGTGCAAATTAAGCTAATAAAGTTGCTAAAACAATCGAAGGGAGTGTGGATGGGAGTTGATGTTTGTAGAGTTGCCAGCCTTACCTTATACATATATATGAATATATTGGCCCTGTTAGAATGTGTCGAACTTTTTCTTTTAAATTCGTTCTACTCACAGCCATATGTAAGTATTGCTTGCGAACATTTTTCAAAGTGGCAAATGTATTGTCGTTTTCTGATTAGTCAAAATCAACTGAACTGGAACGTCCATTGTGTCGCAGCGATGATGTTGTTGTTTTTGTTTGTTTTTTGTTGTGTTTGTTGTTGTTGTTGTTGTTGTTTTCAATAGAAGGTATTTTTATTGAATGGTAAAGCAAGAGATCAGTACTCTAACGACTTACCCATGTCACATTTGTCACCATGGTAACCCTTTGTACATCCACCAGAAGGGCACCTTCCAGAGGCCGAGTCGCAGAAGTCGGAGTAACAATGACATGTCAGGTTGCAGTTAACTCCAAATGTTCCTTGGTCGCATTCTAAGCAAGAATAAGTTCATGCACAACACCAGATCCACCGGAAACGATACATAACAAAGTTAAACATATGCACTGGAACATCTCAGCTACTTAACTTTTAGAAATAGACCAAAAAGGTAAATTTGAGAGATTTCAGATAGTTAATTTCGCCGAGATTTGTGATTTATGGAAATCTGCTAGCATTATTAGGAAATGTACCTCAAATATGTTATAATTGTTGCATATGGTACAAAATAACAAAAAATGCATTAAATATGAAACAACTTTAGCCATTTTCACTCGTGTGTAAATCTGATAAAATAACGTTACTGCTATTTTTAAGAAGGGAATAGGGAGGGGATATTGTTTTGGCATTGTACGTCCGTCCGTCCTTCCGTCCGTCCCAATTTCGTTTCAACGATATTTCTTTGCCACGGCTTACTGGATTTCAACGAAACATTATGGGAGCTATCAACAGCAAAAAGAGATGCGCATATCTTTGACATGTTATGGACAATTTGACACAGAATTATGGCCGATGAATAGTATTTCGTTTCCGTGCTATTTCTTGGCAACTTCAGCACATATCATCACTTTTTACGAATGCACTTTTCTTCTTTCATCAAGATAATAACCATTAAGTTATTTAATGAAACTGTATAACTGATTTCTTCCTATTTTCTTTGTATTCAAAAGCTGACTTTACCCTTTCTTCAAACAAACACCGATCGGCGGGGGACATACTGTCTCTGACAGTCTTATTATATTGCGCGATATTCATGCACAGGTTTTTGGGGGATGTTGTGAATCAAACAAAAACTGCGAATGCTGATTAGTCAAATTGAAAAACTACATGCAAATAATGTTAACTATCAATAAACAGTTTAAGAGATTGCGGTCAAATCAGTTCAGTTTTGTAACTTGAATATACGTATTTGACAATTTACATTGTAAGAGTTTATTAGTTAGATTTTACTTTTCATAGTTATCTTGTTTATTTTTATCTTTTCAAAGAAGTTCTTTAGAAAAAAAAACACAAAACATAGAACAATGTACTAAAATGTAACAAATTTGTCATTTACTGATGAATTGGAATTACAATTTCCGTTTTAAATAAATACAAATCTTCGTCACATATAATATTAGTTGACCCAATTAATAAGGGCTCATTTGAGACACCCACACATTTTCCCGCCGGACCTGATAGCAGAATCGGTAGAGCATGGCCTTCAGATACGGGATACCCCGAATTTAAACCCACACCACGATCTACCAAAATGGTAGTGACATAGCTCACTTCCTACGGTGTATCAATCAAGCAAATATGAGGATATAATGTAAGATTAGAAGATAGAAAGAGTCATGATGAACGTTTTTGGTACTTAAAGTATTGCTAGACATAAACTGATGCTCTTAAATTCAAGGAACTATTGAAAACTAGCCGTGTAATAAGAAATGTATCAATATTTATATACAAGTCGTTAAAAAGAAGAAAGGAAAGCATTAAATATTTTGAATACCTCTATTTCGTTCAAACTACACGCAAGTCTATACTACAAGATGCATTCATATCTTGATCACGCTCTATTTACAAACATGCTTTTACAATAGACATTCTCTGCTTTGTATATGTATGTTATAACGTGTACGTACTGATACTGTTGTATCTTCAATAAACTTAACCACAGTATTGCACATTTTCCTAATTTTGTTATAATTTAATTTAGTTATTTAAATCAAATGTGTAATTTAATTTAGAAGAACTGACAAGTTGCCAACATCTGTACACACTACGGATGGTCTGAAGGTAAAGTGGAACGAAAACCCCTTATATCCAGCTAAACAACAGTCCTTTATTAAATTTCTAATGTGTTCTATAGAGCACCGAGCTTTAGCGCCGTGAACGGTGCCCGAGGTTTGCTTAAGCCTGTTTACAAATCTCTAACCCTGCAGTTCATTTTTTAAAAACAAAAAGTGGAAAGAAAAAGGGCCAATTTGAAACAAAACAATTGAGGATGTACCCCTTAGTAAAGACGTCATAAAATAAAATGTAGCGTCATTTAAAATAATAGTGCCACCAAATACTTATACGTTTTAAATGCTAGGTTGGTGTTAAGTAAATATGGAATTCTTTTTCTTCGAGTTTCGTCTAAGTAGTTCTTGCGTTTCTCGTATGTCAACGCCTTATTTAAGGATTGATCACCTTAACAACGTAATGTCCTCATTGTATTCAGGTAGAGGAGAAGTATAAATCGAACAAATAGAAAAACTCAATTATCAAATAAATCATGTATTTGTATTGATGCAAAACGTATTTTTCACTACAGCCAATACTGTACAAGGAATAAGTGTTTATTTCTTGTAAGCCAACAGAAAAACAAGTGTTTTACAACAATACAACTTGTCCAACAATTATTTTTTCCGTAAACTGTACACTAAACGCTAAGATGTCTTGTTAGATTTTAAGTAATTGTCATCGAGGTAATTGGGTTATTAAAAAACAAAAGCATTAGATTTATGTATATAAATAACCATACTGATTTTTTAACCTTCTATCATTTGTTTTCAATAGGCAAAAATGCATTAGATAAAAAAATATAATAAATGCTGTCCTTACAACCTAAATTAGGTGACAACCTGCAATAGTTAACTGTTTTATAAACCTATAAAGGTGTATGTGGTTAATCACACACGATGTTTAAGTGTATGATTTATCGTGTCCAGCAAATACAAACGAGTTTTGTGTAAACATGTTCTTTCAATCAAGACTTTAGAGTGTGTAACTTTCTGCATGAGCTGCTGTATTATTTCATTTTGTCTGAATGTGCTGGTTCCTGCGCGACACGTCGTCTTCATTTGTTTGACATTTCTGCCAGGTTAAAATGTCTCCAGAAATGACAGAGTAACTGAGGGGACACGACCACCGCACTTCTTAGGTTTATGACTTTGACCTGTAAGTGTGACCTTGAGCTTAGAGTAACCGACCTGAGTCTTATGTGCGACACGTCGTCTTTATGTATTGGACATTTCTGCCAGGTTTATGACATTGACCTTCGGACAGAGTTTCAACTACTATATGCCCGCCTTTGGGGGCATAACAAGAGCATTGCATTTAAAAGGAACTTTGTGTGAAAATAAATTGAACATTAAATAAACAAGGTGTGCGCGAGGTGGGTGAATACATTATTAATGTTTAATTAAAATAATGACAACATTAAAAATACAATTACAAAGGGAATTATATAGGTATCTGTGCATATGGTGGATGTGTAAATGGTAGTTGAAATGCCGATAAACCAAAATATGCACCATACGCGACAAACTAAAACGTGGCACCGATAAAAAGAGAAACTAGCAAAGAGAACAAGTTTATGCTGTGAAAACATTACATAAAATAGGCAATGCATAAGTTGATGTTGAACCTAGTGAATATAGGTCAAAGAGCTAGCCAGAGAAAAACGTTAAACGCGTTTTAATGTTGTACTGTGTCAATTGGTGTTTGTGTCTTTTTACGTCAGGGACTACTCTGATGTTATTGTCATTCTACATAACGACTTCCGATTGAGCAAATCAGCTACAACAAAAGAACAAAGATAATTTGATAGAGAGAAAAATGTTTGGCCAGTACAAAGATATATAGCCAATGCTGAGCACTAAACCATGACAATGGAACTACATTCTGAATCGTTTCTACTTACCCAGTAATAAGAAAACAGTTTTTGGGGTAAAGTTTTACCAACCCTTTAACATGTATACCCAACTTACAGTGAACACATAAGTTACTCAATTAAGACGAGGTACTGTATTTGTACTTGTCACCTTCATCTGCAGCACAATATTCTAGACAGGTAAGTATATCATGCCTACCTTGATTACATCTTAGTCCCTTCTATACCAAACACAGTACCCTGGACAAGAGGGCTTATTACAGCCTAACATGACAACGTCTCTGTTCCGTTCTATTCTTTTTAAGAGAGAACAACCACACTTTAGAGAAGCTACTCACCACTTACTTTGATCACACCTTTGTCCTTTCCACCCCAGTGTACAACCACCTGGACATAATCCAGAAGCCTTGTTACAAGGGGCTCCATCACAGTGACACTGCGCACAGTCGGGTTCGAAATGGTAGTTGTCACAGGCTGTTTTGTAAAGTTAACAAAACTGACCAGAATGGTTTTATTATATTTCAACGAAAACGATAAATACAGGAACGACAACTGATAAACTTTAGTTTGGATACGATTAAATAAAGAGTAAAAGGGAAACTTGAAAAAATAGAAGAATCACATCTAGACATATTTGATGCATACGCGTATACCAGCAACTCTATTATTTGTCACTATACACCTCACATGGATGGACAACATAACACAAATAAGAGCACTAACGTGCGTGCCTTTGCGTCTAAAACAGCATTTCAATACAAGTGTAATAGAATTAACCTTTCCAACAAATAAAACTGCATTTGTATAAAATTAAACTGGAAAATATCCCTACTTTATACATAATTATTTAAGTCATGTTAGATGGAAAATTAAATTTACGTAATTTGGTAAATATGGCATCTTGTATAATGCTGACAACTGCCCAGTGAGAAAACTTACGCATAAACACCTGCACCTCACACATCACCATCAAAACCTCTTCATTTTGGTTTCGTGGTTTATGATGTGCAAGAGCGACATATCTGATCGGAGTGTCCCCAAAGAGAACGTCTGTGACGCCTTGTTTGGCCAGGTACTCCTGAGACGTAACATTGTTGATGTACACGTACGACGAGTTGGAATTGTTGTATGGAGTGGTCTCTGATACAAACATTTTGAAGCCGTAAAGTTGTGCGTACGCTGTAAATGTCAACATTATCATTAGCTTCCATATCGTGTTTGCAAACTGTTAGGAAACTGTTTAAAAGACACTATCAACACATGTCCTTTCTTTCTTCCAAAGATCTTATTTGGTAATACTGTTCTTGACATACTGACTGATTTTGCTTTAAGTTTAATTTTAATATTGGATTAGCAAAATGAACAATGGCAGTCCCTCTCTACAAACCAACCTTTGTCCTCTCTTCCGAACACCTTCACCTTCCCCACCCGGACAGGCGCACCTAGGTCAATCTCCCACCAGGGCCCCTTGGCCGGGTATTCTTTCCCGACACCCGCACAGCACCGACAACCATCTCCTGTGAAGTTTGTTGTATTATCTACAGCCAGGTCTGCGGTCCAATTGTATCCACTGTAGTCTAAGGTGGTTGACTGGTACACCTTCTTCTGTAGTGCGACGTTTACTGTAGATCACATATGACAATTAAAGAATGTTATCGTACAAACATAGTGGTACGCAGATATGAATAGTTAATATGATATTGGTAATTGTTTGTATAAAATATCACAGCAAGAATCAAAATTACGATAAATTGTTATTAATTATTAATTAATTAAATTATTATCTTCTTAATTTAAATTATGATTGCAAAATCTAGTCTTTGTAATGAACAAAGGTAAAGCAAGCCTGTGAATAGCATTGTATTTAATATTGTATTTTGTAAAAAGCTTTTCTTCGTTTTGATTATATTGGGTCCATAGACTTGCCTGGAAACACCGGAAAACACTTGATATTGATTATATGAAGGTAACCTTTATAATTGCAGCGTTAAATTTTTATATAATAAAAGTTAAAAGATTCACAGAACCAATTTTAAGTACATTTTAAGTCAATGTGTTGAGAAATGGCTTGATAATACAACTTTGGTAGACCGTGTAGATATAATCATGGGTATCTGAGACCCTCATAATGCCATATACTTAGCCGCCCGAGCAGTAATTCAGGCCACTCGGTGCCCCACTAACAAACTTTATAGACACTCCTCGGAAGTGGTGCAGACTTTATTAGCCATTGTGCTTTGGTTATTTGTCACCTTGTGTCCTAATCGAGGTACACATTAGCATGCATCCCCCGCTACCCATCCCAGTATGTCAAATTCGGTCTACGCCCCACCCCCACTCCCCAGCTGGAAAAGTTCTGAATCCAGGCCTGTCAATTATATTTTCATGAAATATGTCAAGCCCGTTAAAACAACAATATATCAGTCAATGTATCTAAACTACACATGATGCATAGTTTAAATAATAGCCCAAGAAGCAACAACAGAAAGTATGTGTGTGTGTGTGTTTGTTTGTGCGTGTGTGTGTGTGTGTGTGTGTGTGTGTGCGTGCGTGCGTGCTTGTGTGCGTGTGTGTCAAGTATTACTGTTCACCCTATGTAAACAAATGTTTATGTCAGAACTTTTCGTTTTTATGTCAACTAACATAAGACAGTCCTTATCAGCTCTGGTGACAAATACCGGAAAACTCTGCACGTTGTTGTATTGAGCTGGACAGGTGCAAATGTATACGCCCTACTTAAATATATCATCAAAATATGTCATAAGTGTTATGTTTTATCATACCATTTATTCAAATGTACATTAACATTACATATTTTTGTGTTTTTGAAAAGTTAAACAACATGAAACAATCTTTATTAACACATATTACAATTACAACAAAGCTGTAAACGTTGTTTTCTGGAGCGGGAATGTTGGGTCGATGAGTAGCCTGTATAACCATTTATTTTAGCACTTTTTTGTTTTAATCAAAAATAACGTGAAAATATTTAAAAGCACAGATGACATCTCCTCAAATCTACGTACAACAAAACAACGATCTTTAAGTATACATCAAGGTCTTGTTCAACAATATTTATTCTAGATACATTATTTTTAGCATATAGTTTTCAAGGTCATTAAGAAAGATAGAAAAAAAGTACAGGTAATAAATTTTCCCCTGGTCTAAGACCATTACAACATTTGAAAAAAAATCTATCTTACTTTTTACCTTCAATAGAGACACAGGATTTAATATCGTTGTGCATATTTTTTATTATTGAAATAATTTGATTCTTGTGTCACCTATATATTTCATAATCTTAGTCCAAAAGCCAGCTCTCCAAACAGAGTCAAGGCTTTCTTAAAATCCACAAAAGCGCAAAAAGCACTATTTTTATGTTTACAATATTCAGATAGCATATGCAAAAACATGCTAATGCCAATAGTTAAATGGTGTTTTCTAATCCCAGATTGTTGGCATTTAATAAATTTTACAGAAAATAAGTAAGACGTTCGTTTATGATTGATATAAGCAATTTACGTAGACAACTAAGAATTGTAATTGGTCTATAGTTTTCTGGTAAAAAAACATCACCTTTGATTTAATATATAGGATCTATGGATCCAACAATCCAGGTGGCAGGTAAAATTTTACTATTTAAGATATTATTAAAAAGTTTGACATATATAGGCAAGAACATATCACTTGCGTTCCTGATGAATTTCATTAAAAATATCATTAGGACCGCTACATTTACCATTTTTCAACTTTTTAATAGCATTCAATATTTCGTCTGCTGTAGTTTCACAATCTAACTCACAGCTTTCATTTTCAATTTCCGGGTAGGTTGGGTCAGATACATTATTATTACAGTGTGTTTTATGATTAGGATTCTTGAAGAATTCTTTACTTTTACTTTTATATAATCTACTTGAGTCTTTCATTGGTGACCTATTGAATTCAGATTTAGTTGAAATGGGTTTTTTGTCTTTTTCGTATTAAATTCATTTCTAGCTTTGTGATAAGACTTATCAAACCCTTTTTGTTGTGTTTTTATTATAATTGTACTGTATAATCCGTAACAACAGTGACAAAAGTTATTCTAGCTGAGTCGTTTAAGACTTTGCCTATTCGCGTCAACGTATTGTTGATAGTTTCTTTGTTAACAACTGATTCATCAATAAGTTTTGAAATATTTCCTATCATATTTGCATCAATATTACTTCTGAAATCAGCTACTGTATCGTTTTGTCAACGATTTACACGCTCCTGTTGTTGCCAACCTGTGTTTTCAGGGGGTGTCAGATATTTTAAATTAAAATTTATAGGGTTATGAACGTCAGACAATATTGGGCAAAAATCGTCGAAAATAAAAAGGTGAAAACAGATCGAGGCTACTTTTTGAAGGTAGCACATAATCAACAACAGAGGCGTTTCTACAAGTAAAACAACCTATGTTGTTATTTTGAAAGGCTCTGCGATTTAAAATAAAAAGTTTATTAATGCTGCCACAGGTCAATAATATTTTTCTCAATGCAGTTAGCTTCATGGTCACAGGAAGAACGTTATAATTACATGTTATTTTTACTAAGCATATTTAATGTCGAATCGCTCCCAATATTACTAGGATCCATGTCAGGGTTTTTAAAAATATGGTCATCAGATGATGACATATCAGACAAAGTGCCAGTGCGGGCATTTAAATCGCCCATAAGAATGACATACTTATAGCGAGAGAGCACATTTTCTACGTCAGCTGTAAATGCTTGATACAAGTCACGTGAAAAGTAGGAAGTGTTTAAAGGCAGGATAAATACTGTGAAAAAACATCCTCGTCCAACGAGAAACTAGATTTATCAACTTTTACCCATTGAATGTATTCACTTTCGGTATCAATATTTGACACATATTTCGATACATTATTTCTGACAAATAAACCAATGCCACCAGACCTTAGTAGTGTGTTTTTGTTTTCGATATTTTCCTGTGAACGTGAAACCATCTAAATGAACACGGTCAAAAGTATCCAATTTTGTTTCCGCGCAGGCAAAAATGTCAAATTTACAAATATATTAAAAAATTCGGGCTTATTCAATTTAGATATAAGACCACACACATTAACAAAGGAGAATGTCAGATCATCTCAACAGTTTGAACTATCACCAAGGCAATCCTAGAGTTTAGTACCAGAGTATACATTGCACATGCGCTCTGCGTCCTCTCGACTAACAGGCTTGTGGACATGTGTATTGTCAAAGTTCGTTAACATAGTATTGTGTATCTAACTATTATTCCAATCGCTAACTTCATTGTTAGTTAGTTGCGAATTGTTCAAGTTCAATAAACAGTTAATCAAAATTTGATTTGTTCTAGATTCAGAATTGCTTATCAAATTAATTTTTTTTGTTAACTTTGACCTTTCAATCTTGTCAACATTGATGGGTGTGTTAAGTGTTGCTTGTTGTCGTTTGTATGTATTTATTTATACAAATAAAAATAACAAATATAACAAATGTTTTGCTTATTAATTTATATTATAATTATATTACATTGAAGTTAATAAATATCATAAGGGGGATCTCGTTCACCTAGGAAAAGAAGAATAAATGTTTGTTTAAATAGGTCTTACCACCCTATGTGTCACGTTTTCCTATTTTAAAGATACAGCCTATGCATTGAGAGGACAATTCCGCTCCACAAAAATATTTCTAGTAATTGTCATCAGTTAAAGATGAGTAACAAAAGATTGTTGCTGTGCACGTGAAAGATTGTTGCTGTGCACGTGTTGTTTTGTGTTGTATTTTTTTTTCCAATACATTGTATGAAAACACCTTAAACTGTGCCACATTTTAATAAAATAAATAAATGTTTTCAGTAATTTTCTTTTACACAAAAGGTACAAAAAACTCATAAAAAGCAACAGCAAAACAAACAGGGAAGGAAGCAATGTTTAAATGTGTACCATCGTTATGCAATATACATTTTTATTACAAATGATACGACGTATCTTTTGACAGCCAAGTCAAGATCATTATAAAACAATGTGGAGTTTTCAGATGATTGCCATCTGTGCTGTTTGATGGTAAAAAGGCTTAGGGTTTTTATTTGCATTTTATCACCTACAACGGTCGTGAGGTGCCGCGTTATAAACTTTACATACTGTTTACCGGTAAGTGTTGCTAAAATGTCGTTTTTCAATAAAATAAATATCGAACAAAAATATTATAAATGTATATAATTATTTTGATAGATAAAACAAGCTTAAACAAAAAATGTAACTATTAAATGATAAGTATTTCCTTCATAAACACAATAATCTAAGTACTTTTCGGTTTTTCGGTGTTTTCCGGTGTATTCCGGCAAGTCTATGCACCGCTTCCACACCCCTATGTAATGCAATAGGCTCATGTGGCCGGGTAAAAAAAGTCGCCGATTTACAACTGCTCTAAATCTTAGGCCTTTGTATATTTAATGCTATGTGTGGACATTATTTGCATTTTCAAGCATAATACACAACATAGCCTGAATTAATAATCATTTCAAAAGATCGTAATATAAGTGAAAAAAATCAAATATAAACATCTTTATCTTTGAAACGTTAATATTTTACTGCCCTTCGGATTTATTGTTCAAGATGTGGCTTTGACGACTCTTTCACAATTTTGTGTATACTCCCACGATACGCACAATACATGAATTTATATTATTACGTTGTTATCGAGCCAATCTGTGTATGGTTTTAATTATGCAATAAAGTATCGTATGGAACCACATTCGCAGATCATGTACATTTACAAAAAAGCTTTAAACGACAAAAAATGACACAAATTGCAACAAAAGTCGACATATACTCGTAGAAATGTTTTACAAATAACCACATTTCAAAGTAAGACAAGTAAACTTCCTTTATTAAGAACGGAATTACGTATCGATCTAATACATGAACTTACGTCTGGTACAAGTGACTCCAATTACTGCCAAGCCATAGATTCCCAGTACAATCCAGCAGTTGAATAGAGTCATTTCTAAAAGAAAACCAAAATATATAATACAAAATATGCATTTATCAAGGGAAATACCGTCATGCTATAAATCAAAGTGCCGCAGGCATTGCAGTGTTCATTACTTGAAAAAGTAGGTTAAAATGGTTAGACAGAAGTCATTACAGCCATTACATTTACGACATTATTTTCAGACTAACTGCAATTCAGAGGAACAAGCCTTTGGTTGTTTACTATAGCAGATCTTTATCTTTTCATTGGACTGTTCATAACAACCTAATACGATAGGGAAGAATCATGGTAAATCTTTTACCGAAAAAGGTCAAAGCATGCTCTAAATGGCAAATATACCTTGCTTAAGGTAAATGTGAGATATATATTTTCTCTATATGCGACTATGGTAGATTAAGCTTATACAGAAAAGGTTAAGACAAAATAGTGAAGGAATCTAAACACATTTTGTAGTTTTAATTTCTAACTCTGACAGTATATTAATATTGCAATGGTTCAGAAGGATGCCAATAAATCTTTTGTTAATTACAAAGCAAACAAAAATACTTATTATTTGCAATATTACAAATTAATTAAACATGTTTCGTTTATTGGGACAAACGTTACAACACACTCACTAACATCCGATAATAGTTATATTTATTAATACAGTTTATGATTGCTTTTTAACTTTAAATAGTAATAATATAATAATCCTGCTTCACAAGCACTTAACAGATCTTTCAATCTTGGCTCTGAAGTTTTGCCGGAAGGCTCTACTGTCATCTTTGACAAAACTTTGACGACCCATGCGTACATGAAGGAAGCAGGTGTTAAGCTTCATGGTACGTGTTTGTGCTTCTACAACAATGACTTGCTAAACGTTAATCCGGAAACTCTGTGTGTTTTGTACCCTACGGTAGTGTTGGCAAAGGCTTTGTACGGCTGCGAACTGTGGTCACAGTATACACACAACGAAATAAACGCTCTACAATGGGGCCATATGTTCTGCTTAAAAACCATGCAAGGACTTCGAATGTCTACGGATTCAATGTTTGTTCTGCTAGCCACAGGCATGTTAGATGTGGAGACAATAGTAGATAGAAGAAAGCTAATCTTTTTCGGACAGTTATGTAGATTTACTGACAAATATCTAGCGAAAAAGGTGTTTATTCATAGGCTGGTACGGTATTTTAACATAGATAGTCAATGCCTCGGCGTTATTCAGGACAGTGTGAGAATACTGTCAAAATATCAGTTGACAAGTTGTGTTTTGACTTTCTAAACAACTGAACTTTCCCATCCAATAGTGCGTGGAAACTCATTGTGAAATAACACGTTGAAGACCAGTCCTTTAATGTAATGACTGACAAGCTGGGTAGTGCCAAGTGGTTGAGGCCCAGTATTGTGCTGCCAGGACAGTCTTTCCCATTATACAAGACGGGGATTTACGTGCCTACATTGTGTCGGACACTTATGGGTGCCGTGGGTTATCTAATTTCTAGACAATTCCCTCAGAAATGTAACTTTTGTTCGTTGATAACAACAAACCTGACACAACAAAAGCTGTTGTTTTGTGATAAGATCTATCGTGAAAGAGAGAAACTCTTCTTGTTGTATATCAATAAATTTGGTTTTGTGTCCTTTTTACGATTAACCCATGACAGCATTTCCAGACAGTGTCCGTTACTAGTGGCAGCAGCCTTAAGCAATGACTTGTTCAGGCTTGTTAATATATATTCTAGTCTGGTGCCTTTATCGGATGCTGCATTTATTCGCTATAGATTCAGAGACACGTCTTTCAATGTGCAAGACACTTCATACACTATATATGTGTATATATGTATCAGGTTCAAACCGTTGTTTCATGAAGTTTGTAAGGTCTTGCACTAAGACAAACATTCATGTTTTTATTCATAATGTGAAGTATCGTTGTTGTTGTTTTGTTTGTTTGTTGTTGTTGTTGTGTGTTTGTGTGTTGTTTTGTTGTTGTTGATGTTGTCGGGGGCGTTGGGGGGTGAGGGGGCTGTTGTTTTTTGCTTTTGTTTTGTTTGTTTTTCTAATTCTGTGTTTGCATTTACTGCGAGACAATGACTTTGGTGTTAACATGAGTTATCGGTTAATGTTATAACCATTGCTTCTGCATCTGTTTTATTGGTTAAGGATCTTACTTTTCGTTGTTTCGGTAAGATCTCCTTATCTTTTATAAATTGTGTACATTGGTATATATTGATGCAAGCGTTGGTATCTTATCAACCAAATTCAGTAAAACATAATTATTATTTCATTTCGTTTTGGTAAGAATTTCCATTGTTTTACAACCCCATGTATAACAGCTATAACATTTATTTTCTGTTAAACTAAGAGTTTAACATGTTAACATATCATTTGATGTTGTTCTTTGACAGTGTCGTATTATCATGTGGTAGATTAGAATCATTACTTACGAATTGAAATTTTCTTTCGGTTTATTCAAATGCATGATTCCAGTCTTTGCTGACACTGACTTATTGACCACAGAAAATGAAATTTATAACATAACTGGCCCCGCCTCCGTTTTTTATGAACATTCATTTGCATGAACCTGTTTACGTCACGTGACCAAGACGCTTGGAATTGAAAGTGTGTGCAAAACCCATGACTGGGAATCATCATATAACATAAATAATAAGCATGAAGAAGACATGCCGCCTGCTCCTTTATCGACTGAGCAACGATGATTAACATCGTTGTTTTTGGGCGGTGTCGCTTGCAACACTGTCCAGAGTTATGAAAACAAAAACCCACACAAGACTGTCCCTGCATGACCTTGACCTGTCGCAGTTGGTTATTCATGCCTAGGAAGAGGTTGTGCAAAATGTTAAAGTGAATGTTTGGTTGTTCATAAAACGTACGCATTCATGTAGAGCGCCTTTGGTTAAATAGCAGATTTGTTTGTAGCCATTTTAATGATTTGGTCAAGTATACCGCCAGTCTATATTCAGAGGCTCTGTCGACCGATTCCAAGAAAGATTGTGCAAGATATTAGATTCAAAGAACATCTTATAAAGTATTGAAGATATAGTTTCCGACAGTTTGGACCAAAGATTTTTTCTCAAATTACATTTTTTTACATAAAGATGTCTTAAAATGATGTGTACAGATGCCGTAGATATGTGTGATCGGCAGGGCATAATCCTACCTTGTCATTGCCAACAGGTATTTTCCATTCGTGCCACGCTGCACAGTTTGCTATTTTTAACCTGAGAAAACCATGGGACAACTAACTTGGAGAAACATTACATTATCAACCGGGTAATCAGTTATTTCTTCCATCGTTTTTATTTATTAGATCTGGAAATAATATACATTTAGAGCGATTATTTCACGATTTGATCTGGCTCAATATTGAGTTAATGTTTAATAGTCTTTGCTTAAACTAAATGCAAATTTCTGCAGCAATTATGCAAAAAAGTCCCCAGAAAATGGATAAGATATTAATCACATGTATCAGATAAAGGCAAAATGTCCAAAACCTCCGTTAGGAAATCGGTTGAGTTTTGTTTGTTAAATGTTTTAGTACACTTGTTAACTTGGCTGAATCTGACAAATCCAATATAATTGGAGATTGACGAATACTTGCGTCTGTCTGTAATTTGTAACTTATAATCAATATTTTATAAAGAAGAGTAAACGTTGCATGTGATGGTAATTTCCTATATATAACCGAAACTCAGATACTATCTAAAGAAATGTGTATAAATTTTTCGTGTGTTTGACGACTGAAAATTTATATTTCAAATTAACGTAAAATGTAGTGTTTTTCGCGTTAGCCAGCTAACTGACAATGGTAAAAGAAACTTATTGACGCCGCTCTATAGAGCAGTGCTGTTTCTAGAATTATTTTTTATGGAGACAAAAGTGAATCTGGATATTTAACACGAAACTGCAGCTATTCTGGGAGCCATATTTCAGAGGAAAGAAACGAGTATGCCGCGGTAAAAAATGTAGTTTGACATTATTGAAAGTGTAGCAGGCATAAACGGAAATTTGCAGCTGTTTGTCGATGTCTTGTTTAACAAAAGAAACCGGGTATGCGGGTGTTAACAATGCAGCTTGCAGTAACAACATGATGACAGGTAACAGGGAATAAAGCAAGGAAGCAGATAGCCAAGCTCCCCTCCGGCTAGCAGAGATATCATTCGTTATTCTCACATATTTATTCAATGAACCGACAGTTTAAACAAGTTCTAGTTCTCAGGATATACATCTTCTGGTTCACAGCGAATGCTTTCTGTAGCTCTCTGACGCGCCTTGGATGTCAAGCATCCTTGAATTTTCCTGTTGCTACTGCAAAGCGTAAAAAGTCAAAAGAAAGCCAGACAATATTGAATGACTGTCTTGATTTCAATTTTACTATACCATAATTCCTACATCATTTTATATTATTTAAAAGTACATAATAAGTATCTTAAATGTTTGAAATATATTTTTAAAGACGTTTTGTATTAAGGATAAAATAATCCCGTGTAAAGTAAAGTCAATTCTTTTGAAACGTTCTTGAAGCGTAACTAAACTTGCACGATGGATTAAGGTTACACACTTTTTCTTGGTAAAATTAAACATGGAAAATATGTGTTTAAACAAACGGACGTTTATACATGCTCTTGACTACACTATATATATGTAACAATTATAATATATTCATCATAGCCATGAGATATTGGTCAAAACGTGCATCTGATACAAAATATTATCGTATGCAAAATACTATTTATGCACAATTACCATAACTTTGACTTGGGTTCATTGGCGGTTTCATAGCATGTAAAATATTGGTCGGAACTTACGTGACTATTTTTTCATGAATACACACATTTGACTAGCTCGTTCAAATATTGAAATGGCAGGTAGATAGTGCAAGTTTAATTGAATGTTAAGCTGTATACAATGCATGAACATGTACTTTAAATAAAAACACAATAAAAACAAGTACAGTCAAAAACAAAAGAAAGACAATAAGAAAATATAAAAATGAAAGATCTTATTTAAAAGAGAATATTTTAAAGAATACATATTTTTACATTATGCATATCATATTTTGTATATACCAAAAAACCACTTACATTTTTGGTAATAATCCAGTATATTTGTTTGAGTAGCTTCACTTCCTTACCATCCTTCAATCCTTTCAAGTGATCAAAAGGACATCGCATGCCAACATTATCCTCTTAACAGGGATGTAAGATTTTGTAGCTACTTTTAATCACAAGCTGTTCTTCTTACTTTACCGGACCTGATAGCGCAATCGGTAGACCGTCAGCTCCAGGTAAGGGAGGCCCCGGGTTCGATCCCGAGTCGCGACAGACCAAAGTCGTTAAAAATGGTAGTAGTACCTTGCCAAATCTCAAGCTAAAATAAGGGCAGTTCTACGACCGGTTCGCCCGATGTCAGAAAAAATTGACTAGGTGTGGTATCATGCCTTATGTTCACGTCATGATATACACAGTGAAGACAGCATTGTATCTGCTTCAAGGGGACACCGTTTACATTCTCTTTTACTCCTACACAATGTTTATGCTGAAAGTCCTATCTGTAACCGTTACAATCACGTTTCCACAATAAGGAAATTTGACACAAAGTCATATGAGTACAGGACAAGGGTATTTACATGCAAGCCACATACAATAGTAAGAACAAGCCTGTGATGAGTCATTAAATAAAAAAGACCCAGCAGTTACCGCCTTGGAGGTTAGTCGGCAAAAAGGGACCGACTGGGGTGCTTAAATCCGTTGTATAATGCTCTAATCTTGCACTTTCTGAGGGTTTTTGTATACGCAAGCAATGAAAAGTGAATAAATAAATGTCCAAGCGCTGACGTTTTCTTAGATAAGTTATGACGTTCTCAATGACGTAATTGATCAATAGTTTCCTCATGGTACCAAGAAGAGAGCATCATTGCCGTTAGAAGAACTACACAAAATGGTAGAGAGTAAATTTAATAAGACTTTTGAGGGAAAAATGGCCGGGGAAGTGTAATCCTAAATAAGGAAATATGACAACGTCCTATGAGCATGACAACATTTACCAAAATCTGAAAAGGCACAGGACAGAGGTATTCACATACAAGCCAAATGTAATAGTAAGAACATAGCTGTGATTATAAAGAGTAATTAAACATAAAGAGCAATGATGCACATGTTAGCGATAATGTTTATGATAAACAGAATACTGGTTCAATCACTGAAAACATTGAAATCAGACAATGCGAGCAGACCTTTCCACAAAGTGGCAGTCTGTTGTTCACGCTGGCATGAAGCCAACTGGAAACAAGAAGTCAAACGATGAAATTAAAGGGTTAAAATGGAAACAACCAATCAGCTTACCTTCTTAATCATAACATTTACAGATCACTCTGGTGCATATTGGTGTGACAAGTCATCAATACACCACCAAAACCGACCAAAGATGAGTCAGTGTAACACTTCGTCAGTTTTTAACGGACGAACTTCATGTATCATATATCAATTTTAACATATTGTCATCATGTGTACAATAAGTATACTTACAGCTTTAAGGAGAAACGGAAGTAACGTAATGCATCATACATCAATCAACATATAATCATGCTGTTTCATACTGTTAAAGTAACTTCCTTTTGAAATGCACAAACAGTTAATTTGTACATGTATGTATGTTTCTATTGAGACATCGAAACAAGAGAACGAACTCCTTTTGCAAACATAAGACATCACCACACACACACACACACACACACACACACACAAACAAACACAACATATCCCTTTGTAATATGGATGTCCGAATGAGAATATCATGTCTCTATGCTTTGGATTTTACCATATGACGTGTATTTTACGGCCATGCAATGTATTCGTATATGTATGTATATAATAAGCAAAGTGAGGAAAGAAAAAGTTTACTTTTGTCAGAACTAGGAGCTTTTGGAGCTGACGTTGGTACGGAAATTAACATATATACTGGCAGAATGATATGTAATTGAGTTCTGTAGACACTGGTATACCGTTTCGCCAAAGATCCACTTGCGTGAATTTAAAAGATTAGTTTCTTCCAAGCTGCAATAGCAACAAGTTTGCCTTCTGTTGCTTTCTACCAGGATTTCAATCAGAATTTAGATTCAGATCAAAGAGGTGAAGTGTTAAGGAATTAAGTCAAAGCGATCTACCGACCAACTGATAATTGGGAGTTAATTATGAACTCGGTGCATCTTTGTCGCCTCAGGTAGCACTTCTGAGCTGTTATATTTAGACCCAATTTTAGTTAAGAACAATCATATAGAAAGTTTTGTTTAATTTATGTGATGCCAAGTGTTCAAAATGACTACCAGGTATATATTTATTTATATATCTTATCACGCTCTCCAATTTAGAGTGGTGTACTGTATATTGTGTTACGTTATAAGCACCACAATTGGCATACACATTTAATCATTTGAAAACCATTATTCAAGGTTCTGTCAGATACATGAGATACGGTATGAAAGAATATAGAATGTTGCATTGCCTGTAACGACCAGACATTGTGTTAGACTGTCTAGCAGCTGTCAAACAATTCCTTAATTGTAATAATCTTCTGTTATAAAGTTTAGTAACTTTGTTATTTATACATAAGAAAGTTATTAATAACTTACCTTGTTGTTGGTAGGGTTATTCTAACACTATCAATATTTTACGTCTATAAACAAAGAAGCATTCTGCCGTATAAAATGAACGATATATCACGGCATTAAGCGGAACTATTTTACTGCAGTAGTATAGCTGTTCATTTTACTTTCCTTACCCATTTTCGTATTGCAGACCAAGCTGACATATTGTGATAATTTGTTCTTTTCGTTCACATTCGCCTAAAACTTTACCCTAACTTGGAAAATAACGGTTTTGTTTTACTATTAACATACGTATTAAATTATGATAAAATATTTTAATTATTTATGCAATTTCGTAGGTGGTTGTTGATATTTAAAAAAAATAACCAGGAAGTACGCGGGGTGAATTAGAACAGCCAAGTGAAACAGCCTAACAAATCTGCGTGAATTGTTGTTCGCATTGTAGTTTGCATTTATGCCCCTTATAAGTAAATAAGTAAATATTTCGTGTCGAACGTGGTAGAATGGAAATATATTTTAAGTATGTGTGATCTAATGCCCAATATATCACGGATTCTCGTTCAAAGGCCTATGGCCTTCGAGATTAAATTATTACGCATATGAACTCGGAACCGTGATATGTTGGGCGTTAGATCACGCAAACTTAAAATCTATTTTCTTAAATGGATACAAGTTTCACGGCGCTTTCGTTTCAAAACCATATCTACTTGATTAGACATTTTGATTGATGTCTTTCTTTAACAGGTAAATAAGAAAAGGTCCTATCAAAGTTTTCACAGGTATTTAAATTTTATCTACCAGTAGACAAAGGCAAACAAGGTAAATGCAAATGTGACAAAAACACAGAGACGAGATATAACACATATAAAGAAAAACCATCAGTTACCGCCTTGGAACGGTCAATCGGCAAAAGGGCCAACTTGGGTGCTTAAACCTGGTTTGTGGAGCGCTCCTACCTCGCACTTCCTGAAGGTTTTTCTAGCAAACAAACAAGATAAATAACAACATCCCGTCAAAGTGAAACAACTAACAATAAGCACCTGCATCGGGAGTTAAAACAGGTACAATAAACTTATATACATACATAATAACTAGTAATAGAATAAACTATAAACATATGTACAGTATGTACAGTAGATAAAAGCCAACGTAAAAACAAAAACCCCAAACGAGAGATCAGTTTGAAATCAAACAGTTCAAGCGTTGATATATTATAAGATATTATATGAACACATAAAACAGCCCAAGCGCTGATATATTATAAGAACAAATAAAACAGCCCAAGCGCTCATACATAACAAGAACTATGGTAGTTTGCATCTCAATATACATCAGTATAATCCTTGTTCACAGCAGAATCCATATTTATAATGATAGACAAGATTAAAACTTTCACTACTATATCATTTGCATTTAAGCTGGTTGTTGTTAGGATTGTCTAAACAACATCGCGGCTGTTCTGATACACATTTCCAGATTTTGGAATGTAAGACCAATTCTGATTGGCTGAAGCAATGTCTTTCTGAACTGCCACTGGACAATGACAAGCTGCAGGCAGCTATATAAGCAGACGGACACTGAAAGGGATGGTTAGCGTAAATGTGCAAGGTAAGGCGTATCCCTGACCCCTGAAAGTTGTGGGTTTTTTTTTACTTTTGTTTTGTCACTGTTTTGCTATAAGTAAGATAATCTCATGCAATTTTGTGCAAAACAAAGCTGAAACATTGTAATGGAAATGCAAAATAACCGCACTCCTATGCTCAATAATGGACGTATCCATTTAGACAGGAACTGATCATTTCATTGAAAATGTGCAATTACATTATGCAAAAATTACGGTGGATGTTTTGAGGGGAGGATAACCGCCTTCGCGACACATAACTTTCCTTCGCAGAGGCCCTGTTAATTAGATAATGCATTGGTCTTTCTTACTTTATATAGTTTTGGGGTTCCCAAAGAAACAGTTTTCTGTTAAATTACTTCTTAGGTTGTGACATTTGCGATAGAGTAAAGAATAAATTTATTTACGGTCGTGCAACCAGATTAAAAACAAGAGGGCCATGACTGCCCTTAATCGCTCACCTGATGACACAGACCTTAATTAGGCTCAAATCTGGCATCAAATAATAAAGAGTTATTTACTTTGGAAATCTTTGGTGAAGATTGGACCATTAGTGTAGCCACTGGGTTGATAACATTTTCTAGAATTTTACCAAGTAACCTACTGAATCCATATAACTCACTTCAAAACATATGTAAGATTTCATACTGGCAAACATGATGGTGAAGACTGGGCCATCCATGTAGCCCTTTAAGTGTTTTCACAAGCTTTTTCTAAGATTTGACCTTGTGACCTACTTTTTGACTCCACGTGACCTAGTCTGACCAAGTTTGGTGAAGATTGGGCTATAAATGTGGTCTCTAGTGTGTTCACAAGCTTTTTTAAAGATTTGACCTAGTGACCTAATTTTTGACCCCACGTTACCCAGTTACGAACTCATCCAAGATTTCATGCAGACAAACATTCTGACCAAGTTTGGTGAAGATTGGGCCATAAATGTGGTCTCTAGTGTGTTCACAAGCTTTTTCTAAGATTTGACCTAGTGACCTATTTTTTGACCCCACATGACCCAGTTACGAAGTCATCCAAGATTTCATGCAGACAAACATCCTGACCAGGTTTGGTGAAGATTGGGCTATAAATGTGATCTATAGTGTGTTCACAAGCTTTTTCTAGAATTTGACCTAGTGACCAATTTTTGACCCCACGTGAGCCAGTTACGAACTCATCAAAGATTTCACGTAGACAAACATTCTGACCAAGTTTGGTGAAGATTGGGCTATAAATGTGGCCTCTAGTGTGTTCATGAGCTTTTTTTAAGATTTGACCTAGTGACCTACTTTTTGACCCCACCTGACCCAGTTACGAACTCACCAAAGATTTCATGCAGACAAACATCCTGACCAAGTTTGGTGAAGATTGGGCTATAAATGTGGTCTCTAGTGTGTTCACAAGCTTTTTTAAAGATTTGACCTAATGACCTTTTTTGACCCCACGTGACCCAGTTACGAACTTATCCAAGATTTCATGCAGACAAACATTCTGACCAAGTTTGGTGAAGATTGGGCTATAAATGTGGTCTCTAGTGTGTTCATAAGCTTTTTCTAGGATTTGACCTAGTGACCTATTTTTTGACTCCACGTGACCCAAGTACGAACTCATCCAAGATTCCATGTAGATAAACATTCTGACCAAGTTTAGTGAAGATTGGGCTATAAATGTCGTCTCTAGTGTGTTCACAAGTTTTTCCTAAAATTTGACTTCGTGACCTACTTTTTGACCCCAGGTGACCCAATAAACTCATCCTAGATTTCATGCAGGCAAACATTCTGACCAAGTTTGATGAAGATTTGATAAAAAAGTGTAGCCTCTAGTGTGTTCACAAGGTAAATGTTGACGACGAACGACGGACGACGGACGAAGCGGTATCACAAAAGCTCCCCTTGAGCACGTTGTGCTCAGGTGAGCTAAAAACAACAAATAAAATTTAATCAACAGCCGTCAACAAATATATATTTCTATAATATTTGCTATCCGTTATGGCTGGAGAGCATTAAAGGCGCACAAATATGTGGAAAATATGTCCATCTGCAGTGTCATGCAATCCACTGGGCCTCGAAAGGGCATCATAAGGTCGCTTCGAATATGTAGTTATGTATTTGACCGTACGTTTTCATTGTTTCTCCATAGACTTTAGATGACAAAAATAATATTGACAAGCTTTTGCGTGATACTATGACAATTACAGTTATGCTCATCTCGAATAAAGTATTACGTTCAAGTGAACATTCAGAAGTATTGGTTTAAACCACATTCTTGTAAACGAGGTTTGAACAAAACAACTGACGAGAACATGGGCGGTACATGGGCGATGACCAGAATATATCCAGAGAAATATACATGTAACAGCAACGTGCAAATGGAAGCATTACTAATTAACTTTATGGGAACATGGATCAATATATAGGAAAGGGGATAACAAAGTTAGTCAGATACGTTTTTAACAATAGTCCCAAATTACAACATAAATTTTAAATATGTAAGTATAAAACATGAAAAAAGCCAGGTGATTAGCACGAATATATGAGAATATGAGTTGAAAATCGCATGTTTGTTCTATGCAATGTGCAGAATGAAATAAGAAAAGGAATGCGGAATAATAAACACAAGAAGAAAGTAAAAAGAACAAACTTTGTTATAGCTATAAACTGAGTACAGTCCGAAATGCATAAAAACTTTGAATGCTGTATAAGATATCAACGCGAACAGATAGAATTAAATTTTCATTCGCGTTCATCTGCGTGTATTTCGCATTTATACAAAGATAAAAAATGAAAGAGTAAGATTAACGATATAATATTATAAGAAAGGGCCATAATTTAGATAATATTTACTATATTGTAACATAAACCGCGAATGACCTGCATTGTATTGCATATCCTTTTCAACTTATACGAATATTATCATTTCAGACGTTCAATGATATATTGGCAACAAAATATTCACAGACAGAAGCACGGGCTGACGGACAGTACTTACACTTAACACGTATGTCTCTTTACCATTCTAAATGAGTGGGTATAAAATTGTATCAGATATAGTCATTTTATGTGAAAGGCAGACGAGAAAACATAGTTCATTTGCTCAGTACGATATAAGTAAGCCAAATTTGGAAAATTTAATCAAATTGCCGACTGACCGTTCCAAGCCGGTAACTGCTGGTTTTTCTTTTTGTGTGTACATTATAATGTCTCGTCTCTTGTATTTTTGCCATGTTTATATTAACCCTGTTTGCCTTTGTCTAGAGGTAATTTAGATTTAAATATCTGTTGTAATACATATAGAATCTTTTCTTATTTATCTATTACTAATACCCACTATCCCCCCACCCCTTCCCCATGTAGGATTTTGGGAGATTATTGACTGGTTAGACTATTGACGTAATACTAAGATCAATCTGGGAAAAATCATTTGCCATGTAGAAATATTAATATAATACACGAATATTGAAAAGTTCTATAAGTATTGCGGCATATATTAAAATTTGACAGAAAACATAAAACAAAGGTATTCATATGTCAGGACAATGTAACTGTTTAGAACAATTGAGGCTAAACATTAAATAAAATATAGTAAACTCCGCGGTTACCGCCCTGAAATGGTCAGTCGGCAAAAGGGCAGACTGGGGTGCTTACACCGGTTTAATGAGCTCTAACCTCACACTTCATATAGGGTTTCTCAAATACAAGCAGTGAAAAGAGGACATATCTATTTGAAACAAAACAGTCCAAGTGATGACGTTACTTAGAACTTAGAAATGACGACATAACATACACAAATTGTGACACCAGCGGGCTTTGGATCTTCAATTTCAACTAACCATGGTATTTTAAACATGTGTCTCATCCTGCTTTAAAATAACATACCGTTTTATTGTGTCATCAAAGGACTTTGTGAAACGTTCGTACCAATCTCCCTTACTTAAACCAAAGCAACAAAAAAATTTAATTTCGGATCCTATCGATAGAGAAGGAAACACTTTAATTCCACGAAGAAACACACAAGGCAAGTCTCAAATCGCTTAGTAAATTTAATTTAATTGACTATACATGTAATAAATTTATACATATTTTTATGTGACAGATTTTCTATGTGACAAAACAGTTAACTATAGTGAAAAAGTTGTGTAAATGTACAAGCTCAACAAATACAAAGAAAATTAAAAGAAAATTAAGTTCATTAAATTGTTTTGCAAAAACAAGCAACACGAACATTTTTAATGATTGTTTTAAATGTATATTAAAGAATGACTCAGACAGGTCTCTGTAAAGCCGGTAAAAACACCCCAGTCGGTCCCTTTTGCCCACTGACCGTTCCAAGGCGGTAATTGTTGGGTCATTCTTTTTGTTAAATAACCCATCACAGATTTGTTCTTACTTTTACATTAAGCTTGTATGGCCTGTGCCTTTTCAAAGTTTTGTAAATGTTGCAATGCTCATATATTCTTATTTATGATTACAACA
The DNA here is from genome assembly GCA_007844125.1 of Sinonovacula constricta. NCBI lineage: Eukaryota > Metazoa > Mollusca > Bivalvia > Cardiida > Solecurtidae > Sinonovacula > Sinonovacula constricta. The sequence goes on from CM017558.1 coordinate 81,670,245, forward strand.
ATGTTACTTGTGCAGTGTGCGGTCGTACAAACTCTCACCGTGCATGTAATCTATGTTGTCATTTAGTTCATCCAATTAGGATTGTTACGTGCATTTCCTTTGATGGACATTGGACTTTGGTTCCTCAATCCAGTCATCACATTAACATGATGCTACAACAATGACACACCTATAGTCATTTTTTCTTGATTCATTTATTTGCAATCGGCAAGTTTGTGTGGTTCTTCTAATAGAAATAATATTTCTCTCTCTCTTTTAAATACTATGTGGACATTAATTTTCAATAACATCACATCTTTCGTTAAAACTTATCAAAGAAAACGTTAGCGCCTGGAAAAATTTCATTCAAATAGACCGGTTTTCTTTTCATCTTGCACATTTGAAACCTCTCAGGAAGTGCGAGGTTAAAGCTCTGTAAAGCCGGTTTAAGCACCCCAGTCGGTCTCCTTTGCCGACCGACAATTCCAAGGCTGTAACTGTTGGGTTGACTCTTTTTGCTAAATGAATCATCACAGATTTGTTCTTACTTTTAAATTTGGCTTGCATGTGAATACCTTTGTCATATTTCCTTTCAAAATTTGGTATATGTTGCATTGATCATAGGAGTCATATGTCCTTAGTCAAAACCACTTATCTTTTTTTCCTGAGCCTGAGCCTGAGCGACCTTAGCAATTGCGTTTGCTATGTGAAATTTTTATGCGACATAACTTTATGTATCAAAACAACGTAAGTATTTCAGTATTCTCCTAGCCGGGGCGAACTTGGAGCCCTAACCCTCTCAGTAGCAAATTTTTTAGAAGTTTGACTTCTGTGACTATGATCGTTGGGCTAGCAATGTTGTTCTTATGTGCGTTCAGGGTGTATCAAGCACGGAAGTACTTTTTAATACCAATTGTTTCTTTGCCAGTTCTGTAGTTCGACCATTTCTCCGATAAGGCACTATTAGCCTTTTGAATCCAATGTAATACTTGAAAAAGACATATGCAAAGTTATTGTTTAATTAGTATATAGACTTTAACTTAGAACAGAAAAAAGAAAATTAGTAATTTTGCAGGTTTATATCTTTAGTTGTCGGCGGTCAGCTAGCAGCTACAGTCCGTACAGATGTCACAGAAGCTAGAGTCTGTCAGCAGTTTGGACTGGTAGAAGGTGTGGCCTCTCAAATCTATAGAAACAAAAGCTCAATTACAACAATAAACATAACGATTTTGATAACGTTTAAAGACTCTGCGTTGTTATGGTGTTATTAATGTGTTACTTTTGACGCGAAGTTCGGAGACTATCAGAAGCGCTTTCCCTTTTTGGCCTTCACTTAAAAAGCGGTTTATACAACACATCATGTTTTTTATTAATTATGACTAAAGCTTACAGTGCCATATTGTTTTGATAATGTTCTGTAAGTAAACTTCATGCAAATAGTCAAAAACCACTATTTCTGCTCTTCAATAAAATATGAATCCCCGACAACGAACTATGAGGTTGCTTGATAACTAAAATCAGCTGATAAACTAAGGGTTTTGATATCGGAAAGTCAAGTTTGACACTATGCATCACTTACATGGTCGGTAGTAGTTATACACCACGACTGGAGCCGGTTTGGTTTTGGCAACAAGTTCGGATCGGAAAAAAACTAGCCTCAGAAACTCCACCAGATAGAACTGAAATGGAAATATCTAAAGAAGTGCACCTGGTCTCTAGATCAGATTCAAAGAAGCACTATAATTCCATATGTTTATCTTAAGAAATGATTACTCGTCATAAGTACAGTCTTGCTTTTGAGGAAGGACTATATCATCGCTTCTGCAATAGTAGAATAGTGTAGGTAACTAAATACTCAACCTCCTTTAAAAGATCATCTCATATTTATTGATGCAATTTGGGATTAAGTCTTCGTAAGAACTTTGAATCTGACGTGCGTTGTACGTGTTCAATGACTGTTTTGCGACCGACTTGTTATAACGTAACATAGTTTACTCAAATATTAACTAGCAGAATGTCATTAGTATAATGACGCGTTTAAGGGTAAGCTGTGCCAAAAGCCTGGTAGCTGGTTCTGAAAGTTGAAACCTCTGGTGTGTACACAATGACAATCTGACATTGATGTGAACAGTTTCTTCTTTACACTCAACAGATCGCTGACAGGAACTTACGTCGTCAAAGTAGAGAACGATCTGTCTGTCCTTTCTCTCCAGTTTCTTGCTCGACTTTGCGATGTCTTGAAATGTAACGTCACTGTCTAGTTCGAAACCTGATGGTAGACTCACTTCCACCACGGTCATTCCCACAAACTCAGTCGAATTCATACTGCAACAAGAGCACGACTTTACTATATGTTATTTTGTTTTAAGATGCGTGTAAAAACTACAACTAAAATTACAGAGTTACATAATGACCAGCGTTTAGTATTAAAGCCATCATAAACAACTGTGGCTGAGCAATTTTATGAAATAATTTCTGGTTAAAAACATACACAGGAGCTGCATCTTGAAGAACTATAAACATTAACGTTTTTACTTAACCCAAACTTGGACTTGAACCAGCCTCAGGTTAGGATTAGGAGTTGCTAGCTGGTGTGTCTGAAAATTCGGCCACGTGTGCCCCTATACATTGTTCCATTAGCATTTGTTTATCACAGGTGATCGATTTTGATCAAACTTGAATTGCTTTCTTACAAACAAATGCCAAAGTATAACACTCATTGTTCTGTCGGTCATTACAAACCCAAAGGATTCCAACCCATGAGCGACCTTAATTTTCTTAACCAAAACAGCGGGCAAGCCTGAGAAGGCTTCAGAGTACAAGATTAAGATATGGTTAATTTTCCACTGTCGTTAGTTACTGTTGCAACGCCCTATAATCTGATAACTTTTGCGTTACGAAGGACGGTTGACGTACTATAATTGTACACAAAAGAACATGCGTGTGTTTTTGTGTGTGATTCTGGTGGCGACGGTTCAGCGCGTTGCCAATAAGAAACAATTTAATACCGAAAGGTTATGAAAGTACGAAACTGTAGTGACAGAATAAGACATTATATTACAAAATCTACAGGTTCAGAACGGTTTAGCTATCAGGCATGCTTACCTCATGTTTCTGGTAATCTGTATAGTCAATTCTAAAGTCCGTAGTGTTTCTTTTACAACCCTGATTGTTATTAAGAATGCAGGAGCCACTGAATCTTCCCTCATGTGGTACGATACGCTAACCTGTAAAATGTGTGTATTGCCGTTGTTGGTGGGTTTTTTTCGAAAAGAATAAGGTTAAATATCCAGTTCTAGAAATAAACATAGTTCAGTCATAACTGCAGGAAAAAGCATCCCTGCTTAGATTAAGAAAGTTTGCAATTCTAGAGCGAGTAAATTAAGTGTCAACATAATTCAATGCTATCACAGTGAAACAGAAACTGGTTTATTTGATTACACGCTATTTCTTTGACGATACATACTCTATGGCGTTGTAAAGTCATATAGTTACATGTAAGATTAGTACATAAATCATGTCTTTAATTACAGTATACACTTTAAAAATGGTAATACAAGTTACAGCATACACATAACATACATAATACTAATTTAATAAAAGTAAAGACCATGGCTGTGTACGTAGTTAATCAATAATTGGTTATTGTATAGTACACTCTTATATAGTGCACTTCACCCATAATATTCTTAAGACAACGAAAAGTAATCTCTGAATAAATCAGTCTCCAGGTTCTTCTTGAAAACATCAATTATTCCATTCGACCTTAGCCATTGCATATAAAATTACATTGCAATAGTCCAGGTGAGGAACGTCACGGGAAATGAGTCAAATGACCAATGTTTCGGTCAATACTTGGACAAATATTTGCTAATACTGTTGATCCTGAAATAATGTATCATCTCAGTTCTGCATTTTCTCTTCGCATGTTATTTCAAGCTTAAGGACTAGTCTAAGTATGCCTCCAGATATCGAATCAAATGTTGATGGTTAATAGCATGCAAGGGCAATGTCTATCTTTTTTGTGCTACATTTACTTATCTGACCTACAATGCCAAACATTATAAACTCAGTTTTGGAAGTGTTTATTTTAAATTTGTTCTCGTTTATCCATTTGTTGTTGTTTTTTGTGAATGCGCATTGATCTAACTGCGTTGCACACAGCTATAGATGTAATAGGCTGAAATAGTTTGTTTGCTGTATGATTATCTGCAAACCCATATACTGTGATAGAACTGCGAACTCATACACTGTGATAGAAGGTAGAATCACTTCAAATAACGTCCCTGCATAGGTCAAACAGAGCCAGGTTCCAAGACAGCTACCCTGAGGAACACTACGCAGTATCTGACGGCTTGACGACAATTAAATATGAATCTATCCACGATAGCGCAGTACCACAAACACCATATTGGTTTCTAAGAATATTTGTGTGAGTATCATTGTCTAAAGTATCAAATGTGGCACTGAGATCAATGGCAATAACAGCTGTCACTTCTTTCTTTTCCGTGTCATCAAATAAGTCATTTACAAGCCTCATTAACTCGCATGAATGCGACTGTCTGTAAGCTGACTGATTCGTTGGAAGTAGCTTATGGTCATTAAGTTTAAATAGTGTCACCTTTTCAATCAATTACGAATAAAACGAAATATTACTGACAGGATGGTAATTTAAAATGTCAAGTTCGAGACCATCTGTTATCAGGCTTGTTTCTACTTTGGCGGGAATACTCTTTGCTTTAAAGAAATGATTACAAACTTAGTATATGTTGATAGAAGTTCTCGTGTAAATGATTTCAGTAAATTTGTCGGCGGGATGTCTTCTTCGCAAGACTTAGTTTGTAGATTGTTTTATGCTTTATAATTTCATCTGCTGAATGTTCATGAAAGTCATCAAAAGCTGGTACATTTTTTTACTTTTGGATTGTTCTTGTTGTTATGCTTGTGTCAAGTTTGTCCATGAAAACGTTGGAAAATTATTCACCTAGATCCGTTTCACTTTTGCATTGCGACATCTGATTCTCATACTTGGTTTCTGTCCATTCTGATACAAATCAGTGAATCTTTGGCAATCACATTTGAATCCAAGATTCTGTTTACTAAGTGTGGACCCTTTTACTTTATTTATAGCGGAGTAGTAGTTAGCACGTTCTGCTTTAAATGCATCAAAAATACGTGGTAGACGGTGTTTTCTCCCAAAACGTTCAGGTCATATTCTTTTGAGGCGAACTATTTTTTTTCCATAAACCATACTTTAGGACTTCGGAATATTTTTATTGCCTCTATAATTGGTGCATGTATATTCAGAATATGTTCAATGTCATGTTTCACTACAACATAGTCAATGCTGTGTTTATCGATATCCACTCTTGTAAGGTCACTGGAAAAATACGATTTTCTGATTTCTTTAAAATTTCAAATCTTGCTGATTTTCTTTTCTTTTTTGCACATTTACACCGACCTCGAAGGCACTCTGGTCGGAGACAAACAAACCAGGATCGCATGAAAGTAACTACTCTATTCGATGATTCAGTAATCACAATATTAAGGCTATAGCGATTTATGTATGTCCCAAAGACTACATGCTGTCATGTTGTGTTTTTTTAATTTAGAGAGGTCATTGTTGTTCTTGTGAATATGTAGATTGAAATCTCCAATCTGCATTAAATTTGAGTATTTCGTTAAAATCTTCTCAAAATGGAAAGAAATCGGAATTGAACTGTTCGGGAGTGGATAGAGATGGAGGTCTGTAGATATCTACAATATACAAAGTTATATTCTTAAAATGAGTTGCCAAATCCCAAACTGCGGTTCAAGCAAAAAAAACAGTTTTCGCATGTTAACGTTTGCCAGACATGCCAGAGCAATGCCGCCGCCAATAGGGTTTTTTTCCGATTTGCTACTTATCTAGTATCAATGTTGGTTCAGGTTACCCGATTCGAATTGGTGCTGTTTTTGTCCGAGTGCCAGGTTTCTGTTGCGCAATGTCTATTTTATTCATTTCGCAGCATGTGGCCCACAAACGCATCTTTGTTTACTAATGAACGACAATTTCGTGTCAAATATGTTACTTTTTCAGTAAAACAATCAAAGTGGTTGCAAGTTTTTTCATAAGCCAAGTTGCATATATTTACTCCGTTTTGACCTTTGCGTGTTGTTTTTTTTTGCCAGTCTTCCACCTCGTGTATCTCTTATCTCTTTTCGAACGATGCTAAGTTCCTTTAATTTAGTTTGTAATAATGGGTCCAGTTCATAAAATCCCTTATTATTCGAAACTGCAAATATTATTCTTGATTATAGGTCATGGCTATTTTATTCTCTAATCTACAAGTACCTCATTTGCTCAAGTTAAAATTTGCCATTTGTACTGTAATTAGAGATATCGACAAAATTTCACGGTGTGTAAACAGCAGCACAATTGATGCGAACACAACATGCATAGACAGTTTAATACAGCAAACATTCATCATTCCGCCCTTCACACATCTTACCAACACCAAATTTATTAAATACTTTGAAATCAACCTACAGTTTAAGTTATGTAAAATGATTTTGCAGACCACTGTTGGCGCATACCTTACAGATGACGCTGATATCAGTGAGAACAAAAACGTTAAAATGCTAATTTAAATTAAGAAACAATAAAAAATGTGTATAGTCACAAAAATATTCACTAGTATTCGCGACAGAGCAAAAAAACTATATATCAGCGCATATAACACTATAAAATCTAATTTACGAGTAAACTAACGATTAAACGTGAAATAATCAATTCAAACAAAAGTTCTATTAACGAAAGTTTTATTAAAATTATTAGAAATAAAATATAAAGATTATCAAGATTTAAAAGGAAAAAAACAGTTAAAAACTGAAACTAATTAACAAAACTGTCAGCGCATCGTGTGTCAAAATAAAGATATAGAATTCAAGAAAATTTAAAAGGGCAAGTCATCGATTAAAACATTTTTAAGTAAAGTATCAAACATGTTTATAGTTAAAACAGCCAGCTTTACAATCTTAAAAAAACAAGATTAAATGAAATTTCGAACGTAATCATAACAAATGTTAGGAGTGGTCATAAAAGCGTGTTTCCCCAATAAAAGTCAGCGCATCTAAAAACCGAGTGAGTACCTTGCTTCAAAGTACTCATGTCGTTGACGAATAAAGGATTGTTAGATCGGCACTTCTGCCCTCCCTTCATTAACAACAATCCAGTCTGGTCAGATTTGCTCATTCATTGATCACCTATATTACTGACCTGTGCTAGGGCGGATCCTTGTCCAGTAGCTGTAAGACTGACCGGTAAACTTGCGTTGGTCGTGTTGGGCCACTGGCCGTCAGGAACCTTACAATATAATTGTTTACATTTCATATGATCTATAAATGACATAAAATTGACTAACAATCTCATGAATCTAGTTGATTGTACGACCTTTGTTAACTGTGTTATTATTTCAAACATAAGAGAACGTTCTCCAGCCCCCATGACATTAACAAAATTATTTTACGTTGACAAACACTAACCCTGGTTAACAGTATAAAGGATTACGGTTTAGGACACTGTAATCAGTTGTTGCCGTCAGCATGGATAAAATTACATACAAAGCCAACTTTTGTAAAACCACAATGGAATAATTATCAAATATAACATCTGATCAAGTGACTGTGTGTGAATATACCATTTAACATGTTTTGCTGTCCTTATGATGAGAGAATCAATGGTATTTTAAAGCTTTTAAAGCCTGTTCACCCGTTTTCGTGTCAAACATTCGAGGTGCGTGTGTGTTTTAAGAAATAAAATGCACTTGCATGCATAAATACTGCACTCACAGATGGGCCCTATAATGAAGCACTATTTAAAAATAAATACGTAGTGTGGCTTATATGTTTCTATGAGTAGCGTTGTATATTTATGCCACTTTAAAGTCTATACAAGCGATTTTAAAAACATTGGAATAAGCAGTGCGCATGTTGCATAGTAATACTATAAGACCTACCCTGGTTGTTTTGAGGACGAGCGAGTCCGCGGACCGCACGTGTAGTGTGTCTGTAAAAGACGAGCCGGCGGTGACGGCCAGATTAAGGTTGAGAGGTCCCGCCAGTAGCTGGTGGTACCAAGACAACGCCTCCAGACCTACCACAGTGTCCTAGAGAGAGGGTCATTTATCATTATAAAATATCGTCCTCCTGCTCCTCCTCCTCATCATCATTAGCATCATCGAAGTCTTGTCCACTTATCACCACACATATTACCATTATCACTATATATTACAATGAGTATCACCAGTGCATACACCCACGTTTACCACTGCGATTTATATTGTAGTGGAGGCAACAATACCTGTGTGGAAGAAAATCCGCCTTTTGCGTTTCTCCGAGATAAGAGCCATTTCAGAACAGGAGCACTTTCAGATAAGCCTCGGTACGAACGTGCGAGGTAAAGCAGTCCATAGGCCGCTGTCTCGATGTCCACTGGTCTCATGCCAAGGCCACCACGGCTGCTGGACCACCACTGCTGGGGCTCCACCGTCGCTGACCGCGTTTCGTCAGTCCAGAACTTCATACCTCCTGGAATCGTGGACATATAGATATATACTTTCTATTGCCTATTTTCATTAGTATTACCAAATAAACATTAAGTATATAGCATATCTATATTTTAGGCGCCGCTGTATTTTTAGCCCCATTCAGAAACATATGCATAGCTACTACTCGTCCGTCTTGATTTCATACAACATGGACACATAGCCATCAAATAATCTTAAAAGTTGATATGCAAATGATCTAGTTAATGCATAACCAGATCCAGTAGTGGGGACAAGCTTCATAAAATTCCCATCTAGCGCTGCAAGTGGTGTCAGGTGTACACAAAATACGGAGTACAAACTACAAACAGACATTATTGAAACTATTCTTGAATTTAATAAAGAAATGTAATTAATATACAGCTAATAGAAAATAAACAACAAATGCGTACCTTGGGTGAAAGCAAATTTATCCAGTGCTTTAAATGCAAGGTCGGCAGCGTGGGAACTTCCTGCAAGTTGTAGGGCGTAGCTTGTAATCGCCAAGTCGTATGGTGACGTCATGTTGACCACGTGAGTCTCCAGATAACGTCGGGTGTTAGCTATCACCATCCCCAATCCTGTAGGCTGACATCGTAAAAACATAAAAACAAACATTCAATTAGAATATAACTTTAAACTTCTGCACGAATACAAGTCGCGGACCTTAATCCAACGGAAAAGATTATGCCTTTTATTCCGGATAATATGGCAGTATTTGTAAGTAGAAGTAAAACGCGCACTTTACTAGTAAAATCTAAAATGATTATTTCTGATTGCTATTATTATTTAAATAATATTTTGTCCAAGAATATTAAAAAAGTAAAAACTTATGTACTTTTTGCTTTTGCATATTATGCCTTTTTACTTCATTTTAATTTAAGATGAAAACTAATTCCGCTATGCGTATCAACATGTTAACACAATCCTTGTTAGGCATAAAGGTCAACATACAAGATTTAGGTTTTCATCGTATTTCAATACTGCTATCAGGACAAACGCTGTAAGACTGTACTGAGTGTCTGTGGCACCCTGAAACAGAGGAAAAGTCAGATATCATTCTCTTACTTACTTGCAACGTTTGCTAAACAGTGTGTATTTATGTGGAAATAGTATCAATAAAAATGCTTGAGATCGTATGCCCCGTTTTCAGGGTATATATGTCTATGATACGAAACATTTTATCTAAAAATAGAAATGGGGTTTAGCAGAGCTACAAAACGTCTGCAACAGGAAATGTGAAAATAATTAGCATAAGATCATTTAAATGGTTTTACTCATTTTGTTCTAAAATTAAATAAGGTTATGCCATATTACTGCCGATGATGATGCGTTATACATGTAAGACTTTTCCAAAAGAATTGTATTAGATATAACCGCAAGAGACTCCTCCTGACATATTTAAGATAAATGACAATGACGTCCAAATATTTTAAGTTTATTTTACCCGTAAGCTGTAATCATGGACAAAACCTTCGTTGGAAACAAAACCATCGCTTCCCACATGATATGAAAGCCAGCGCAACGATTTAGACATATCTGGAACTTCTATATACTCTTTCACTTCTGAAAATATCTTGATAACAAACGCTGTCAACCTGAAATAACAAACAAACAAAAACAATAATTATTTAAAATATGACACGGTTCGATTTATTTAGGTGAAATCGGTTAATTTAGCGCTGACTTCCATTCTGTATGTCAAGGCCGTTACAGGCGTTTCTCTTTTTTATTGGTCAGAATCACACTTATTGATCAGGAGAAAAGGCTGTTCTCATCCGACATTGCTAATTTAACTTGGCTAGAGTTTGGTTTATATAAAAGTAATATTTTAGTGGACAAATTTAGATACTTAAAATATTAAAAAAAGTTTAAACTTTCATACATAGATTTAAAAGGTTCTTTCTATATTTTCTGTTTTCATGCTCGCTGCTTACCGCAGCGTTGTGCACAGCTGCTTAACTGACGCATTTCTTATAAAAACTTACATTTTGAACTTCAATAGCTCTCATTCAATGCGATTACGAAACTCCAATGTATTGAGAATAATAAAAAATCAACATATTACCTTGTTGTGATTATTAAGGAATCAAAACAGGCAAATAGCTCAAGGCTTTATAACTCTGTGTCTTGTTAACTAAAAATAGTCTAACATCCTGAGGCAATTTTGTTATATTTTTTGTGGTATAAAAACAACAAGGCATAATATCCAGAGATCGTGTCAGGCGCTACTGGTACTGCCGCTATATGGCTGGACGGATTAAAACGTATAAAACTGGAGGTTAGTGCTCAGTTTATTGTATGAATAAATGAATACCCCATGTCCGTATTTACTGTTGTTAAGAGCTCAAAACTATCTTTCAAAATTGAAACTTTCTGCAACCTACAAGTTTACTCCACAGTCAGATACAATGTGTTAAAAGCTTTGTCTATCGGATTTAAAAAGTATTTTGCCATTATTCACGTTGCCAGCAATTATTAGATATTTAGTGACATCATAGTAATTTATATGAATACAGGATATATAGAACTGTTTCTAAAAGTTTATATCGAACTAGAGGTATAGTCAACAAGTTAGCGATAGCATTTAAATACCATTTATTCCATTGTGAAAAATTTTAAATTGGTAAATAAATTGCTGCTTTCTTATTGGTTTAAAATATATGTTTTAAAAAAGGTCGATTAACTATTTCATATTTGTTTAACATTGGTTTGTTTCGTTGTCAAAATTTGCTGAGGCATTATTTTATGAAAACTAAGTTAACACTAAAATGCCAGGCTCAATACGAATAGTTCTGGCTAATGCGGAAATAAACTTGTTTGACTGATGCAACAGGTCAATACGTAAAAATGCCAATACGAGATGGCGTGCGGTTGGCAAAAACACACAGCAATAACATGATGGGGACGCGCTCCTTCTCCTGCATTCTACACTTAATGAAGTTGTTCAAAGGCTATAAAAGCGTTGTCAGATTCAACATATGCTTGGATGTAAAGAAATGGCCAGGGAATATTTCAGGGAATATTTATAAGAATATTCTGGTCGATGCCTGGAAACCATTGGCTTACAAGCATCAACTTGGCATGAGAACGGTAGACAATTCGTATTCAATGTTTACAACACCTGTGACAAACACAAGTTATCAGAAACATTACCACGTGCTGCCCGAGTTGTCTCTATCACCCCAAATGCTAAAGGAACCATCGTATCGCAGATAGTTGAGCTCCCGCTGAACTCCTTTCTCCATGTAGGAAGTCACTTGCTTTCGAATGGAGTCAGTCATCTGGCCACTCGACTTTAGGTATCTGAAAACATTCGTCGCTTTTATAAGCTTTGAAATTTAAATACATGTGTGTGTGTGTGTGTGTGTGTGTGTGTGTGTGTGTGTGTGTGTGTGTGTGTGTGTGTGTGTGTGTGTGTGTGTGTGTGTGTGTGTGTGTGTGTGTGTGTGTGTGTGTGTGTGTGTGTGTGTGTGTGTGTGCGGGCGGGGCGGGCGGTCGAGCGAGCGTGTGGGTGGGTGGGTGTAAGTCTTTGGGTGCCTTATCTATCACCGTTGTTGGCGCCGCTCTGGTGTCCCAGGAAATCCCAAAGATTCGCATTGTTTGACAATGCCTTTGTCAGTGTTTTTTATTTAAAGAGCAGTTTATTCTGCGGGGTTTAATGCAGCTACAAAAACATAACATAACAATGAAGTAGTACAGCCTACAGTCTGGTGACCGCTCTTAACACGTGACCGCAAGAACAAGTTTGTTATTTGCAGCACCTTGAAAAGTTATTGATGGTACTTTTTTAGAAAACAATCGTGTATGTAGGGAATAAAAGAACCGTTTGCAAACCCCCCTTTCCTAGAAAACAACGAAGAAATCAGTATACTGGAAAATATTACATAATAATGCCATTCAAAATATCCACCTACATTGATCGTTTAGTATATATCCGTCCTGAAATAATTGTATGCCATTACGAGTAAAGTTAAATCTCGGTTGAAAGAACATGTTACTCAACCAGTTGGTCTAGGCTTAATTGATATTGATATTACGCATAGATTGCAAAGACGACACGCATTTACGAGTTTGTATTTATGATATCTGGGCATACTATATGGGGCGTTTCTGATGCTTTGTACGCATAACCTAACAGTACAATGCATGCTCAAAAACACTAAATCGCGTTTACATTCTTTGTGCATACATTTCACCATTCGATGTTTGTCGGAGTTGATCCCTGACCTGTAGGGGCGTGGTTAAATTTAAACTATTCATTGGTCAGGTATGCATGTAATACAACAATATGTTAATAGCATAATTAAAAAAAAACACTGGTACACTTTGCCGCACTACAATCGCACAATAATAGCAGGGTCATTAAAGGTCAAACGAACATGCCGCTCATTAATTTTCGATAGTCCTCAAGGAAATGTATTTTCATTAAACAACATCAAATAGAACAAACGTTATAACACGATTACTTGACATTTCTGACCTCACCTGGCAATGTAGACGTCCGGTGCCATGGCCGACATTGTCTGTTCACCACATCCGGTCGGTAGCCGCAGCAGGTTGTTCATATTGGGGATTGATGGACCCATGATGTCGCCTGGCGCAGGGGAACAAAACTAAGTCAGATTTGTTAGACATATTAAAGTATTTAAAATATTCATTACGAATAGAGTCATAATGCATTCTTTCCTAGGTTAAGAGTCTGTTTGTGTAACAATAAGCCCCAGTCGGGATACAATTGATTTAAAAGGCAAGATCTCCATTTTGAAAACTCAAATATTCACTGACAACTACATATAACATCGTCTTAGGTAGAATTATTATGAAACCTGATACACGAATGTTTTATCGAACTTTTAAATGACGGGTGTCACTTGTTACCCTAAACATGTCATCCACAAATTTGTCATATACTATTATATTGTTAAAATACATGTATTATTACTGGACTTTAAATGACTATAACTCTTTTCTCTGTAACAATCCGCAAACGAGAAATTGCTATACATGACTGGTTTTGACAGATAATGAATAAAGCTACATGCCGATTCACTGTTAATAGTTAGTTTTCATAAATAAAAGGCCTGTATGTTTTTAAACGTTCCATTAATTCAAACAGCTGCTAAATTGTTGATGCATATATAAAATAACAAACATCATTTTGTCTCACTGTGTCAAAGACATAGTTACCCATGGCAGAGATGTGAACAATCTGTGAACTTGGCACAGTGCCAGGCGACGTTTCGAGATCCATGGTCACGTGATCTCCGGCTGAGATGATGATTGGTCGGTTGTACTCCATCTCAAACCCTTCCGGCTGGAATGTCCAGTGCAGATTTATATGTGCAAATATTATATATGTGTAAATCACGTAAACTTACCAGTTATTAGTAAGTGATAATACAGTTTACATACTCCCTTGCCCAAAAGAGTGTTTCATGCTAAAATGTGGACGGCAACAAATAATCTGGTACGAATTAACAGTTCCTAGACATTGTCTTATGTGGTAGGGATGAAAAATGAAAATTTGCACCATCTTATATGTATACACAAAAGCAACAACTAATTTGATAAGGGTAAATTTGGAAACAAGTTATTGGTGTATTCTTCGTGGCTATTCACTTTCTGTGCAGATCCAGTACGTACGTAGACATAGCCTTGTCCCGGGATAACACGCTGTATCAGGCTAAGTGGCCAAACACAGGACTCTCCCATCCCGGATCAATATTTATATCATCGATCCGAACACTTCGTTGGATACAATCATGTGCTTGCTCTTATAAAATATTCTCGAAAATTAAGCTTTCAAATTACCAATTTGTCAATTCCAATCAGTCAAATTGTAAAATTCTAAACTATCCAGTTCCCATTGGGGGAATTTTACTGTGTGCTGATGAGATTCTAGCAATCGGTACAGAAACCCTACATTTGATTGTAAATTTAGGTGTAAGCAATAAACAAAGGGTTTGTGGGGTTTACTATTAAATGTATTTGTCAGCAAAATAAATGGACTTACTATTAGTCATTATCAATTCTAATGATAATGTTTATTCACCGACCTTGACCTTGAGCTGTCTTCGGACGGCGTCTGCAGCCATGGGACTCTGTGCCTTGACCATTAGGTCGATCTGACCAATCGTGTCCGGTAGGATTGGAATGAACACAGACTCTGCTGCTCCTGCTTGAACCTGTGTGGACACGGGGTTTGGATGGAAATACGTTAGGCCTGATACATGTTTTAGTGTTGTGTTAATTGTTATATTGTAAAAGCACTGCCTATGGAATAAGAAAGAAATGTCATCAAAACTAAATGTGGGATGTTTGTTTGTTTGTTTATTGGGTTTATCGTCCCACCAACAGTAATTCAGTTATCTGGAGACGGTGTTCACTTGAAGCAGTTATAGTGCTGCCTTCACTGTGTATAGCTTGCCGTGAACACCTGGCATGATACCACACCCAGTCACATTATCCTGACACTGGGAGCTATACCACTACCAGTTTTAACGACTTTGGTATGTCGCGGCCCGGGATCGAACCCGGGACCTCCCGTACCTGGAGCCGACGCTCTACCGATTGCGCTACCAGGTCCGGTAAATATTGGATGTGTAGTGTTGTTTCGTTATTGTATTAAGACAATTTAGGACAAAACTCTTACTACAATATCTCGCACAACGTCTTGTGAGACCAGCGTGTGGTTGGAGCCATTGTGTCCAGGTAAAATTACTTTGAACATGGCCGACTTTTCTAGAGTGACACGGACCTGTAGGTAAAATACAAGTAAATAATACTTAATGTGTAACAATATCTGAACCATGGCATTTGCATACATAATTTAATTAACATTCTAAAACGCATCTCCTATTTTCTGATAAAGGAATACTTCAAAACAAAAGAGTAATAAAAAATGAGTTGGTTGGGATGATCCAAAACAGGTATCATGGTGTCGAGGTCACTTCCGAGACTTTAATTTAGTTCTATCCTAATTCAAATAACATAAAACAACCGAGCGCATGTTCTGCTTGCAATTAGATTTTCATAAATTGGCCTAGTGTCACGATTGTGTGTAAGGCCAATTGGTCTAGTGTCATGATTGTGTGTAAGGCCAGTGGGCCTAGTGACACGATTGTGTGTAAGGCCATTTGGCCTAGTGTCACGATTGTGTGTAAGGCCAATTGGCCTAGTGTCACAAGTGTGTGTAAGGCCAGTTGGTCTAGTGACACGATTGTGTGTACGGCCAGTTGGCCTAGTGACACGATTGTGTGTACGGCCAGTTGGCCTAGTGTCACGATTGTGTGTAAGGCCAATTGGCCTAGTGTCCCGATTGTGTGTAAGGCCATTTGGTCTAGTGTCACGATTGTGTGTAAGGCCAGTTGGCCTAGTGTCACGATTGTGTGTAAGGCCAGTTGGCCTAGTGTCACGATTGTGTGTAAGGCCAATTGGTCTAGTGTCACGATTGTGTGTAAGGCCAGTTGGCCTAGTGTCACGATTGTGTGTAAGGCCAGTTGGCCTAGTGTCACGATTGTGTGTAAGGCCAGTTGGCCTAGTGTCACGATTGTGTGTAAGGCCAATTGGTCTAGTGTCACGATTGTGTGTAAGGCCAATTGGTCTAGTGTCACGATTGTGTGTAAGGCCAGTGGGCCTAGTGACACGATTGTGTGTAAGACCATTTGACCTAGTGTCACGATTGTGTGTACGGCCAGTTGGCCTAGTGTCACGACTGTGTGTAAGGCCAGTTGGCCTAGTGTCACGATTGTGTGTAAGGCCAATTGGCCTAGTGTCACGATTGTGTGTAAGGCCAGTTGGCCTAGTGTCACGATTTTGTGTACGGCCAGTTGGCCTAGTGTTACGATTGTGTGTAAGGCAAGTTGGCCTAGTGTCACGATTGTGTGTAAGGCCAACTGGCCTAGTGTCACGATTGTGTGTAAGGCCAGTTGGCCTAGTGTCACGATTTTGTGTACGGCCAGTTGGCCTAGTGTTACGATTTAGTGTAAGGCCAGTTGGCCTAGTGTCACGATTGTGTGTAAGGCCAGTTGGCCTAGTGTTACGATTGTGTGTAAGGCCAACTGGCCTAGTGTCACGATTGTGTGTAAGGCCAGTTGGCCTAGTGTCACGATTGTGTGTAAGGCCAGTTGGCCTAGTGTAACGATTGTGTGTAAGGCCAACTGGCCTAGTGTCACGATTGTGTGTAAGGCCAGTTGGCCTAGTGTCACGATTTTGTGTACGGCCAGTTGGCCTAGTGTTACGATTGTGTGTAAGGCAAGTTGGCCTAGTGTCACGATTGTGTGTACGGCCAGTTGGTCTAGTGTCACGATTGTGTGTAAGGCCAGTTGGCCTAGTGTCACGACTGTGTGTAAGACCATTTGGCCTAGTGTCACGATTGTGTGTAAGGCCAGTTGGCCTAGTGTCACGATTGTGTGTAAGGCCAGTTGGTCTAGTGACACGACTGTGTGTAAGGCCAGTTGGCCTAGTGTCACGACTGTGTGTAAGACCAGTTGGTCTAGTGTCACGACTGTGTGTAAGGCCAGTTGGCCTAGTGTCACGACTGTGTGTAAGGCCAGTTGGTCTAGTGTCACGATTGTGTGTAAGGCCAGTTGGCCTAGTGTCACGACTGTGTGTAAGGCCAGTTGGTCTAGTGTCACGATTGTGTGTAAGGCCAGTTGGTCTAGTGTCACGATTGTGTGTAAGGCCAGTTGGCCTAGTGTCACGACTGTGTGTAAGGCCAGTTGGTCTAGTGTCACGATTGTGTGTAAGGCCAGTTGGCCTAGTGTCACGATTGTGTGTAAGGCAAGTTGGCCTAGTGACACGACTGTGTGTAGGGCCAGTTGGCCTAGTGTCACGACTGTGTGTAAGACCAGTTGGTCTAGTGTCACGACTGTGTGTAAGGCCAGTTGGCCTAGTGTCACGACTGTGTGTAAGGCCAGTTGGTCTAGTGTCACGATTGTGTGTAAGGCCAATTGGTCTAGTGTCACGACTGTGTGTAAGGCCAGTTGGCCTAGTGTCACGACTGTGTGTAAGGCCAGTTGGTCTAGTGTCACGACTGTGTGTAAGGCCAGTTGGCCTAGTGTCACGACTGTGTGTAAGGCCAGTTGGTCTAGTGTCACGATTGTGTGTAAGGCCAGTTGGCCTAGTGACACGATTGTGTGTAAGACCAGTTGGTCTAGTGTCACGACTGTGTGTAAGGCCAGTTGGCCTAGTGTCACGACTGTGTGTAAGACCAGTTGGTCTAGTGTCACGATTGTGTGTAAGGCAAGTTGGCCTAGTGTCACGATTGTGTGTAAGACCAGTTAGCCTAGTGTCACGATTGTGTGTAAGACCAGTTAGCCTAGTGTCACGATTGTGTGTAAGACCATTTGGTCTAGTGTCACGACTGTGTGTAAGGCCAGTTGGCCTAGTGTCACGATTGTGTGTAAGACCAGTTGGCCTAGTGTCACGATTGTGTGTAAGGCCAGTTGGCCTAGTGTCACGATTGTGTGTAAGGCCAGTTGGCCTAGTGTCACGATTGTGTGTAAGGCCAGTTGGCCTAGTGTCACGATTGTGTGTAAGACCATTTGGCCTAGTGTCACGATTGTGTGTAAGGCCAATTGGCCTAGTGTCACGATTGTGTGTAAGGCCAGTTGGCCTAGTGTCACGATTGTGTGTAAGGCCAGTTGGCCTAGTGTCACGATTGTGTGTAAGGCCTGTTGGCCTAGTGTCACGATTGTGTGTAAGGCCAGTTGGCCTAGTGTCACGATTGTGTGTAAGGCCAATTGGCCTAGTGTCACGATTGTGTGTAAGGCCAGTTGGCCTAGTGTCACGATTTTGTGTACGGCCAGTTGGCCTAGTGTTACGATTGTGTGTAAGGCAAGTTGGCCTAGTGTCACGATTGTGTGTAAGGCCAGTTGGCCTAGTGACACGATTGTGTGTACGGCCAGTTGGCCTAGTGTCACGATTGTGTGTAAGGCCAATTGGCCTAGTGTCACGATTGTGTGTAAGGTCAGTTGGCCTAGTGTCACGATTGTGTGTAAGGCCAGTTAGCCTAGTGTCACGATTGTGTGTAAGGCCAGTTAGCCTAGTGTCACGATTGTGTGTTAGGCCAGTTAGCCTAGTGTCACGATTGTGTGTAAGGCCAGTTAGCCTAGTGTCACGATTGTGTGTTAGGCCAGTTAGCCTAGTGTCACGATTGTGTGTAAGGCCAGTTAGCCTAGTGTCACGATTGTGTGTAAGGCCAGTTAGCCTAGTGTCACGATTGTGTGTAAGGCCAGTTAGCCTAGTGTCACGATTGTGTGTTAGGCCAATTGGCCTAGTGTCACGACTGTGTGTAAGGCCAGTTGGTCTAGTGTCACGATTGTGTGTAAGGCCAGTTAGCCTAGTGTCACGATTGTGTGTTAGGCCAATTGGCCTAGTGTCACGACTGTGTGTAAGGCCAATTGGCCTAGTGTCACGATTGTGTGTAAGGCCAGTTAGCCTAGTGTCACGATTGTGTGTAAGGCCAGTTAGCCTAGTGTCACGATTGTGTGTAAGGCCAGTTAGCCTAGTGTCACGATTGTGTGTTAGGCCAATTGGCCTAGTGTCACGAATGTGTGTTAGGCTATTTGGCATAGTGTCTGTCAAGATTGTGTAAAGCCAACTGTTCATGCATGCAATTAAACGTATAATGTAAGCCATACTACTGCTGGCAGGCGCGTCGTTTTGCCGTGTCCAAAATAGTTTACAATACTCTATGGTTTAAAACTAATACTTATAACTAATTTGAAAACGGGCCGTAAATATGAAAAGGGAAGGAAAAGACAAACATGAAACAAAACAAAAAGTTAAAAAATTATATATATAATTATTGCATCCGGAATATTCAATGTTCACATTCAAATGTCAACATAACCGAAAGTACTGAATGATTTCAAACAGCGCATATAAGTTCATTTGGATGAAAGACAATGTCAATAAGCGGTGAATCGTTTTTGTTTTCTGTGTCACCTGTCAGTCGGTATTCATGAAGTGGATGCTTACTTACAAATAACTTTATTTCAATCTATTCTAGAAATGTTCCACTGGTAATTCTCATAATCTTCATCACATTATAATCTTCATCCATGCATTTATTTACATTCAAATTACAATCATGTTTGTTGACTAGTTATATGTAGTCACATTGTTGTCGAAGACCTCTGTTACAAAAAAATGTATATCTATTTGAATATTTGACTTATGAGTTACCGTCGTTAAAAAACAGTAGTAGTAGTAGTAGTAGTAGTAGTTGTTGTAGTAGTAGTAGTAGTAGTAGTAGTAGTAGTAGTAGTAGTAGTAGTAGTAGTAGTAGTAGTAGAATTAGTAGTAATAGTAGTGGTAGAAGTAGTAGTAGTAGTAGTAGTAGTAGTAGTAGTAGTAGTAGTAGTAGTAGTAGTAGTAGTAGTAGTAGTAGTAGTAGTAGAAGTAGTAGTAGTTGTAGTAGAAAGAGCTGCACTATGTATAAAACTGTTGTATCATGCCTAGGGCAGATGAAATTACTGCTATTAATTTTGTATAACCTGGAGATCCGTCTGCATGTAGTTGAAGACGTTCGCCTGTAGAACCAGTTCCTCTCCGTGGATCACCGAATAAGGGAGATTTAGGCTCACGAAAAATGGTCGGAAAGATTTAAACTAAAAAATTTCAGACATAATAAGTTATGCGAACAAGGAGCAAATCTGTTGCCATCTGCCTTTTGGGGAAATTTTTAAGCTGTGTAGAAAAATAAAGGATTGGTCATAAAATGAAAGAACGTTTAATAAAACTGATATTAAGGACAATAGTTAGGGCTTTGTTATTATCATCAAATAGCCAAATTAACATATTGAGAGCAAAAGATATATTTAGTTCAAACCTATTTTATTTCAATCATTTTATAATGCATACTATAACCGTATTAACACAGGTGAAAAGGGATTCAAACGGAAGCAACCGTTTATTATGTTTCTCTCACGATGTTATATTTATTTAATAAGTTTTTGTTTTTTGTTTTTTGTGGTTGCGTTTGTCGTTGTTTTGTTGTTGTTGCTGTTGATTTGCTTGTTTTTGTTACATCGCACCGACACAATTATAGTCATATTGGCGACGGCCAGCTAATTATTGATGGAGAAAGACCCCAGACCTTTGTCTGGTTAGAACCACCGGCGCACGGCAGGTTAGCTGGAAAACCTCCCACATGAAAGTTCTCGCCCTGGCCGGGACTCGAACCCACTCGATGAGGGGCTAATGAGTTACAAGTCAGCGACTCTAACCGCTCGTCCTCGAGCGCCCCCATTTAAGAAGAGAATCGTACAATAGTTTCGACAGTATCATATAAATAAGTTACTTTGAGCATTATTTGTATGATTAAGCGTTAATAGCGTTATTGTTTGAAGACATTTAAAAGCATTTAGAGCCCCCTTGCACAACATACCATCATCTCCGCAACCCCATTAACCTCATACTATGAAACCATATAAGGCCACATTCTACTGTACAATGCAGTGAACCTCACAAGATCAATCCCTTTGAATAAACGGAACTTCTAAAAACCAGTTTCGAACTCTACAAGCCCGTTACACAATGTTCTTAATAACAGCTAACAGGAATTTAAATACAAATAAGTAATACAGAGACAGAAAATTTAAGTGTGAACTGAATCACATCTTTACTATGAACAGGAACATGTCAAAAGTATGCATTTTATATGTATTGTATAAAGACGGAGGGTGTTTGTAGAAGGAAAGGGGGCGAGGGGTGCAGTGCTGATGTATAAGAGCCGCCAAGTCCTAGTTCTCAAATCACGTGGGTTCGTGCCTTTGTCGAGGTGACACGCTCCGATGGATCTATCCAGATTTACAATGCGCCTACCTTTACGAACATAGTTTAATTTAGCCCTGATTAGCATTATTTCCAGTGCATCGTATAGACCAAGCATGTGTCAGATGTTCATAGCAAGCCATGCTTATACGACGGCGCTATATCTTTTTCAAGAATAGTGTAAATGGAACGTTAAACATTAAAACGAAGTAAGCCTACATGTATGATTCACTTACGGAAGCCTTGGTGTCGGCGATGCCGAGTCCGAGCGTTTTGCTGACAGAGAAGGCTCCGGCAACCCACGACGTTATAGAGTCGGGAACTTCAGCTGTGAACACCGCCCGTCCATGGTCACTAGCATGAAACGGACAAAATGGAAATTTGAAAGTGCCCACCAGTATGCAATAAAAAGAGCACATAAATAACTATATTCGGTTTTTAGCGAAAATTGCTAAAACGTGTGTACGTGGCGAGAAAATTGATATTAATAGAATGCAGTTCTTTTTTTAGAATATTTGCATATCCAACATGTCATTGTCTGCAAATAAAAATAAAATATAAAGCTTGGTGAAATTGAAAGTTCTTATAAACTCTGAGTCAATAGCGTCAATGAAAAACATCATTGTATTATTCCTTAACCAAAGGATAAATCTAATTCAGGACATAAGATTTTGGAATAAAAATCAATAAAATGTATGATGATGGTCGCATACGCTTACTTTGCGGTTTTGTTGGTCCACATGAATGTTTCCGGAAATTTTGAACGAATTCGCAGCACGTTTTGAAGGTGCAGTGCTGAAAGATGAATGTTTTTTTCAGTGCACATGAACATAGACGGGGTTGGTCCTTTCTGTTTTTATATAAACATAAGGCTTATGCGAATGTATGTATTGACGTTTCGAAATAACTCATGTATTTGACAGACAGACTTCTTTGCCATACAAGAGCATTTTGCCCATGTTTCTGTCACACGGATAAACAACAATACATAAGGTCATCATCTGTCACAGCAGTCAAAATCACGGGGTTGCAGTTTTATAACACTATATATATATATATATATATATATATATATATATATATATATATATATATATATATATATATATATATATATATATATATATATATATCCGTACCTGGAGCCGACGCTCTACCGACTGCGCTACCAGGTCCGGTACAAAAGTATGAATTTAGGAATATATCTAGTATACATGTAGACGATTTTGCCAGCCATAGCAAACTAGAATGGTAGATTTTGTCAACTTGAGCATTTATGATGGAAGATTTTGAGGATGGGACATTGTATCCAATTGCATGATTCTTATCACACAGAAGGCTATTATTTTTGGTTAAAATCAAATGAACGAAATGTTATCCGTTTACAAGAATTGTTGTGCTAGAGGCGTATAAAAATATATCTGATGGTCTAGTAAACATTTGACGTGTTTGTCTGTTTTGCTTGAAAAACATCGTGAACAATTATGACCATTTTTGCAACGTCCAGCTATTTTGGTGGCGAATGACCAAAAAATGTCTAGGTAGAACCACCGCCGCACCGTATGTCAGCTGTTAGACCTTCCTACATTAACAGAAACGTATTGAACTCATCCACAAATATCGTCACTCACATCTCTATAATATTGACATTAGTGTGTGAGTACAATACGTTTCTGTAATATCGACATTTGTGAGTGACGACATTTGTATGTGAGTACAATACGTTTTTGTAATATTGACATTTGTGAGTGACGATATTTGTGAGTGAGTACAATACGTTTCTCTAATATTGACATTTGTTTGTGAGTACAATACGTTTCTTAAATATTGATATTTGTAAGTGAGTTCAATATGTTTCTCTAATACTGCCATTTGTTAGTGAGTAGAAAACGTTTCTGTAATATTGACATTAGTTAGAGAGTAGAAAACGTTTCTGCAATATTGACATTAGTTAGAGAGTAGAAAACGTTTCTGCAATATTGACATTAGTTAGAGAGTAGAAAACGTTTCTGCAATATTGACATTAGTTAGAGAGTGGAAAATGTTTCTGCAATATTGATATGTGTGAGTGACAATATTTTGTAAGTGACCACAATACGTTTCTGCGAAATTGATTATTGTGAGTGAGTACAATACGTTTCTGTAATATTGATATTTGTGAGTGATAACATTTTGTAAGTGACCACAAAACCTTTCCGCAATATTGATCTTTGTGAGTGAGTACAATACGTTTCTGTAATATTGATATTTGTGAGTGACGACATTTGTGTATGAGCACAATACGTTTTTGTAATATTGATATTTGTGAGTAAATACAGTACGCTTCTGTAATATTGATATTTGTGAGTGAGTTCAATACGTTTCTGTAATATTGATCTTTGTGAGTGAGTTCAATACGTTTCTGTAATATTGATCTTTGTGAGTGAGTTCAATACGTTTCTGTAATATTGATATTTGTGAGTGAATACAGTACGCTTCTGTAATATTGATATTTGTGAGTGAGTTCAATACGTTTCTGTAATATTGATCTTTGTGAGTGAGTTCAATACGTTTCTGTAATATTGATATTTGTGAGTGAATACAGTACGTTTCTGTAATATTGATATTTGTGAGTGAATACAGTACGTTTCTGAAATATTGATATTTGTGAGTGAGTACAATACGTTTCTGGAATATTGATATTTTTAAATAAGTACAATACGTTTCTGTAATATTGATATTTGTGAGTGAGTTCAATACCTTTTTGAAATATTGATATTTGTGAGTGAGTAAAATACCTGTCTGTAATATTGATATTTGTGAGTGAGTACAATACGTTTCTGTAATATTGATATTTGTAAATAAGTACAATACGTTTCTGTAATATTGATATTTGTGAGTGATTTCAATACCTTTTTGTTATATTGATATTTGTGAGTGAGTAAAATACCTTTCTGTAATATTGATATTTGTGAGTGAGTACAATACGTTTCTGTAATATTGATATTTGTAAATAAGTACAATACGTTTTTGTAATATTGATATTTGTGAGTGAGAACAATACGTTTCTGTAATATTGATATTTGTAAATAAGTACAATACGTTTCTGTAATATTGATATTTGTGAGTGAGTTCGATACGTTTCTTTAATATTGATATTTGTAAATAAGTACAATACGTTTCTGTAATATTGATATTTGTGAGTGAGTTCGATACGTTTCTTTAATATTGATATTTGTGAGTGAGTTCAATACGTTTCTTTAATATTGATATTTGTAAATAAATACAATACATTTCTGTAATATTGATATTTGTGAGTGAGTTCGATACGTTTCTTTAATATTGATATTTGTAAATAAGTACAATACGTTTCTGTAATATTGATATTTGTGAGTGAGTTCGATACGTTTCTTTAATATTGATATTTGTGAGTGAGTTCAATACGTTTCTTTAATATTGATATTTGTAAATAAGTACAATACGTTTCTGTAATATTGATATTTGTGAGTGAGTTCGATACGTTTCTTTAATATTGATATTTGTAAATAAGTACAATACGTTTCTGTAATATTGATATTTGTGAGTGAGTTCGATACGTTTCTTTAATATTGATATTTGTGAGTGAATACAATACGTTTCTTTAATATTGATATTTGTGAGTGAGTTCAATACGTTTCCGTAATATAGTACAATACCTTTCTGTAATATTAACATTTGTGAGTGAGTACAGTACGTTTCTGTAATATTGACATTTGTGAGTTAGTAAAATACGTTTCTGTAATAGTTACAATTGTTATAGTGCAATTTGTTGGAGTAATACTAAAGTTTATGTGACTTTCGGTTGTGTAATGTTGATATAAGTGGCACTTAAATTGTTTAATTCATTTCTTAAATGTTAAAATAAGTGACAGTGTAATTGTGTTCTTAATTTCTAGTTTATTGACATTTGTGAGAACAGTTTATTTCGGTTGTTTTGCGTTAGTGAGTGTGATTTATTTCTGAAACCTGGCTCTTCTGACAGTGTTTTCCATTTCTGTATTACAGACAATTATGTATACTGTTACGTTGACATGTTGACAGAAATAATGAAATGTTGTATGTAAATGCCGTTCATTTTTGCCATGTTGGTGTATGTAAATGCCGTTCATTTTTTGTATGTTTGTGTATGTAAATGCCATTCATTTTTGCCATCTTGTTGTATGTTAATGCCATTCATTTTTGCCATGTTGGTGTATGTAAATGCCATTCATTTTTGCCATGTTGGTGTATGTAAATGTCATTCATTTTTTTGCCATGTTCGTGTATGTAAATGCCATTCATTTTTGCCATCTTGTTGTATGTTAATGCCATTCATTTTTGCCATGTTGGTGTATGTAAATGCCATTCATTTTTGCCACGTTGGTGTATGTAAATGTCATTCATTTTTTTGCCATGTTCGTGTATGTAAATGCCATTCATTTTTGCCATGTTGGTGTATGTAAATGCCATTTATTTTTGCCATGTTGGTGTATGTAAATTCCGTTTAATTTTGTCATGTTGGTGTATGTAAATGCAACTCATTTATGTCATTTTGGTGTATGTAAATGCCATTCATTTCTGCCAAGTTGGCGTATGTAAATGCAATTCATTTCTGCAATGCTGTCGAAGTAAATGCCATTCATTTTTGCCATGTTGGTGTATGTGAATGCCATTTATTTTTCCCATGTTGGTGTATGTAAATGCCGTTCAATTTTGCCATGTTGGTGTATGTACATGCAATTCTTTTGCCATGTTGGTGTATGTTAATGCAATGTTTTCTGCCATGTTGGTGTATGTAAATGCAGTTCATTTCTGTAATTTAAACATTTGTGAACGAAACTGTTGATATTTCTGGTTATGCATTTTTGTTTTTAAAACTAATATTTATAATGCAATTCCTGTCTGTAGTGTTGACAATTGTGAAAGCACATTTTTTTCATTTATAACGATTTTTGTACCGGTTCAATAAGGTTTCGACTCGTTGACATTTACAATAGAGTAATTATTGTATTGTTGTGTTGATGTTGTTTTGTGTTGTTGTTTGTTTGTGTTCGTAATGTGACAACTATTAAGGTATAGATCGCTTCTTTCTACAAAAATAAGGGGAGTTGCTCATGATGTGTTGAAATTTCCTTGTTTGCTGGGTTTGTCGTCCCCAAAATGAATATTAATCATCAGTAAAGAGTTTCACATTTGATTAAAATTGTTGTCTTTGCGTATAGAAAAAAAAACCAACTCATTTAGTGCTTTGTATAATAAATTTACATCAATACTGTACATACGTGGCCTTGCCGTCGGCGTCTGTCCGCTTTGAAAACCTGAAGACACAATGAAATGTTAAAACCACAATAAACCACAATAAAATATCAACACTTAATATCTTTAAATAAGAAATGCCGCGTCTGTGAGGCTTTACAACGTTGAGTCACTATGACGTGTATTGATACAATTTATTAATCGGTTATTGTTTGAAGAAAAAAAACTAAGATACCAAAAAGTATACAATCTTTAACAAAAATAATGTTATACCCTTTAAATACTATTAAACTTATCTGCAATAAGGTATCCACTTTTTTCAAAACATAAAACATACTGTTAGACTGTGGTGGCCATGGTGGTCAAAAGGGGTGAGGAAGACATTGCCAAAAAGTTCCGAATAATAATGTTACTGTACTAAAACTTATCCTGCTATGGTAGCGAAAATTTTGTTTACACAATGTGCAATATATCGTGGGTTACTTTGCTAGTGTCTTGGTATAATGCGTATATTTTTACAATGGGAGGATGGGGTCTGGTCTACTAATGTGGACCTCTCTAATATTCTAAAAAGGCCAAAAGTGAGCTTTAAATGCTACACCGAATAATGGATATAATATATTGACATAAGCACATGCCAATTTGAATAATAAGCGAAACAACAAAATGCTTACATCTGAGACATTTGAGACATCCGGACTTAAGTTATTAGTATATATGAAATATTAAAATTGTATATAATAAAGTTGAGTTAAAAATAGCAACATACTTTTGAATCTATGAAATCGGTTTCGACTTGAACACTTTAGAGATTGGTTTTATCGCACAACGTGTGTAACAAACAACTCAATGTGGCACTAACACTATGCATCGATTTTGGAAGTACGTAAAATTTCTGGAAATTCAGAGTCATTGCAAGATTGTGTGTCTATCAAATTTATAGTATCCATTTGTAATGTATGTTTATTCTACAATTTAATCCAAAATGTGTCCTAGATTATGTTTATCTTAAAAGACGATCGCACGGCGCATTCAGTTTGCGCATAGGAGCTGTTCAGTAAGAAGGACGTTAAGTAGTAAAAGCAGAGTTAACGTGTTTAAAAACTGGGGGGTTTAGGGTTCGAATAAAGGTATGGGCACACATGGCCAACGTTTTTTCCTTCCTACTTTTTTTTTACTTTGACAATCATTTCTGCATCACCTTACTAATCGATTGAATTTGACCAATTCTTTACAAGCATATGCTCCAGTTGTACGCATTTACACACAAAGAAGTAAAATGTAAACCATATCATATTTATTTTGATATGTTTAGCATGCACAGAACTACAACATATGACAAAATAAACAAATGAAAGTTTAAAAAAAAATGTCAAATTTGAGAAAACAAATGGGCTTTTTTTGCATAATAAATTGTCAAATTATCATACTGTATTGGAAATCGCATATTTATTTTACTATACAGTGTTTATGAGGTCTAATCATGTTTTTATTGTTAAATCGATTGTATGCAACACATTAAAAGAGATTTTTAGAATAATTTCTGTA
This sequence comes from Sinonovacula constricta, assembly GCA_007844125.1. Taxonomy (NCBI): domain Eukaryota; kingdom Metazoa; phylum Mollusca; class Bivalvia; order Cardiida; family Solecurtidae; genus Sinonovacula; species Sinonovacula constricta. Next base: position 81,698,372 of record CM017558.1, read on the forward strand.
ATTTAAACACATGTGAATGCAATGCGATTCTTACATGTTGCCATTTGTGAATGAAGTGTTTCTTAAGTGTTGATATTTCTGGTTATGCATTTTTGTTTATAAATGTAATATTTATAATGCAATTCCTGTCTTTTATTTTGACAATTGTGAAACCACGTTTATTTCATTTATTACGATTTCTGTAAGAGTTCAATAAGGTTTCGAATTGTTGACATTTACGAAAGGGCAATTATTGTGTTGTTGTGTTGATGTTGTTTTGTGTTGTTGTTATTGTTGTTGTTGTTGTTGTTTCTTGTAATTTGACAAATGTAAAGTATAGACCTTTCCGAAAAGTGAGTTACGTCCCTTTAATAATTGTCGAATATCCGGAACGATTTGGCTCTGGGTAGTAAATTATTTTTTTCGCAATTTGGCGGACGAATCAGATGAAAACTCTTAAGTTTCTCAGTGATTCAATGAAAGATCAGCTTTCGGTAGTCAAATTGAAAGACTGTTTGCGTTTTCACAACTTACAAGTGACGGAGAAGAAGGCGGAACTTGTGTGGGAAAGCTTTCAAAATCGGACTATTCTGTGCATCGTGAACGGAGTAATGGCGCAGGTTCAACTGATGATTCGTTTTCGTTGCCACCGTTTAGTGATAGAGACATGTACAATTACTGTGTGTATAAGGCAGGAACAAAGAAGGGCAAAGTCATATTATGACGATAAACACGTCGGATGATACCCAGGTATTTCGCACCTGATGGTTGGCCACCTAGGTCCAGGATGTTAGTGAACGAGTAAAGGGGGAAACATTTAAATATAGTTTCATGTTAAAATTTAATTTTTACATGCAATTATGTGCATGAGTACACACACAAAAAAAACGAAAATAACAATCTTACTAAAACTAAAGTTTGACAGTTGTTAATTGACGTACGTCTTTAAAGTATTTTAATTGGTGATCATTTAAAAAAGTAAACGGGTGTGAAATCAATTGCTAACCTGCCGGTATTTTTATGGTTTCGCTAATTGAATTTAACGTTACTTATCAAATATTTAAAGGTTAATTGTTTTCTGGTGATAAGTTTGCAATGCTTTTTAAAGGTAATTTAATTCATTTCAAAACCATTTTGTATATTTTTATTCAGCAAAAATAAACATATAATTCACTGCTAACTACAGTGAGTTTTGTTATCTACGGTAGCGTACGTATACCTACCAACTAGGCAACTACTATTAACATTAACCGCACACGTATTATCATAAATTATTACACTAACCAATATCACAAAGCATTCAATATGCCAAATAAAAAAAGTGAGTGTATATAAAATATTTCGGTAAAAATTAATATTATTAGTTGTGAAGAAAACATGACAACTTGTGTGTGTGTGTGTGTGTGTGTGTGTGTGTGTGTGTGTGTGTGTGTGTGTGTGTGTGTGTGTGTGTGTCTGTCTGTCTGTCTGTCTGTCTGTCTGTCTGTCTGTCTGTCTGTCTGTCTGTCTGTCTGTCTGTCGGTCGGTCTGTGTGTGTGTCTGTGTGTGTGTGTCTGTGTCTGTCTGTGTGTGTCTGTGTGTGTGTGTGTGTATGTGTGTGTATGTCTGTCTGTCTGTCTGTCTGTCGGTCTGTGTGTGTGTCTGTGTCTGTGTCTGTGTCTGTGTGTGTCTGTGTGTGTCTGTGTGTGTGTCTGTGTGTGTCTGTGTGTGTCTGTGTGTGTGTCTGTGTCTGTGTGTGTGTGTGTGTGTGTGTGTGTGTGTGTGTGTGTGTGTGTGTGTGTGTGTGTGTGTGTGTGTCTGAATGTGCGTGCGTGCGTGTGTGTGTGTGTGTGTGTGTGATTAGTAATTTGTTTATTGATTGCCGACTAGTCTTGTTAGAAGCATCAACTAACAATACAGGGTGTGAAAGTGACAGTATGATGCAGACGTAAGTAGTGTTTTCAAAGCATTTTCAAGAATTTTATGTTTTCTTTTGTATCCTCCTTCATGACTTTGGAGCTTCAAAATATTTTTATATTGCCTCTTTAAACATCATTTAGTAATTCACTCTTAAATAATCCAAACTGTGACTCCCAACAACTCGATAATCCTATTTGTCTCGAAGATAAGCCATGAAAAATGATATGCCGAGGCATAAACAGGAAATCGATGTAAGAGAAGTTCTCATTAATCAATTTACCTCAGAAGTTGTCCTTAATAACACAACAGTAACGCGCGTGCCCATTGCCTTTCTTTTTCGATGTATTGCTCATGACGTCAGTCTTTTTACACTTCGCTTCAAAAGAACCGAGTAGTGTGGCAGATTTTACTACCCGGAAGTAACAGGTGCGCGTTTTCCGGAAGTTAACTCTCAATTGAAGAGCAAAATGTAGGGGCAGATAAATCATGTTTTCGAAAAGGTCCATAGATCGCTTCTGTTATGTTGAGATTTGTGATCTTTCAGTAAACTACTGAAATATTGACACTTTTGATAGTTACTGTTTCCTTAAGTGTTGTCATTAGCATAAGCTATATTCCAATATGCTTCTGCAATACTGGCCTAAATAAAGTACAAAAATGAGGGAATTGCTCATGATATGTTGAAATTTCCTTGTTTGTTGGGTTTGTCGTCCCCATAATGAATACTAATCATCCGTAAAGAGTTTCTTATAGCATAAATTTGTTGACTTAACGTATATAAAAAAAATCATTTAGTACCGTGTATTATAAATTTGCATCAATACTGTACATACCTGGCAATGCCGTCGGCGACTGTCCGCTTATAAGATCTGAAGACACAATGAAATGTTAAAACCACAATATACCACAATAAAATATAAACAATAAATATCTTTAAATAAGATATGCGGCGTCTGTGAGGTTTTACAACGTTGAGTCACTATGACGTGTATTGGTGCAATTTATTAATCGGTTATTGTTTGAAGAATAAAAAATGTGTACAAACTTAGACACCAAAAAGTATACAATCTTTAACAGAAATAATGCTATACCCTTCAGGGGCGTGCCTAGGCGACCTTTGAGTATACGCACTATTCCTGGGGTGGGGTGGGGGTTTCCTTAAAACGCCGTAGATGCATTCTGGGGAGAAACAGTACAACGAGCAGGAAGGGTCAGAAATACGTCAGATAGGATTGCTGAAGTATTTGCAGAATTTGGAAAAAGGGTTAAAGAACTCTAGTTTAAAAAATGAAACAGCTAACAACAAGTGCCAAACACAGGTTATGTACTATTTTTATTTGCTTTTTGACGTTTTTATTTTTTCAATTTTTGGAAGCAACTGTACGCATGTGCGTAAGTGCGTAAGCCCAGGCACGCCCCTGATACCCTTTAAGTACTGTTAACCTTATCTGCAATAAGGTATCTACTTTTTTTTCAAAACATAAAACGCACGGTTGGACTGTGGTTACCAAAGGTGGTGATGAATACATTGCCAAAAGTTCCGAATAATGATGTTATTTTGCTAAAACATTTCCTACTATGGCAGCGAAAATTTCGTTTACACAGTGTGAAATATGTTTTAGGTTACTTTGCGCGTTTCTTGGTAAGATGCGTATATTTGTTGCAATGGTGGGGAGGGGGAGGGATGGTCTACTAATGTTGACCTCTCTAATATTCTAAAAAGACCAAAAGTGAGCTTAAAATGCTACACCGAATAATGGATATAATACATTGACATAAGCACATGCCAATTTGAATAATAAGCAAAGCAACAAAATGCTTACATCACTGCTAACTACGGTGAGTTTTGGTAACTACGGTAGCGTACGTATACCTACCAACTAGGCAACTACTATTAACATTAACCGCACACGTATTATCATAAATTATTTCACTAACCAATATCACAAAGCATTCAATATGCCAAATAAAGTGAGTGTATATAAAATATTTCGGTAAAAATTAATATTATTTGTTGTGAAGAAAACATGAAAACTTGTGGAGATTAGACAAATCTTTGCAAAACTTAAAGAAAAATCGTACTAATTAAATTTCTTATTAAATGTGGAATGACGTTCCTCAAAGGAAACAAATACAATCTCATACGATACAATTAAAGGAATGGCGGACGTTTCGACCTACGGACGTTTCGACCTGGGACAGTTCGGCCTAGGACATTCCGGACTAGGACAGTTCGGCCAGATTTTTGTGTAAAGGCGGACGTTTCGGTCTTTTTGAAACGTGTCATTTAAATTCAAGCCAATGTTAAAAATAGAAAATTATTTTTTATTGTTTATTTTTCATACTCAATGCATAGATCAAACATTTTTAAAAAAGATTGTAGTAGCTTTTATACATTTTTTTAATAATTGCAGCATCTTAATAAGACAATTAACATTTTTATTACATTGAAAAACAATTTCATTTAAAAGGATCAAAGAGCTATGGAAACTTTTATTTCTAGAACAAAGTGCTTAAGGTGTTAATAACAAGATTTTATTTAAGGCCAACATAAGCGTGAACAACAAATAAAGGGTTTTTTGAAGATGAAAAAAACTGTTCTTATTAAATCTTAAATAAGCCCCACCTGCATATATGTATTGTTCCAACATAAGTGAGAACAACAAACACCACGTTATTGAACTTTTGGTCAGATACTTTGAACTATGTTTAAACTGTATTGCTTCTTTATTGCTTTATTTAAAATCTTCAGTGAGTGACTTTAGAGTTATATTCATTCCAGGCAGTTATGTTAATGTTTTCTTCATATTTATATTGTGTTAATAGTAAAATCTTCAAATCAAGACAGAACTGTCCGCTGGCCGAACAGTCCTAGGCCGAACTGTCCTAGTCCGGAATGTCCTAGGCCTAAATGTCCTAGACCGAAACGTCCGTGGACCGAAACGTCCGCGCACCCAATTAAAGGCGTCAATTGACTCATGGTGTGTGCGTATGTGCGTGCGTGCGTGTGTGTGTGTGTGATTAGCAATTTGTTTATTGATTACTGACTAGTAATGTTAGAAGTATGAACTAACAATACAGGGTGTGAAAGTGACCGTATGATGCCGACGTAAGTAGTGTTTTCAGAGAGAATAGAATTTTATGTTTTCTTTGGTATCCTCCTCCATGATTTTGGAGCTTCAAAATATTTTTTATCTTGCCTCTTTAAATATCATTTTGTAATTCACTCTTAAATAATCCAAACTGTGACTCCCAACATCTAGATAATCCTATTTGTATCTTATGTAAGCCATGCACGACCTTTCACAGTTTTTGAGAAATAGGAATTTTCCGTGATTGCCAGGATCATACTCTCTTAGCTTAATAAATACCAGACAACAATTAATTAAAGACAAAGCCCACATGCACAGGATAAGATTATAAGTTTCTCGTGAAATCTAAGAGTGTGTTAATTGGGTTTCCTTGGTGGCGGCAAACTTCAATGAAAATGCGGTGTCTTTTTTGTCAACCGTTTTCAGCTTATTTTCAGAGCTTCACAGTAACTTCAGTTAATGAAAGACTTTTCTTAGTGCAATTTAAGCGAATCTTATGCATACGTAATATTAACTAGAATATATCGACACATAAAATGCCGACTATTGACTATAGACACGCGCTGTTAAACGGGGTAGCGAAACATCTGTAAATCAACATGTCCACAGCATAGAACACGCCAGCATTGAGGATAACTTTGTGTGAGGCAAAGCTCAGTAAGAGCTCTTAGTAGAGCAGCTGAAAGAGCGTCCAGTTGGCTCTGGCTCCGACGTAATGAAGCCACGTGGAAGCCAGCACAGACAAGCAGTGCTTGATCCACACTGCTGCCCCGCCATCATCAGGGTGTACCGAGACAAGGGGCGAAACACCGGTTGACTGATGGGCACTCGGCTGACGATGTCTGTGTTAAGCAGCAGAAGCTGTATCTAACAACATGTAAGATGCATAGTAAAACAGTCTTTGACTCCCACAACCAATGAAGAGTCACCGATCTTTGGCCAATACAGAACAGAGGAATCACTAATATTCCCTCCCAGGGCCAGAGACAACCCAGAAGTTATCCCTAACCAAGACAAGGCAGAACCAGTATCGGCTACAGAAAGCAGAAAAGCACCCAACTTTACCAAGCGCCAGAAGGTAGCATGGCCAAGAACTCATGACAAGAAGTGGGATGTGTTTCATGAAGATCTAGAAGTTATTCTCCAGTCTACACTCCAAGGAAGGGTTGAAAGAAATATCAACAAAAGAGAAGCACTCGGAGAACATAAAGCAGTTCCGAACAATCTCACTGCTTAGTGTCGAGAGGAAAATATTCTTCTCTATCTTGGCAAGACGCCTCACAACATGCATGACTAACAACACCTACATTGACTTATCAGTCCAGAAGGGTGGCATCCCTGGGTTTTCAGGGTGTGTCGAACACACAAGTGCTCTCACACAACTGCTACACGAGGCAAGAATCAACCACAAGAAGCTGGCTGTTGTGTGGCTAGACCTGGCCAACGCCTACGGCTTCATCCCACACCAGCTCATCCAAGAAGCACTGAAGCACTACCATGTGCCGGAGCAAGCAAGAAGCCTCATCCGAAGCTACTACAGCAATATCCACCTCAGGTTCTCTTGCAAGAACTACACCACATCATGGATATCGCTGGAAAAGGGCATCGTAACAGGCTGCTCCATCTCGGTGATCCTCTTTGTGATGGGAATGAACCTGATTCTCAAAGTAGCAGAGGAGGAGACAAGAGGTCCGCAGACAAACGCAGGAATCCGTCTACCAGCAAATAGGGGATTCATGGATAACCTTACCATCACAACGGAATCCCACATACAAGCTAGACGGATTCTGAAGACCCTAGATGAGACGGAGCCGTAGGCTAGGATGGTGTTCAAACCAAAGAAGTCACGGTGTTTGGTTGTGAAGAAGGGAAAAGTCACTAGACAGTTCAAGATGTCCATCCAAGGGGAATGAATCCCATCATTGATTGGCAACCCCATCAAGTGCTTGGGCAAGTGGTTCAAGTCTTCCCTCACAGACAAGAGCAGCAAAGGAAGACTACGGCAACAACTGGAAGAAGGCCTACGTAGAATCGACAAATCCGAACTCCCAGGGAAGTTCAAGACGTGACTGTACTTGACGCTACGAGACTCTGAAGATGAGAAGGTCAGCAAGGCTGGAATAGAAGTAAGAACAGGGAGGAAGTGGTCAGGAACCAAGGCAGTTAAACAAGCTGAGAGTAGTCTACAACACCAGGTCATAGTAGGAGCCACTAACAAAGGTCGAGAAGGACTAGGACATGGGCAACAAGCGCGATGGAATAAGGCAGATAGCCAGAAGAGATGCAGTATGGTACAGCAGGGGATCAGAAAATCAGAAGAAACGCACCGATCAGCAAGATCAGTCCAGATGGGCCAGCAAGGAAGTTGGAACCGGTGGAACTTGCCAGAGAGAAAGCTAACATGGCAGGAGCTTTGGCAGTATGAACCCCTCCAGCTCTCCTTCCTGCTTAGATCGGTGTATGATCTGCTACCAACACCAACAAACCTATAGAGATTGAAGCTGAGCGAAGACCCCAGGTGTCCACTGTGCAAGCAGGGGAAAAAATTACAATATGTCCTAACAGCCTGCCCTACAGCTCTCTCTCAGGGTCGATACAGATGGCGGCATGATCAAGTCCTCCGTGTACTAGCAGACATCATGAAGAAAGAGAGAAGACAATAAAAACAGATAAAGACCAAGGGACCAGGGTTCATCAACTTTGTAAAGCCAGGAAAAGGCAAAGGGTGTCCAGAAAACAGGCCTGCTACAAGAGGCAAGACATTGGGAGATGAAGGTGGACCTACGACAGAAGTTGGTCTTCCCAGATGTCGTACAGACAGTCTGCGCCCAGACATAGTCATCTGGTCTACAATCCAAAAGATGATGATACTCGTGGAACTGACAGTCCCTTGGGAAGAAAGAACGGATGAGGCAAATGAAAGGAAGCGGTCGAAGTACCAAGAACTGGCAGACTTGTGCAGGAGAAAGGATTCTCTACCTAGGTCTTCCCTGTGGAAGTAGGATGTAGGGGCTTTCCTGCCCAATCAGTTTGGAAAGCCTTAGGAGCTCTAGGCATGAAGGGCAAGTCAAGGCAAAGCTCAGTACGAGCTCTTAGTAGAGCAGCTGAAAGAGCGTCCAGTTGGATGTGGCTCCGACGTAATGAAGCCACGTGGAAGCCAGCACAGACAAGCAGTGCTTGATCCCCACTGCTGCCCCGCTATCACGAGGGTGTACCGAGATAAGGGGCGAAACACCTGTTGACTGATGGGCACTCGGCTGACGATGTCTGTGTTAAGCAGCAGAAGCTGTATCTAACAACATGTAAGATGCATAGTAATGTCATCCATCCCCAATGTGAGAAAAAAACCTAGAGCACGATACCTGGGTACGCCTTTCCAAAGAGACAGAATTATTGTTGTTTTTTGCCTCGGTCTGCCGAAGCATAAATAGGAAATCGATGTAAGGGAAGTCCCCATAAATCATTTTACCATAGAAGTTGCCTTTACAAACACAACAGTAACAGGCGTGCCCATTGCCTTTCTTTTTCGATGTATTGTTCCTGACGTCAGTCTTTTTACACTTCGCTTCAAAAGAACCGAGTAGTGTGGCTGATTGTATTACCCGGATGTAACAGGTGCGCGTTTTCCGGAAGTTAAATCTCAATTGAAGAGCAAAATGTAGGGGTAGATAAATCATGTTTTCGGAAATGTCTATAGATCGCTTCTGTTATGTTGAGATTTGTGATCTTTCAGTAACCTACTGAAATATTGACACTTTTGACAGTTATTGTTTCCTGAAGTGTTGTTTAATATATTCCAATATGCTTCTGCAATACTGGCCTAAATGAAGTAAAAAATGAGGGAATTGCTTATGATATGTTGAAATTTCCTTGTTTGTGGGGTTTGTTCTCCCCAAAATGAATAGTAATCATCCGTAAAGGGTTTCTTATTGGATAAAATTGTTGACTTTTCGTATATAAAAAACTCATTTAGTACCGTGTATTATAAATTTACATCAATACTGTACATACTTGGCATTGCCGTCGGCGACTGTCCGGATGAAAGAGCTGAAGACACAATGAAATGTTAAAACCACAATATACCACAATAAAATATAAACAATAAATATCTTTAAACAAGATATGCGGCGTCTGTGAGGCTTTAAAACGTTGAGTCACTATGACGTGTACTGGTGCAATTTATTAATCGGTTATTGTTTGAAGAAAAGAAAACTAAGACACCAAAAAGTATACAATCTTTAACAAAAATAATGTTATACCCTTTAAATACTGTTTACCTTATCTGCAATAAGGTATCTACTTTTTGAAAAATTTTCAAAACATAAAACGCACGGTTGGACTGTGGTGACCAAAGGTGGCGATGAATACATTGCCAAAAAGTTCCGAATAATGATGTTATTGTGCTAAAACTTATCCTACTATGGTAGCGAAAATCTCGTTTACACAGTGTGAAATATATCTTAGGTTACTTTGCGCGTTTCTTGGTAAGATGCGTATATTTGTTGCAATGGTGGGGAGGGGGTGGGGCGGGTCTACTTATGGGGACCTCTCTTATATTGATCAGTAATATTTATATTGTATTGATCTAAGTAGGCCAAAAGTGAGCTTTAAATGCTACACCGAATAATGGATATAATACATTGACATAAGCACATGTCAATTTGAATAATAAGCGAAACAACAAAACTACATCTACATCTGAGACATTCGAGACATCCGGACTTAAGTTAAGTGTATATGAGGTCTAATCATGTTTCATTGTTAATGCAACACATTAAAGGAGATTTTCTTTAGAAATTGTTTTAGTCATGCTGTTATTATATAGTTACCTTCTTTGTAAACTTGCAAAATTGCTTGAAAAATACACATAAAAAGTCCGTGACCCTATGGTCAGGGTAATGGTTATAACAAAAAGAAACGGGCACGTAAACTCAAAATTGGAATTCAGCATACTTTTGTCTGCAAAATATGTAAAAATAAGAAAAAAACTATATAAGAAAATAAAATATAGGGGTCATGAAACTATCACTTCAAAACTGTACTATTTGTGTCATACTCCTTGTAATGAACAAAGCTTTGTAATATGAATATATGTGATGGCCTAACACGTGGGGGTCGCTTGCATAATTAAGTCATCAACATTTCTACTTAGCATAACTTCAGTCCTCACAATCGATTTCTCGCTTAGTGGTTATAAGTTTAGAGGTTTCCAAGTTTCAAATGCATTCTGTACTGTGATCTTTAATACAAGTAAAGATTAAATTAGATATAAAATAAAAGGTCTTGGTACGTATCAATCAGTTCTTATTTCTAAAGCTTCACGCAAACAACGTAATGTGTAGTCTGCGTTTGGGCTGACTACCCTAATTATACATACCTGGTTCTGTCGTTGTTGTTATAAAGGACGGCACTACAAAGATAAACATAAATAAATTGTTTCTTCGACAGTTTATAACACAGTAGAACGCACATTGTAGCATTTGTTTGATGTATACGTATTAAACTATGACGTGTAAATTAAAATAAGGAAAAAGGTTTTTTAATGGCTAAACAACCATAACTGGTAGAAAGAAGATGAAACTAGATAAATGATTTTATTAAGTCTAAAATGTTTTTATTAACTGCAATTCATACTGAACTTTTATTCAACAAGGACAAAATAAATTTCCTAGCAGCGTTGTACAAATGTAACGATGGTTTCCATTTTACTCAATATACATTTTATACTTTCTTTCATAATATTTACTCAATTAAAAAGCACACATATATGTTTACAACATTTGTCAAGCGTCTTATGTATAAAAAAATTAATTATAATTTAGTCATGCCAAATGGGTTACATCTAGTGATCAATTAGGGACTCGATCTTGCGATGCGACCCCTTGATTTTTGTCCAGAGGTATGAGAAAGCTGGCTTTCAGAGGTGCACAGGATTGACACTGCATGACATTGACTACTCGTAGTCTGTTATTCATGCCTGGGAAAAAGTAGTGCGTGTGCAGAACAAACTTCAAATGTTTACATTAATATTGTTATCTGTTTAAACTGTTAGTTCATTATATTGTGTAATTACATAAAAAAAAAGTTTAAAATGCAGATTTATAAATGAACGATGCCGGCTACGAATATCACTGATATCAGAATGAGTGTTTCACGAACTTTGCATCATCTACTACTAGGCCGAGATATTTGCGATATCCTGCGCGGAGCCTTCTGCGGCTCTGAACTAGGATATGTAATAACATCATGTCAGTATCTCAGTCGAACCCTACCGAACACCGTCGGACAGGAATGACCCACTGGGGATTTCTTGATTTAGACCACTTGCGGGGTATGAGGTAGGAGTTCATTTCAAACGTTGTTTATTATTTGTGAAATCCGGTAGCATGTACGAGCATTTATTTTAGACCTAACTAAAGTTAAAATGCAAAATTATATAGAAAGTATTAAATGTGGGATAAAATGGTTTCTATTATCGGATATTAGTGACTAATGTAAATTTTGTTCCGATGTATAATCTATATCTTAGAAGAGGCAGGGTTGTTGTTGTTTTTGTGTTTTTGGCAGCTGAAAATGTGTCTGCTTTCCAATTCGCAATGCGTTGTACATTTGATTTACTATGGAATAAATGTGACCATTGTTTGAACCCCTGTAATCGCTTATCGGGTCAAACTTACACCGCCTAAACAGCGCTTCTGAGCGCGCTGATTTTAACCCCAGACCATGGACGCTAACTGAATTTTACGATTACAAGATCATATACGTGAGAAACATACATGTAGTTGAGACCGTTTGTAACGGAGTACCTGCAAAGATGAAACAGAAAAAGAAATGTTACTAGTTGATAGAAGAACGTCTTTGTTTGTTGTGAATGTATTATATTGGTTAAAAAGTGTCTATAAGAAATGCACGAAGCAATACGGTTATAATTATGAGGGAATTTAGGCTTTACTTCTGCATAAATCCATACTTTAGACTAAGCAAAGTCGACTACCTATATTGTTAGCTACTAGATATTGCGACAAAAACCACTCTAAATGTTTATTCACCAAATCTATAAATAAGCACGATAGTAATCTCTCAAAAAATATCGTATATAAGTCGGGGCGGACTGACCAGATGACGATATAGCTTCAGCTCAAAAGTAAGTGTACACGTGATTTTTTTAGTTTGCAATACTGAATAGGGATTCATGCTGTGCTGTTCACACAGATCTAAGGCATCAACTATCATAATTTTGCTGGACCTTTTTAGGTAACAATGACTGATTTTGTTATTTTAGAAAAGAAAATGATCCAAATGCGGATAGCATCTTTAAATGTTCTCTTCGACAAACGGTTAAATTAACCCTTTACTATCACCTACATACAATCATACCCAATAATCAGTCTAATTTTCGGTAGAATCGGCACTACTGAGGGTTGTTTTTTAAGATATATAATTCTATGTGGAACAAGCATGTATTCATAACATACTTCTAACTGTTACAACGAATCTCAAAAAAGGGGGATTTTTAAAAGCATAACAAAAATGAACTAATAAAGAGAATGTAAAACGTGTTACATATATAAGAGCCCGAACTGCTGCATAAAGATGTCGAAAGTGGCTAAACAATCTGTTACTTATAAAGACTGTGCTTAGATTTCTTACCAGGTTAGTTTGTAATTGCCTGACCGTTTATTATTTTGCCTCTTTCGTACCAAGGCCAAGTTCTCTCAATCGGTATTACAAAAAAACAATGAAAGTACATGTACTTTTGTGCTAGTTAAGTCAGTCGTCCAACTTATGAACTGAAAATAGCATTTGATTGAAAATCAAGTTTTGTTGGCGACTCTCTTGAGAGCGGTGCCTCTTATTAAATACTTTTTATGGGGACGATCATGTAGCGGACAGTAACAGGAAATCGCAGCTGTTCTTTGGGACCGTTTTCAAAGAAACAAGCCAGGTATTCTGGATCTATAGCAGTGTAACTTACAATAATAATGTGTAGCTTGCAATTATCAAAAGATAGCTGACACTTATAGAAATTCGCAGCAGTTGAGCGAGGTCTTGTTTACCAAAAAAACTGAGTATACCGATGTTAACAACGCAACTTTTAAGTGTCGATGCAGCAGACAACAAGGAAGAAAGTAAAGTAGCAGGCAGTCTAGTTCCCATCAGAGTTACGGTTCGTTACTCTCAAATAGTTATATATCCGTGATTTTTTCTTGTTATCATATTTTCTTGGCAATTTTAAGTTAAATAAAAGTCAATTATGAGAACTTACTTGTGGTGCAGTCTATTTGACGTTTGTCGGTACGCTTCCATTGGTCCATGTCACTCAGAACGTCCAGATGGGATTGCTAAAATGTAGAAATCATCTACGTAATGTCGAATGAATCCCACACAGGGGGTTAGGGGACGGGATTCCTGAATCCATACAAGATCCTATTGATTCTCATACAAAAAATGCGCACTAAATCCGGTTCAATTAATTCATAAGAATGAAACCCATACACAATAAATAGAACATACTGAATCATAAACAGTGAATGGTACATTCTGAATCGTACACACTAAATGGAACATACTAAATAATAAACAGTGAATGGTACATTCTGAATCGTACACACTAAATGGAACATTGTTAATCGTACACACTAAATGAAACATAGTGAATCGTACACACTAAATGGAACATTGTTAATCGTACACACTAAATGGAACATACTGAATCGTACACACCAAATGGAACATAGTGAATCGTACACACTAAATGGAACATACTGAATCGTACACACTAAATGGAGCATAGTGAATCGTACACACTAAATGGAACATTGTTAATCGTACACACTAAATGGAACATTGTTAATCGTACACACTAAATGGAACATTGTTAATCGTATACACTAAATGGAACATTGTGAATCGTACACACTAAATGAAACATTGTTAATCGTACACACTAAATGGAACATTGTTAATCGTACACACTAAATGGAACATACTGAATCGTACACACTAAATGGAACATTGTAAATCGTACACACTAAATGGAACATTGTAAATCGTACACACTAAATGGAACATTGTAAATCGTACACACTAAATGGAACATACTGAATCGTACACACTAAATGGAACATAGTGAATCGTACACACTCAATGGAACATAGTGAATCGTACACACTAAATGGAACATACTGAATCATACACACTAAATGGAACATTGTTAACCGTACACACTAAATGGAACATTGTTAACCGTACACACTAAATGGAACATTGTTAATCGTACACACTAAATGAAACATTGTGAATCGTACACACTAAATGGAACATTGTTAATCGTACACACTAAATGGAACATTGTAAATCGTACACACTAAATGGAACATTGTGAATCGTACACACTCAATGGAACATAGTGAATCGTACACACTCAATGGAACATACTGAATCATACACACTAAATGGAACATTGTTAACCGTACACACTAAATGGAACATTGTTAACCGTACACACTAATGGAACATTGTGAATCGTACACACTAAATGAAACATGGTGAACCGTACACACTAAATGGAACATAGTGAATCGTACACACTAAATGAAACATTGTGAATCGCACACACTTAATGGAACATAGTGAATCGTATACACTAAATGGAACATAGTGAATCGTACACACTAAATGGAACATAGTAAATCGTATACACTAACTGGAACATTGTGAACCGTACACACTAAATGGAACATAGTGAATCGTACACACTAAATGGAACATAGTAAATCGTATACACTAAATGGAACATAGTGAATCGTACAAACTAAATGGAACATTGTCAACCGTACATACTAAATGGAACATAGTGAATCGTATACACTAAATGGAACATTGTGAACCGTACACACTAAATAGAACACTGTAAATCGTGCACACTAAATGGAACATAGTGAATCATATACATTAAATGGAACATAGTGAATCGTACACACTAAATGGAACATAGTAAATCGTATACACTTAACGGAACATAGTGAATCGTACAAACTAAATGGAACATTGTCAACCGTACATACTAAATGGAACATAGTGAATCGTATACACTAAATGGAACATAGTGAATCGTTGAATCATATACACTTAATGGAACATTGTGAATCGTACACACTAAATGGAACATAGTGAATCGTACACACTAAATGGAACATAGTGAATCGTACACACTAAATGGAACATAGTAAATCGTATACACTAACTGGAACATAGTAAATCGTATACACTAAATGGAACATAGTGAATCGTACAAACTAAATGGAACATTGTCAACCGTACATACTAAATGGAACATAGTGAATCGTATACACTAAATGGAACATTGTGAACCGTACACACTAAAAAGAACACTGTAAATCGTACACACTAAATGGAACATAGTGAATCATATACATTAAATGGAACATAGTGAATCGTACACACTAAATGGAACATTGTTAATCGTACACACTAAATGGAACATAGTGAATCGTACACACTAAATGGAAAATTGTTAATCGTACACACTAAATGGAGCATAGTGAATCGTACACACGAAATGAAACATTGTGAATCGTACACACTAAATGGAACATTGTTAATCGTACACACTAAATAGAACATAGTGAATCGTATACACTAAATGGAACATTGTGAATCGTACACACTAAATAAAACATTGTGAACCGTACACACTAAATAGAACATTGTGAATCGTACACACTAAATGGAACATAGTGAATCGTACACACTAAATGGAACATAGTAAATCGTATACATAAAAATAACACGCTAAATTGTACACATTAAATTGAAAATACTTGAATTGTACACAGTAAATGGAACATACGAATCGCACACAGTAAATAGAACAAACGTATCGTACACAGTAAATGGAACATACGAATCGTACACAGTAAATGGAACACAATCAATAATATACTTATATACAGCAAATGGAACATCTTGAATCGTACACAGTACATGGTACATGCTTGAATCTTACAATGTAAATTGATCACACTGAATCGTACACAATAAATGTAACATTGAATAGTACACATAATGAATGGAACACACCGAATCGTACACAAACACAGTGACCATGCTGAATCATACACAAAACAAATGTAACGCATTGATTCATATACAATCAATTGAAAACGAATCTCACATACAAGCAACAGAACATAAATAATCTCACACACAAGCAAGGAGCAAACCGAATCATCGAATCTCGCACTCAAGTAGTAGAACATAGCGAATTCTACATAACAAGCAATGGACTTATATAATATCACACGCAAGCAATGGAACATACCAAATCTCACAACTAGCAATTGAGCTTACCGAGTTTCACACACACACACCGAATCTTACACACATGCATTGGAACATACCGAATCTCACACACACGCAATGGAACAAAACGAATCTCACACATAAGCAATGGAACATACCAAATCTCACACACACGCAATGAAACATACCAAATCTCACACACACGCAATGGTACATGCCGAATATCTCACAAGTGGAATGGAACATAACGACTCTCACACACATGCAATGGAACATACCGAATATCACAAGCATGCAATGGAGCATAACGAATTTCATAGACATGCAGTGGAACAAACCGAATCTCACACAAATGCAATCGAACATACCGAATCTCACACACACGCAATGAAACATACCGAATCTCACACACATGCAATGGAACATACCGAATGTCACACACATGGAATGGAACATACCGAATCTCACAAACACACAATGGAACATACCGAATTTCACACACAAGCAATGGAACATACCGAATGTCACACACATGGAATGGAACATACCGAATCTCACACACATGCAATGGAACATACCGAATGTCACACACATGGAATGGAACATACCGAATCTCACAAACACACAATGGAACATACCGAATTTCACACACATGTAATGGAACATACCGAGTGTCACACACATGGAATGGAACATACCTTATCTCACACAAAAGCAATGGAACATACCGAATGTCACACACATGCAATGGAACATACCGAATGTCACACACATGGAATGGAACATACCGAATGTCACACACATGGAATGGAACATACCGAATCTCACACACATGCAGTGGAACAAACCGAATCTCACACAAAAGCAATGGAACATATCGAATTTCACACACATGCAATGGAACATACCGAATGTCACACACATGCAATGGAACATACCGAATGTCACACACATGGAATGGAACATACCGAATCTCACACACATGCAGTGGAACAAACCGAATCTCACACAAAAGCAATGGAACATATCGAATTTCACACACATGCAATGGAACATACCGAATGTCACACACATGCAATGGAACATACCGAATGTCACACACATGGAATGGAACATACCGAATCTCACACACATGCAATGGAACATACCGAATCTCACACAAAAGTAATGGAACATACCGAATCCTACATAACAAGCAATAGAACATACCTAATCTCACACACAAGCATTGGATCACACCAAACCTTACACACAAGCAGCGGAACACAGCAAATCTCACACACAAGCAATGGACCATATTGAATCTCACACATAAGCAATGGAACACACCGAATCTCACACACAAGCAATGGAACATACCGAATCCTACATAACAAGCAACAGAACATACATAATCTCACACACATCGAATGGAACATACACAATCTCACACACACGCAATGGAACATATCGAATCTCACACACAAGTAAAGGAACATACCTAATCCTACATAACAAGCAACAGAACATACATAATCTCACACACATCGAATGGAACATACAGAATCTCACACACAAGCAATGGAACATACCGAATGTCACACACATGGAATGGAACATTCCTCATCTCACACACAAGCATTGAAACATACCGAATCTCACACATAAGCAATGGAACATACCGAATCTTACAAACACACAACGGAACACACCAAATCTCACAAAATTCAATGGAACACACCAAATCTCACACACAAGCAATGGAACACACCGAATCTCACACATAAGCAATGGAACACACCGAATCTCACACACAATCAATGAAACACACCGAATCTCACACATTAGCAATGGAACACAGCAAATCACACAATCAATCAATGGAACATACCAAATCTCACACACATTAAATTGAACACACTAAATCTCACACACAATCAATGGAACAGACCGAATCTCACACACATGCAATGGAACACACCGAATCTCACACACAAGCAATGGATCATACCGAGGTTTGCAAACATGATGTGGAACATACCGAATCTCACACACACATGCAATGGAACACAGCGATTCTCACACACAATAAATGGCACACATAGAATCTCACATACAAGCAATGGAACACATCGAATCTCACACACAAGCAATGGAACACACCGAATCTCACACACAAGCAATGGAATACACCAAATCTCACACACAAGTAATGGGACACACCGAATCTCACACACATGCAATGGAACACACCGAATCTCACACACAAGCAATGGATTACACCGAATCTTACACACAAGCATTGGACCACATCGAATCTCACACACAAGCAATGAAACACACCGAATCTCACACACAAGCAGTGAAACACAATGAATCTCATACACAAGCAATGACCATACTGAATGTCTCAAACACAAGCAATGGAACACACCGAATCTCACACACAAGCAATGGATCACACCGAATCTCACACACATGCAATGAAACACACCGAATCTCACACACAAGCAATGAAACACACCGAATCTTACACACAAGCAATGACCATACTTAATGTCTCATACGCAAGCAATGGAACACACCGAATCTCACACACAATCAATGGACCACACCGAATCTCTCACACACAAACATTGGAACACACCGAATCTCACACATAAGCAATGGAAAACACCGAATCTCACACATAAGCAATGGAAAACTCCGAATCTCACACTTAAGCAATGGAACACACCGAATCTCACACATAAGCAATGGAAAACACCGAATCTCACACATAAGCAATGGAAAACTCCGAATCTCACACTTAAGCAATGAAACACACCGAATCTCACACACAAGCAATGGATCATACGAGGCTCGCGAACATGATGTGGAACATACCGAATCTCACACACACATGCAATGGAACACAGCGAATCTCACACACAATTAATGGAACACACCGAATCTCACACACAAGCAATGGAATACACCGAATCTCACACATAAGCAATGGAACACAAGGATTCTCACACACAAGCAATGGAACACACCGAATCTCACACACAATTAATGGATCACTACGAATCTCACACATAAGCAATGAAACACACCGAATCTCACACACAATTAATGGAACACACTGAATCTCACACGCAAGCAATGGAATACACCGAATCTCACACATAAGCAATGGAACACAAGGATTCTCACACACAAGCAACGGAACGTTCTGAAACGCTCACACAGTTAATGGAAGAAACTGAATTACATACAGAATCAGTGGAACGTATTGAAACTCATACAACTAATGATACCTACAGTATTGAAAACAATAAATAAAACATACTTAATCACACACATTAAATAGAAGGTACGGAATCATAAAAATAAATGTAAGATACAAATTTACAGGCAATAAATGGATTATACATGTTGGATACACAAGCCAAAATAACTTTTCGTAAACAGGTACGGTATACTTCGTGTTTTAAACGTACTCGTTGTTTGTTTGTTTGTTGTTGTTTTTGTTTTTGTTGTTATTGTTTTGTTTTTATAATTTTATATTTGAATCGCGAATTAAGAAAATGACTTAGGTTTTGAATTCGATACGTCACATTTAGCATGATAATACGTAAACCAGTTTTAGCGCCGAAAACACGTTAATGCAAAAATCCACATTCTGAATTAGGCTGAAGAGAATTATTGTCAAAAGACAAGTGTTCGATGCCGTACACAGCCTGGCCGAACACCGAAACGCGTCGATATTATGCTTTATAGAAATGTGCTTTAATTGACGCATGTCTCAGCAACCAATCAGGACGCTGTATTTAACGGTTAATTTCACGTGTCTTTAGATTTCCAAGGCAACCTACGACAATTTTCGCACTTTTGTAGTGTGGCAAAACATAGAAGAACATTAGAAGTTTGAGCTTAAATTTTGCTACAGTATGTGCCTGTTTATGGGTCGACAAGTGAACATTATCCCGTGTTGCTTAATATCTCGTGTGCATGAGGCGATATTCAAAGTACTCCGACAAGGATCAAAGACAGTATCCGACACTTATCTCTACTGAAAAACTGAATCAAAAAATTGAATTATAAGGGTAATTGTAAGCATACCACATATTCTTGTCTCTAAAAACTAAGTAGATCATCATGTTAATGGTTATACGGTATGAACAAAGAAATCGGAGTTGAATTGTTTATAAATTTATGTACAGGAACATTACAAATTTCTATTCAGATTTCATCGTCAGTGTCGATTTATTCATTGACAGTGACACAACTTTTACCTGTTTGTATTTTATTTGGACTCGGTAAAAACAGGTAGACCTGATTGTGATGAGCATGCATAGATTCGCCATATTGTTGTCCTGTTTTAGATCCTTATAGATTAAAAACACATCCTTAAACGCACTCTATACTTAAATGTTATTACTTAGGACACAAGGTCTCAGTATTTTGAGTATTTCCAGCGAGTTTCTTTCATGATTGAATATTTATAAAATATTTTCATTTCTATTCCTTTTGACATTCTGACAGGAATAAAGCCAAAATACGGCCAAATGTCTGTTTTACTTACGTACGACAGAACGCTGTGAGGATTATGGATGAGATAGTAATCAAAACTGGGTGCGTAACTTGCCACGGCAGACGTCACCTGATGAAAAACGTTAAAAAAACAACGTTACAATTCAAAACAAAACACATTATAACTAGAGTATGTGCATTTACTGTTTTGAAATGTTTCATAATTATTCTAGAATGCATAGATTAAAGGCATTGTATTATTTTCAAACACTCGTAATCTACTTCTGTTTTTAAGGAGTCATCAAAAACTACATCATCTTTTGTTCCTTAAAATCCATTTTATAAGTACATTTACACCTGTCATTTTAAAGACTTGTAATAATTATATATTTTCAACTTTCGTTTTTACAAACATTTCATTTACAGCATCTTATACAGTGTCATTTCACAAACATGTCATTAATATCATCATGACTTGTCGTTTTTATGTAAGTTATGTAATTTAATTTACACCTCTATCTTATTATATATTCGAATTTCTACTTTCTAACTGTTTACCTTTTCATTAACTACTTTATCAACTTTGTTAAGACTTTAAGATAACTACAATATTTATTTTTTTAGACTTAGCATGTTGAATATTTCTATTTTAGATCACTGGATGATCTTACAGCTTGCGTTGTTACATTTTTACAATCAATGTTTTACGACTTTCGTTTCCAGGACTGTTGTATGATAGTTTTTATGCTATATATATTTTATTTTCTAATTATCGTCAAGATGAAGTTCATGAAAAACAAGTTAAATGATGACAGTTGATATTGTAATTATCTGACTTACCGTTGCTACTATTAACACCTACTTACTACAACATGAGTGAGAAGCTGTTTGGCTAACATATAACCCTAAATCCAATTAAAAAAAATTATTTCTTCTCACATCCTGTGTTGTGACGTCATTTCCGGTCTTCATCAACATTACACGCTGATCCACAGCGAGCACGTTGACCAGAGATCGAGCACCAGTGTCCACCACGAGCTCCACATGCTCAGCGGGCTCTGCTGACGTCACATTGAACGACAATGACACCTACGAAACAATTTATGTACCAATGGTATGGACAACTGTTTTCGCGGTAAATAACACATGGCTATCATTTCAAACATTTCTTTATATTTTCAGGCGTTGTGACCAGGGACAAAAGTGTCTTGAGTATTTTCTTTTAATTAAAAAGGTTTAACACGTAACAACGTCTGTTATGTTCATTTTAAAACTGTCATTACAATGAAAATGACCTTAAGTAAGACCTGAAAGTAACTTAGTAGTTTTGTACAGACATACTAACGAACATTGATAAAAAGATATAAATGAATGCAGGATATCTAGTTTAGTACTCGCAACATATAGTTCTTCATGTTAATAAGTTATGTATGTCTAAAAATAGATAAAAATAACAAATATATAACAAAAGATATGCACAGTTTGTGGGCATAATATAACGCAGTTTTTTACTCTTTTAGAAAATGGAATTTTAAGAAAAGAGACAGCTGCAATATAATTTTTTCTTGCTATATATTTTTCATATGCTTATGTAGTACTGATTAAGTATAAATAATGCTTACATTAAAGTGGCAATAGTTTGGCAGGACCACTGCCTTTATAATAATCGTTACTGTAAAGAAACCCTATTTTAGAAGCTTTCAACACTTTGATTGCTTACATTGTTGCGGAATATAGCAGTCCCATCGTTTATTTCCATGTAGACAGAGTCAGCGTTCCAAAGGCCGTTCTTGTTGAAGTAAAACACGACTACTTGAGCATATGGTTGCATCATCATTGTGACGATGAACCGGAAACTACCAGTCTTGTTTCCGCTCATGCGCACAATTCCCGAGTGTACCACGTGGTCTTTTGCCATTACCTGGAGAAAAAAAAAGTAAATTGTGGGCAAGTGGAGTTATGCATGTGTACATGTAGTTGATGTTAGATAGAAAATCCGGTACGGAGACCCGTAGGCAGTTAGTTGAGCTTTGCGATGCCTTCTGGCACCTCCTGCAGCTGCGCTGGCACTGGCCGTATCGGCTCGCATTTCCGCCGGAGTCTGCCAGTAATGCCGAAAGGGATCCTGGCACTGTGCAATCTAGGATCTTCATACCACCAGACCAGGTCTGCACCTTGAGAGGTCACTCCAGCTTCGCTGTCTCAGCCAAGACTCAACAAGGGGAGCAGCAGTCACCTGTGATAAGCCCAGGCTCGTTTGGTGCAGAGCCGGCGCTTTTGGGTTGCTCTTGACGGTGGGAGGAGTCCTCTGACTCCAAGGGGAAGTTACCGTACGCCTTAATCCGGGCAGCACCCGGGCAATAAGGTAATACCTCGCCACAATTTGCTTGCTTTATCGAGTGCTTACAGCTAAGAAAAAATCGACAGTCTTGTTGTAAAATTGAACACCAGGCAAACACCGAAAGAAAAAGGAAAAGAAACCGCCAGCCCTGCGGCTGGCAATCTGGAACGTCAAAAAATGTGTCCTGGCCTCTCTGACGACCTTCAGCAAGTAGACGACGCTAGGATAATCGCCATCATTGACCGCGAGCTGGCCAAGCGGGACATCGACATCGTCGGCCTCCAGGAGACATACATCGCTTTCAGTGGCAGTTTCGAGGAGAAGGACTACACGTTCTTCTGGCAAGGTCTGAAGTCAGATAAGTGCCGACTCATGGGGTTGGCTTCGCAGTTCGCAACTCCCACCTTTTATCAGTCGAACCTCCTTCAGAGAACTCTCACTCCGCCTCACTGCCTCCTCGGGACCTACACACATCTTTAGCGTCTACGCCTCCACAGTCTGTTCCACAGCCGAGGCTAAAGATACATTCTATGATGATTAGAGAGATCCCAGCGAATAAAAATCTGTACCCGCTCAGAGACTATAATGCCCGAGTAGGCGCAGCCGACACCTCCTGGCCATGTTGCACGGCGTTGGCAAGATCAACGAGAACGGACAGCGGCTACTTCAACTCTTCTCCTTCCATGACCTCGCCATCACCAACACATTCTACTCCACCAAGTCCAACCACAGAGTGTCTTGGCGACATCCTATGTCATAGCATTGACACCAGCTGGTCCTCTTCATTACTAGAAGACCCATGGTGAACCACGTGCTCCTCACACGCAGGTATCATAGTATCGACTACGTCACCGATTTCTCCCTGGTCGGCAGCATGGTGTGTCTGCGACCCAGACGGATCCACCGCTCAAAGCAGAAGAGCCGGCCTCGCATCGACACGGCCAGAACCTCAAAGCCTGAGCTGCGCAAATGCTTTGCCGAGGCCATTGACAAGACCCTGGAAGACTGCCCCACAGACAGCGCCACAGCACGCTGGGATTTTATCCGTGATATCATATACCAGACCACCTCAGACACCTTCGGGAAGAGAGCCAGGAAGAACGAGGACTTGTTCGAGTCCGGGATCGAATAGATGGAGCTTGCCTTAGCCGCCAAGGGTACTGCGCTTCACAAGTACAAGAAGAAGCACTGCAAGAAAACACTGGCCGCCTACAGCCCGCAACAATGCCAAAAGGGTCGCCCGTAGGTGCACCAACAACCACTGGCTATAGCTTTGCAGTGACATCCAGACCTCTGAAGACTGCGAAAATACCCATGCCATGTATGAGGGGATGAAGAAAGCTTTTGGACCTAGTGTCACCAAAACCGCACCCCTCAAGTCCACCTCTGGCGTCATCATCAAGGACCGTGGGGAGCAGATGGAGAGATAGGTTGAGCATTACCGGGAGCTGTACTCTAGAGACAATATCGTTACTGACCCAGCCATGGAGAACACCATTCACTGCCCACCTTGGAAGAACTCGACTCGCCACCCACCATCGAGGAGCTCAGAAAGGTCATTTACTCACTGTCCTCCGGAAAAGCACCTGGTAGTGACGGAATCCCACCAGAGGTTGTGAAGGCCGGAAAAAAGAGCTCCCTCTTTAGACATCTCCATGCGCCTTTGCTACAGTGCTGGAAAGAGGGAACGATACCCAAAGACATGAGGGATGCGAAAATTGTCACGCCCAATAACAAGGGCGACCGCAGCGACTGCAAGAACTATCGTGGGATCTCTCTCCTCAACATCGTGGGAAAAGCCTTCGCCATGGTAGTCCTCAACCACCTGCTGGTACTTGCTGATATCGTGTATCCCGATTCACAGTGTCGGTTCCGGGTCACGTGATCATTCATCGACATGGTGTTCTTCCCCCGTGCAGCTGCAGGAAAAGTGCCACGGACAGCGACGTCCCCGGTACCTTTCCTTCATCGACCTGACAAAGGCATTTGACTTGGTCAGTCGATCTGGCCTCTTCGCCTTCCTCCACATAATTGGATGTCCCTCTCCCCAAGCTCCTGAAGAGGGCCGAGTCATTCCATGACAACACATCTGGCACTGTTCAGTACGACGGAGCGTCATAGGGTGTGTCCTGGTCCCGACACTTTTTTTCGCATTTTCTTCTCCCTACTCCTGCGCTACGTATTCAGCGAGTCCGAAAACACGGATTACGGGAACCAATTCGACCTTGCCCGCTTCAGAGCAAAGACCAACGTGCGCAAGGTCCTTATTCGGGAGATGCTCTTTGCCGATGACGCCGCCCTCACTGCTCACACGGAAGCCGCCCTTCAGCGACTCATTACTCTCTTTGCGAAGGCATCCACCGAGTTTGGCTTCACCATCAGCCTCAAGAAAAGCAACATCATGGGTTAGGATGTCCACACCACTCCCACAATTACCATTGGCGATCACACCCTGGAGGTGATGGACAAGTTCACATACCCCGGCTCTACAATCTCAAGCAACCTATATCCCTGCAGTGATAATATTGTCGTATGTACTTATATAGAAAAATCGTCGTTTTAAATCTAATCGCTATGAGTGCGCTTCTGCATAAAGTAAGGTGAGTAATGTAAAAAGTAATATATATATATATATATATATATATATATATATATATATATATATATATATATATATATATATATATAATGCGTGTTAAATGTTAGGATGAATTATCTTGTCATGTGCCACTTTGATGCAAATTAGTTTTGATTACTCGAATATTATTCGAATACACATCACGAATAATCGAATATCTTTTTAGGATGCGATTTACATCACTAATATAAACACCGACTGTGACTGTATTTGCAGCCGCAATCGATACTTCCTTCTGTCTGTAAAAACCGAAGAAGAGGTGGACATTCGCGAAATTTAAAAGCAAATACAGACTTATCATACACAACCAAAAGTAATTCAAATGCAGGTTTGGTAGATAAACAGTTCTGACATCTATTATAAAAAGCCACGCGTCTATGTATCCTTAACGATTAAAAAGGTTGACCCATTCTGACGATTATCGGCAAAACCTTGGTTTTGCACAATGACATTACATTTTTATAACGGTATTGTTGTACGTATAATTTGGATATCAGAATATCCGGATATCCACGTGTACATTGTTTAAATGGTCGATGTTTAAATGGTCGAATTGAGGTCAGACTGGCGATGTAGCTTGAGAGGTAAGGTCATGGGCATGTTGATGAGGATGAACTAGCAGGACCACAAACATTTAAAGACTATGACCCCAGCCCAGCTGTCGACAGGTGGTGGCTGACAGGAGAGAGGGGTAGACGGTCTAAAACTTTCTAACTTTTATACCAGGTAGCAAGTACTTGCAACTTGCAAAAAGTTAATTTCTAACTCGGGTATCAGTATATATCAATATGTTAAATCATCTTTAATACATAAATAAACGTATACATGTGCAATGATGTCATAACCCCGAGACCATTGTGCTGGTTCCATGCTCCTTACCGAGATGATATTTCGTCGTTTATGATATTCTGAATACCGCGTATTCACATAGAAAATACAACTCTGTATGCCATCTTAGGATTTGTTGGTTTGCTTTCCTTGATTAAAACAACAACAACAACAACAAACATAGGCGCGGGGAGGGGTACATGTCACATAACATTACTTACGTTGTTCATCTATTGCATTCCAATAAGACTTCCAGCAATGTCTCCTTCAAGCAACAAGATGACAGAGTCAATTAAAATTCTTTTACTCCAACCGGCCAATTAAAATTAGAAGCTCAAACAAAATCACGCCTCCTGATAAAAACGCAAATATACTTACAAAGTAGTGTAGATCCTCAATACCATCAGTGCAGTTAACTCTGTACTCAACTTCTTTATTGACCTAAAACACCATCCATGATTAAAATATTTGGCGTCTAAAGGTTTACAAAATATTGATTTTTTTTATTTAAAATATATGCATATGAATAGTAAATAGTTCATGCTCTAACATATGTTTTGCTTTTTAACATTAAACTTTTGAACATATAAACATGATTTAACTAATAAGTAAATCTCTCTGTAATGATCGTTTTGAAAATCGATTGGATTGGATTATCGTTATTGCCTGCAGCAATCTTAACATCGTCATTTTCCTAAGGAGTGACATTCGCATCATTTTCGGCACTTTCCGTACACGTTTAAAAAAGAGAAAGAAAAATAGCCGAAGTGTTCCGAAGGAAAATGTTATCCGTTAGAACACCGCCGAACAGTTACTAGTGCCAATAACTTAAACTATTCCAAAATTTTATTCTTAGAAAGTCCCGCCCACTTAATTGAAGCTAATAAAGGAATTTCTAAATAAACGCGGACAATAACACATGATGATGCAAATGTTTGAACTCTTGTATTAATCCAGAGAGAATCTGACATTAGGGCCACTTCTTACCGCTGCAGAGGGTGACGTCATCATGAGCTGAATACTTCCGTCATATAAGAATGGGGTAATTCCAATGTCTAATACCGCCGTCACGCCGTTATATTCTGCCTACGGACAAGACAATGGACGGTATAAATTGTGAACTCCAATTACTCGGAAATATCGATTTCAAAGTCACTGTTGAGCTGATCATTTGATGGAATAACATCGATACTACACAAACAAATAGCTAAGTTATTAGTTAGCCACTTATTTGTGGAATTCACCTTTAATTTGTAATAATTAACTGAGATTACTACGTTTTACCATCGGTAGATTTGTAGCAGCTTACTTTTAAAAAAAAAGTTAAGGTAAAAAGGAGTTTACGTCATACGTTTTTGATGTGACATCCTATGAAATTGCTTTATTTCCGTTTCAACCCTGTTCTTTTTCGTTTGGGTCCTGATTTTCTAGCATTGGCTAATTGTTCATTACATGATTTCTCAGTGTGCGCTAGCGTATTTATAGTTTAAACAAACGATATGCGTTGGCTTGTAAATGTAAACAAACTACTTTGCATCAAGAC